>CM060910.1:911483300-912083300 GCA_030737875.1 Allium sativum
ACCACACGATCGGCTCCCTAACTCGTAGATACCCATGCTGGTCCCACAGTGGGGTGTATCACTCGCCAAAGTGGCAACCCGATACCACTAAAGATGCACGGCTTATATCTACACGATGCAACAACGTTTTACCTACCAGCCCGGGGTCCACGCACGCACATGACCCCGTTGGACTTGCATTGCCACCGTTAACCCGTTTTGTCCTCTTACAATCAAACCCAGTAAGCGTGTCCCATCCTCGATCTAACTCGAGCTCACAAAGATACTTAATGGGTTACTAGTTTGAAAAGGGTCCCCATATTTGACACAAGCTTTCCACCTATGCTTGGTCCCCACTAGAACTTCCCACTTAACCCCTTCTTATTCATGTCTTCTTACATATTTTCAACTTGGTTAAGTGTTTCTAATCGTATTTTCACATGCCACCCAGGCCACCCACTTAACTCCCATGTCCCACCATATGTTTATCTGGTTAAGTGTTACTTAATTCATTAGAACCATAACCTTGTAAAGACCTCCCACATTAAACTACCGTTTGCGGTTACTGGATTTGTCGGGCGGGTCCGGGCAGTCTTATACCGCAAACGAGCCTAACCTCGTGTCTTTACAATTGTTACGCATTTAATTTGTGCCTTTGACCTCTCACATTAGACTACCGTTTGTGGTTGCTGGATTTGCCGGGCGAGTCCGGGCAGTCTTATACCACAAACGAGTCTAACCTCGTGTCTTAGGCGGTTAATTATTACACATAATTATTTAACCCCAAATTGGATTAATATCCCTATTCAAATTTGTCAATAAATTCCAAATTAATTTATGTCCATAATTGTCACATAAATTATGTCCATAATTTCAGGTATATAAATTTTTACCAATTAATGTCTCAAATTAATTATATGCCTTTAAGGCCATTTTATGCCAATTCACAATTACGTATATTTAATATTTTCCCATTATCCCCACGCTATTCGTACGTTTTAAATATGACATATGTTAGACTCGCAAATAGTCTAACTTATAAAAGGAAAAGCAACATCTCAACTTGCATAACACATAAAATGGATCTAAGAATCATGACATAAGTTTGCATAGCTAATAACTTGCATAGGCAATGGATATACATAAATTTGCATAAACTATCATGGGTCTAAATATAGATCTAAACATGTAATCATGAACTTGCATATATGGATATGGTTTTCCTATAACTTGCATATGAATTTCATTCAAACTAGCATATGATTCACATACAAAACTAACATAGGCAGTGGGCATATAGAACATAAATTTGCATAACTACGTACTACCATGGATCTAAATATAGATCTAAACACAAAGATGTGAACTTGCATATGGATCTAAACATGTAAATTAATGTCACATGTTTGCATATAAACTAGCATATGTATTTACATGATTCACATATGAACTTGTGTATAATCCACCTACAGACTTGCATAAGATTCATAAACTAGCATATGATTTAACATCCCAAACTTGAATATGATGAATTAAGTTAAACATATACAATTCAACATATGAAATAGATCTACAATAACAAAACTGTCAATGATACCATCGCATGATTCAAAGTCATATTCTCATAATCCCAATTATAACTTATCACAATTAAATTAATTAATTTGTGAAAGAAATTATACTCACAACAAAAGAACAGTCTTGTTTTATCTGAGATCTGTATTCTGAAACTGAATTGCTCGCCTTTGATGTAGACTAATTGTTATCCTAATTTAGATTAGATTTGATTTTGATTCTTGCTTCTATCTTGTTTTTGAGTTGAAAGAGAACAGCGGCTACTCTAGGTTCTCCATTGACGGCATGGCGGCTCTTGGTATGAATTAGTGTGATTTTAGTTTGAGAGTTAGGTTGCTTATATAGAATTTTAATTAATTTAGAGCCGTTAGATTAACCCTAGAAGCAATCAAGACCATCCAGTCAAGATAGAATAACACCTCAGCCCTAATGACTCAGCAGTGAGTCAAAACATCGTCACCTTTTCAGATCTGCCCGGAGGAGGAGGGGGTAGGTCGACCCCCTAGTCGACCTGTATGGGTAGGTCGACCCCCTGGTTGACCTGGCCCTTAGGCAGGAGAATTCCCGCCTAGCCTGCTCCCCTATCCTAATTTGAATTTCGAACTGTTTTTAATTTATTTAAATTCTGAAACTTCGTAAGGCCATAACTTCTTCATACGGAGTCCAATTTATGCAAACTCAGACTCTATCTCAAGCAGAATTCCGAGGCGAACGCAATGGCGTAACCCGTTTCCCTTAATTTTCACATTTTAAAAGTATTCTTAAATTCATTAATTTTTAATATTTAAAATCACAGGGTGTTACATTCTCCCCTCCCTAAAGGATTTCGCCCCCGAAATCTCCAAGTTAAGGAGATTGTATGTCCTATCATCCAATCATCCATCTACTCAACCATCAAACACAGGTATCCATTGTCCTTACAAGATTTCTAATGCCGTATGAACATATGCAAAAAGTGTGTGTATATGTTCCTTATCTAATGCAAAATCAGGCGGTCTACTGATTCAGTTGAACTCCTTAATGAAACTCATGATAGTGCCATGCGTCCATTATGCATGCAAAAGAATCCTAACGATACATATTACTTCTACATGTGTGTACAACCATTCATCAGAATGCAGCATCCATATGATAACACAACCATTATACATCCATTAATTTAAATATGCACACACATTTATATGCAATATGAAAGTGATTGAGCCGATCTAGTGCCTAAAGTGTGTGTACATGCATCCACGAGCAACCACTTGCAACCACTAATCATAACATGTTTCAAACACATGTTTACATCTATTGGTTTCTATCTAAGGATAAAGAATATAACTGAGGAGATATACTTAAAAAGGTAGATATAAGCATGAATAAACTTATGGAAAAAAAGGTCAAGGAGGTACCCTCAAATAGAAAAGGGTAGGCTGCGCGTATTTTTCTCTCAGTTTCCTAAGTAGCATCTTCCTCAACATCACTCCATTGAACTTTAACAAGCTTGACTTCACGGTTGCATAGCTTTTTGACTTCCATACCAAAGATACGAGTTGGAACTCTTCTCACAGTTGCTTCTCGTTCCACTTCTACTTCCTCTAGTATATTCGACTCCACCACTTCCGCAGATTCATGTAAGCACTTTCGTAGCTGAGAAACATGAAAAACATTATGAACTCTAGCCAGTCTCTTGGGTAGCTCTACTCTATAAGCCATCGTCCCAATCCTTTCAATGATAGGAAATGGACCTACAAATCATGGTGCTAGCTTTCCTATAGACCCAAAGCGAATGACATTCCTCAAAGGAGATACTTTAAGGAACACCCTATCTCCAACCTTAAACTCAAGGTCGGTCCTTCTTTTGTCTGCGTAGGACTTCTGCCTATCTTTTGCAGCCTTCAACTGTCTTCTTATCAAGTCCACCTTTTCTGAGGTCTCTCTAATCATGTCTGGCTCGAGTACGAGCTTGTCTGTAGACTCCCACCAACAAGTTAGTGATCGGCACGATCTTCCATATAAAGCTTCGAAGGGCACCATTCCTATGGTGGCTTGGTAGCTATTGTTATAGGCGAATTCCAAAGGAAGATGATCCTCCCATGTCCCTCCAAAGTCAAGAATGCACAATCTCAAGAGGTCTTCTAATACCCTGTTCACCCTTTCCGTCTGACCATCGGTTTGGGGGTGATAGGTCGTGCTTAAGCATAATTGGGTGCCTACCGCCTCTTGCAAACTCTTCCAAAACTCGCTCGTAAAGATAGGATCTCGATCGCTCACTATGGTGGAGGGTATCCCATGGAGTCGAACTATTTCTTTGAGATAAATGGATGCTAGGGATGAGGCAGTCCTTCTACTTTTAACAGATATAAAGTGAGTGCTTTTAATGAGCCTGTCCACTAGTACCCAAATACTGGTATTGCCCCTTCTTGACCTAGGCAACCCATCAACAAAGTCCATTGAAATGCTATCCCACTTCCACTGTGGGACCTCGAGAGGATGAAGCAGACCACCGGGCTTCTTCTGCTCTGCTTTGACTTGCTGGCATATCAAACACTTAGCAACGAACTCAGATACATCACTCTTCATGCCATTCCAAAAGAAAATCCTTTTTATATCTTTATACATCTTGTCTCCGCCTGGGTGTATAGTCAGTTTGGAATGGTGCGCCTCTTCAAGAACCGTCTTCACTAAATCCCTTACTTGTGGGACGCATAACCTGCCATCTCGTCTCAACCAACCCCTATCATCGATGGATTATCTATTGAGGTGACTAGAAGTCTCACCCCTAACTGGCTTTTCCATCACATCAACTAGCTGAGGGTCTTCTCATTGCGCCGTTCCTATTGAGTCCAAAATAGTAGGCCGCACCTCTAGTGATGCTAACAGACCAGGCACAATTTCAGAGGAGGGTCTAAAATTAAAGTTTGCTATATATTCTAGGCTTTGCCTTTCTACAAAGAGAGGACTCAAGGTCAGCTTCTTCCTACTTAAGGCATCCACTACCACATTGCCCTTGCCTGAGGTATAGGAAATCTCAAAATCATAAGAGGCCAGAAATTCCATCCACCTTTGTTGTCTTAAGTTAAGATCTTTCTAGAGAAAAAGGTACTTCAACGATTTATGGTCAGTATATAATTCAAACTTCTCACCTAGGAGATAATGGCGCCAAGACTTAAGCGCAAAGACGATGGCAGCCAACTCTAGATCGTGGGTTGGGCAGTTTTTATCATGTACTTTCAATTGTGTGCCTCCATAAGCTACTACCTTCCCTTCTTGCATCAAGACAGCACCTAGTCCCGTACCACATGCATCCGTGTATATGGTAAACATCTTGCTCCCATCTGGCAATGTCAGAACTGGAGCTGTTGTTAGAGCCTTTTTCAAACGTTGGAAAGCAATATCGCAATCCAAATCCCAAGCGAAATTTAGGTTCTTCTTCGTTAATCTTGTGAGTGGGGCTGAGATTTTTGCAAAGTCTTTAATGAACTTTTGGTAAAAGTCCGCTAGCCCGAGAAAGCTTCAGACTTCGGTTGCATTCCATGGAACCTTCCAATCTTGCACCGCAACTACTTTTGCGGGGTCCACGGCTAACCCCTCTTTGGACACCACATGTCCAAGAAACCTCACCTCTTCTCTATAGAAATGGCATTTGGAGAATTTGGCCTTCAGCTGATGTGTACGAAGAGTATCCATTACTTCCCTTAAATGCAAAGCATGCTCTTCTTCATTCTTTAAGAAGATCAAAATGTCGTCTACGAAGACCACCACAAACTTATTAAGGAATTCTCTAAACACCCTACTCATCAAGTCAACGAAGTAAGCGGGTGCGTTGGTCAAGTCGAAAGGCATGACAAGCCTTTCGAAGAAACCATCCGAGATTCTGAACGCGGTCATATCAATGTTGTCTTCAGCCACTCTTAGTTGAAGGAACTTGGTAGCCAAATCTAGTTGGGAGAAGACAGATGCACCTACAAGCTGATCAAACAAGTCATTTATTCTAGGAAGTGGGTGCCTATTCTTCTTAGTCAGCTTGTTTAGCTTCCTATAATCAACGCATAGGCGAAGTGAACCATCCGTTTTGGTTGCGAATACTACTGGGGAACCCCATTCATAAGTACTCTGCCTTATAAAACCCTTTTTCGAACAGCTCTTTGACTTACTTACTGAGCTCTTTTCTCTCCCTAGGAGCCATGTGTCTAACGGGTAGATCTACGGGTTTTGCATTATCAACAAGGTATATGCGGAAGTCTATCTCCCACTTTGGAGGTAAGCCCTTCACCTCTTCAAATACATCTGAGTATTCACGGACTACTGTAACTGATTGCTAGTTTTCAACAAACGCATCAAGAGATTCTAGGTAACTAAGCATAACAGAATGTATGGGGTTACAAGAGATTTTGAGAGTGTTGCCAAGGCGAGTCATAAGCCTAATCACTCTCTTTTCACAATCGAGGACTGCACCATTACTAGATAACCAATTCATGCCTAGAATCAATCCATAGCCCGTGAAGCCAAGAACGAAGGCGTTGCATTCAAACTCAACGCTCAAAATAGACACTCTCAAATCCCGACAAATCATTGAAAGATGAGCCGAACCACCAATAGGATTTGAGACTACTATAGGATCCGTAACTAAACTAGTATTTAGGTGCAGTGTTTCAACTAACGAAGCAGACACAAACGAGTGTGAAGCACCAGAATCAAATAGAGTGCGAACAGGATGATCAAACAGAAAAACCAAACTTTCAACAGAAATATTTCTACCTCTCTCCTGTCCTGGTTCCATGAGAGCCTGAATCTGCCCTCTTGCCTGCCCTGGTGCCATGAGAGCCAGAATCTTCCCTCAAAAAGTGGACCCTGTCCTTTGCCCTTGCCCCTGTTTCCTCGGGCAGTATTTAATTAGATGTCCTGCCTCTCCACAGTGGAAACAGCCAGTCTTCTTCTTCTTCCTACAGTCCTTGCTCAGATGGCCTGGTGTCCCACAATTATAGCACCTTTTCTTTCCCTTCCTATTGTTGTCCTTACCACCTTTCTTAGGTTGCTGCTGTGACTTCTTTTGAACTCCTTTCTTTTATGGTGCCTTATTAGCGTTAGCGCCTTTCTCCTCTTAATGCATAAGTGCTATGTCAACTAGTTTCTCAAAGGTAGCCCCCATAGGAATGTGGGTCATAGATAACCCATGTAGCGGCTCATTCAAACCTTTAACGAACCTCAGGGCCTTCTTTTCAGGTGTGTTCACCAAGTCTAAACCAAACCTCGCCAACTGATTGAACTTATTGACATACTCCTTTACTGATAAATTCCCCTGCTTCAATGCCAAGAATCTTTCCATGTATAAATTCTCTTCTTCTCATGAGAGAACTTTCATCTCAAACCTATGTCTGAAATCCATCCACGTCTCTACTGGACGCTCTCCATTCGTGACTTCCCACTAAAACGAGGCTTCGTCCTTCATTAACCAAGCGACCAATTGGACCTTCCTTCCATCTTCTATATCAAAAATACCAAATAGATCTTCCACCTCCTTAAGCCAATTTCGGGCTTCAACAAACGTCTCTGATCCGTGAAAAGGTTTCCCGCCCATTGCCCAAAATCTTTACATATATTCAAAAAAGTATCAATGGGAGGCGGGGGAGGAGGAGCGACTGCAGCTGGGGGAGGAGGAACATTTGCTGGGCCTACGGCAGTGGCCCTAGCCTCCAGATACCTTCTGAACCAGCCTAGTATCGGTATACCGTCGGGTATCTCAGGTTCCCCAGACATGCTGAAAAAGAAAAGGAAGAGATTCAAAACGGAGAATTCGAAAGAAAGATATATGGCTCTTGGGGGTTATGTTTTTAAAACAAACTTTTCTCTTGAAAATACTCTCCTTAAAACATACTTTTGTAAGTATTTCTTTATTAAAAAAACTTTTGAAAAATAGTTTTTCAAAATCTCCGATCTGTTCTTGTAACCTTCAGCTCTGATACCACGTGTAACACCCTATGTCCATTAATGTCACTCTCAAGGGGAATGTATTAACTTTCATGGAGTATTATTGGTGAATAGAACAGAATATAACAAGATAGATACATATAATGGTACTTGAAAATTTTCAAATAAACATTTATTGCAGCGGAGAAATAGTATGATTACAACAACTTAATAAACCAGAAGAAAAACCAAGTACACTTAGTAACCATCTTGACAAATTGTTTTCTGAGTACACAAAATAAAAAAAGCATAACCCCAACACAATTAACCATCGAAAAGATGAGCTGAACTTTACTCTCAGCAATCCAAGCACTTACAAAAGAGAGAGAAAGAGATCCAAGATCAAGCTCCACTAGTACTAGTCCCACTCTGAGAACCTGTGGGGAGGGGAAGGAAGAAAAGAGGCGAAAACAAGGGGGTCAGACATAAAGTCTGGCGAGTATAATAACTTTAACAATATAATTATTAAAGTAATTAGGATAAGGCATAAACTGGTAAAACAAGGTATGACCGTGAAACAAGTGGGCATGACAAAGCAAACAAGAGGAATATTTTGGCGTTAATCTCGTTCCTAATCACTATAGGATAATTACTATACTGCATCATTACTAGTCACCCTAAAAGTTGATCCCGTCTACAGAACTTAATAATGATAATGGTAGTTTCGTGTACCCTTAGTTGCCTTCATAGGTGTCGCCTGCCCCTATCTCCACTAGTTTTACCCACTACCCCCACACGATCGGCTCCCTAACTCATAGATACCCGTGCTGGTCCCACAGTGGGGTGTATCACTCCCCAAAGTGGCAACCCGATACCACTAAAGATGCATGGCTTATATCTACACGATGCAATAACGTCTTACCTACCAGACCGAGACCCACGCACGCACATGACCCCGTTGGACTTGCGTTGCCACCGTTAACCCAGTAAGTGTGTCCCGTCCTCGGTCTAACTCGAGCTCACAAAGATACTTAATGGGTTACTGGTTTGAAAAGGGTCCCCATGTTTGACACCAGATTTCCACCTATGCTTGGTCCCCACTAGAACTTCCCACTTAACCCCTTCTTATTCATGTCTTCTTACATGTTTTCAACTTGGTTAAGTGTTTCTAGTCGTATTTTCACGTGCCACCCAGGCCACCCACTTAACCCCCATGTCCCACCACATGTTTATCTGGTTAAGTGTTATTTAATTCATTAGAACCATAACCTTGTAAAGACCTCCCACATTAAACTACCGTTTGCGGTTGTTGGATTTGTCAGGCGGGCCCGGGCAGTCTTATACCGCAAACGAGCCTAACCTCGTGTCTTTACAATCGTTACGCATTTAATTTGTGACTTTGACCTCTCACATTAGACTACCATTTTATGCCTATTCACAATTATGTATATTTAATATTTTCCCATTGTCCCCATGCTATTCGTATGTTTTAAATATGACATATGTTAGACTCGCAAATAGTCTAACTTATAAAAGGAAAAGCAACATCAGAACTTGCAAAACACATAAAATGGATCTAAGAATCATGCCATAAGTTTGCATAGCCAATAACTTGCATAGACAATGAATATACATAAATTTGCATAAACTATCATGGATCTAAATATAGATCTAAACATGTAATCATGAACTTGCATATATGGATATGGTATTCCTATAACTTGCATCTGAATTTCATTCAAACTAGCATATGATTCACATACAAAACAAACAACAAACATAGGCAATGGGTATATAGAACATAAATTTTGCATAACTATGTACTGCCATGGATCTAAATATAGATCTAAACACAAAGATGTGAACTTTCATATGGATCTAAACGTGTAAATTAATGTCACATGTTTGCATATAAACTAGCACATGTATTTACATGATTCACATATGAACTTGTGTATAATCCACCTACAGACTTGCATAAGATTCATAAACTAGCATATGATTTAACATCCCAAACTTGCATAAGATTCATATACATATGATTTAACATCCCAAACTTGCATAGGATGAATCAGGTTAAACATATACAATTCAACATATGAAATAGATCCACAATAGCAAAATTGTCAATGATAACATCACACGATTCAAAGTCATATTCTCATAATCCCAATTATAACTTATCACAATTAAATTAGTTAATTATTTTGTGAAAGAAATTGTACTCACAACAAAAGAACAGTCTTGTTTTTTGGGATCTGTATTCTGAAACTGAATTACTCGCCTTTGATGTAGACTAATTATTTTCCTAATTTAGATTAGATTTGATTTTGATTCTTGCTTCTATCTTGTTTTTGAGTTGAAAGAGAACGGCGGGTACTCTAGGTTCTCCATTGATGGCATGGTGGCTCTTGGTATGAATTAGTGTGATTTTAGTTTGAGAGTTTGGTTGCTTATATAGAATTTTAATTAATTTAGAGTCGTCGGATTAACCCTAGAAGCAATCAAGACCATCTAGTCAAGATATAATAACACCTCTGCCCGAATGACTCAGCAATGAGTCAAAACATCATCACCTTTTTAGATCTGGCCGGGGGGGCGGGGAGGGGGGTAGGTCGATCCCCTGGTCAACCTGTATGGGTAGGTCGACCCCTTGGTCGACCTGGCCCTTGGGCGGGAGAATTCCCGCCCAGCCTGCTCCCTTGTCTGAATTTGAATTTCGAACTGTTTTTAATTTATTTAAATTTTGAAACTTTGGAAGGCCATAACTTCTTCATACGGAGTCCAATTTACGCAAACTCGGACTCTATCTCAAGCAGAATTCCGAGACGAACCCAATGGCGTAGCCTGTTTCCCTTAATTTTCACATTTGAAATTAAGTATTCTTAGATTCATTAATTTTTAATATTTAAAATCATGGGGTGTTACAGGTGCAAGCTTGGTTTGGATTGGATAGGTCGAAGTATGAATGCTCGAATTCCTGCAGATGGGTCGATAGAGAAAATTATCGGGAAGGAGGTAGGCTTCAAGGCTGGACTGGTAGGAAGTACTTTGAGTATGAAGTTCGAGGATCCAAGCACTTAGCCATATTTGGATAAGTGGATGGACTGGTACTGTTCCATATGTTATGGACCAGTACCAATCTATCAGGAGAGGGAGTGGAAGGTCAAGACTTCTTAGGTGTGAAACACTGGCCTTCAGGAGCTTGTTGGTAGTGCTAGATTGTGGAAAACTCCTATCGGATGGATGTGTGTATCGAGAAGGTGATAGTTCTTCGATGTGAACTCAAGGCACGAGTAGCCAAAATTGAATTAATGAGAAGTTGATTGTGGGATGATACAATGAGATGATGAATTGACTCGAGTGGGGCTTGAGCCCATGAGATGATGGATTGACCTAGGTGGGACATGAGTGTAAGAGGTAATGGGTTTGTTTGAGGGGGACTCAAACTAAAGAACGAAGTCATCGAGGATGGCTTGTTGAATTTAAAGCGCCAAAGAATCACCGATATTCGAAGGTTCTAGCAAACTCTGAGCGAGGGTATAGTGGGCACATCTATCAAGATCTGAGAGATTTAATACTGTGGATTTCTTAGGAAGTTGTCTAGTTGCCTCGAGTTGGCTAACGTGTGTATGATGTTTGGCTGTCTAATTGAATCGTGGTTTCCATTAGCCCTTGATAGATGACAACATCCAGTCAATCGATATTGTTGCATTCGAGGCTATAATCGGTGACAACTAGGTTATTGCTTGTTATGGATGACATGGCATCTTGTGTATGTTCTCTTCTACTTCTCGGGGTAGGCTATCACCATAATACATTAAAGAGAAGCAAGATTGGGAATCCTATTCCGACTCCTATCTATTTTGTGTGTACTTAGCATATTATAATGAGATTATTATGTGCTAACTTTATGGTTGCAGGGTCGGCTCATGTAAGACTTGAACTGTCCACTGTCATATTGTCCCGCGTAACTATTGATAGTTATTTTATTGCTTACTAAAACTGTTGTCCAACTCAAGGTTTTATGTCTCCCTCTAATTACCTTGGGCAACTCATTGATGTTGTCGATGAGTAGACTGAGTAGCAAGTTACAGGTTTAGCGTCGCTGATGCCTTACAGTGACGAGTAGGAGGCTGGCGTATTATTTTCTTGTATCGTATTACTATTCCGTTGTTTTGTTGAAATAGTCTGAGGAATGTAGTGAGGCATATTGTATTCAGATATTCATATATTGGGATGCATTGTACTAGAGATTCTATGGTTTCATAGAGATGAGATCTTCTTCTTTATTATTCTTCACTAATACATTATGTTGTATATTTTACTATTATATGTTATCCATGCATCGTGAGTTATATGATAGGTTCTGTTTCGAGCTATTCTCCATGATGGTTATCCCATATCGGCTTGGCACGTCAGATTGGTGTATGAGGTATGGAGTAGTCGTCACATTTGGTATCAGAGCTTTGGTTATTTGACCTTATCCAAAGTTTGCAAGCATAGGAGCATGTGAGATACATACTTGTAATTTCTAATGGATGATTACTATATTATAGTATATAATATAGTAGATTTGTAAGCACTTGAGCACAGTGGCCTTTCTCTAACGTTGACTAATCATTTTTGTTTCAAAGTAAGAATGAGTCATCGAACTTCAAGACACACTGCTAGGGATAAGGCTGCTACTGGAGTGGTAGGCAAAGGTAGCCAGTCGGGAGATGCAGTTGTAATGCCCGATTATCCTGTTATGTTCAAAGCCATAATGACAGCGATCATGAGGAGGATGCCCACTTCAGAAGCGGCAATAGAGGGTCGAGCTTCTGTGCTGGCACCTAGGGTTGTTGATTTCTCTAAGCCCTACAAGGATTATACTTCTCTAGGTGGCAAGTCGTTTTTTGGTACAAAGCATACTATTAAGATTCAGAGCTGGTTAGATACTTGTGTTCAAATCTTCGGGTTTAGGGATCAACGACGCGATGAAGAGAAAGCTCACGTTGAGGAAACTTCAAAGGAGAGCGAAAGATTAGTGGAATTCCATAACTCTTGAGAATCCATAGGACCAGATAGATTGGGATCGGTTTATAACTAAGTTCGAGGAGAAGTTCATTTTTATGGTGCAGAAGTCAATACTCTTTAAAAAGTTTGTTGAGTTGAAGCAAGGCGGAAGGCCTATCGCTGAGAATATGAAGAAGTTCAAAGCTTTGTTTAAGTACGCTCATTCGTATATTGAGATTCCATATCAAAAGAACAACAATATTGTCATGGGTTTGGACGAGTGTCTTGGAAAGCAGCTAGTAGATCATATTAAGGATCCATACGAACAACCATGCTGTAAAGCTCCGTAATGACTGTTGGACACATGCTCACCCTTGCAAATGCCCAGAAACACTCCTCCTCGGCATGGATTATGAACAAGAAGGATATATCTTTCAAATCCTAGCCTAGCATGATGAGCATGTTGAAGACAACAGGTACAATGCTATGTCAGATGAAGCATCATTGCAGGGTCCACTGGTTCATAGAGAGCAACAACAGGATGCTTCCCTTGTTATGCTAGATCAACCTAATGATGATTATGTTGTGACATGTTAGGACCCACTAGCGGATCTCGACTTATCTGTCCTCCTCCATCTATAGTTGCCTCCTCAACTGAAGCAGGAACATCAGGAGTACCAAGATTCTACTTCGCCACACTTCACTCCGACGGCAATCTGAAGAAGCGCCGCAATCATTAGGGCACATTCTCTTCCTCCAAGCACATCGGGATCTGGAAGCCACACACGTTTCAGGCTTTCATTTCCAAAGCCGTCGTCTCCAGGGACTCATAGCAGTTGCTCTCTTTTCCCCTACTGATATTGTGCTTTGAGTTTCCACTATACCACTTTGTAATATATTGGTAGTACACTCTTATCTACAGCTGTTTGTTGTCTATGCTCATATTATATGATGTACTTTGGCTTGTTTTAAGGACTTACATGTCCTAGACTTTATTGCCGCTAGCTGGGCCTGTCAACCAAATTATATTTCTAGACACACACACACACACACACACACACACATATATATATATATATATATATATATATATATGTGTGTGTGTGTGTGTGTATGTGTGTGTGTGTGTGTAATCGGTTATGTAGCATCTCGCTACGCACTTGTCTTCCTCTAAAAAAAGGATCCATATGAAAAAATAGTCGATAAGGCGAGTTTGTTCCCAGCTAAAGAAGAAGCTACTGTTGAGAACAAGGAGGAGTCAAAACTGCAGCAATGTGGCGAGGTAAGAAAAAGTCGAATGGAAAGAGAAAGCAATAATAACAAGGGAAAATGGCTAGAAGAAACCTAAGGGTAAGGTTAGCTGCTTTAATTGTCATGGTAAGGGCCATTATTCCAAGGATTGTAAGGTTTCAAAGGCAAAGTGGAAGTGTTATAATTGTGATAAGCCTGGGCATTTGAAGAAAAACTATCCAGAACCGTTGAAAGGTAAGAAAGTTGTGAAACTTATGCATTGGATGCTATGCCATCTTCCTCGAGGGATATGACTGCTGCAGAAAAAGGGAAGCGTATTGTTATGCAAGTTCGCTTTATGTCAAAGGAGTTTTAGTTTTGAGTTTTGTTTGATATTGGAGCATCGCATTCTTTTATCTGTAATGAATTTTTTTACAAGTTAGGTTTTGATAGACCATTGGTTGTGACTAACCTAGTAGGTGGTTAAACTAGTCTTTGTATGCTTTGTCGAGGTCTAGTCTTATCGATTCATGGTTATTCCTTTGTGTGTGATTGTTTTGTTTTGAACTTCACTGGGTTTGGGATCATTTTGTGGATGGACTGGCTCAAGAGGTATGTGGATATAGTAGATTGCGAGAGGCTCGAGAGGTGACAATCGGGAATGTGGAAGAGAGAATGTAGTGGTATGCTACATTCGATAGGATAGGGTCCTAGTCAGCTTTTTATATTTGCTTGGGGTTCGATATGATGGATTGTTATTGGTGCCAATCGTTCATGAGTTTTCAGATGTCTTTTATGAGGTCAAAGGACTACCTCCGCAAAGGGAAATCAAGTTCTGGATTGATTTAGTGGAGGGTGTCTGGCCCATTGTTATACCGCTTATGCAGATAGCGCCAAGGGAACATCGAGAGTTAGAGGCATAGGTAAACAACGTTTTGGGGAAAAGTATTTATTTGGAGAAGCATATTTGAATGGGGTTCACCAATTGTGTTTGCGACCAAGGCTGATGGATAGTTGCGATTATGTATGGATCATCGTGACCTGAATAAGGTGACCAAGAAAAAATCATCCATTGCCGAGAATCGATCGCTTTTTTGATTCATAAAGCCCAGAAGTTTTCACAAATGGATTTTACGACGGGATTTCACCAACTAAGAGTTGCTGGGGATAGTGTGCCGAAGACTGCTTTTAGGACACCATCCGAATTCTGTGAGTGGCTGGTGATGCCATTTGGTTTAGTAACGCACTAAAATATTTTGTGGATTTATGAGTCGAATTTCCAGAAAACAGTTGAACAAGTTCATGCTTATGTTCATAGACGATATATTGGTTTATTCCAGGACCGTGGAAGAACACAAGATGCACTTGAAGATTATTTTGGAAATCTTGCGAAATCATCAGCTGAGAGCTAAGTTTTCAAAGTGCCAATTCTGGAAGGAAGAAGTGAGATTCTTGGGTCATGTCATATCGGGATAAGGAATAACCATGGATCTTGCTAAGGCGGCAGTAGTCCAGTATCTGGATTTACTAAATAATACAATGGATGTTAGAAGTTTTCTTAGTTTAGCTAGATATTATCGGTGATTTATCAAGGACTTTTCAAAGATCACTACACCATTAACTGGATTGACGAAGAAGAATCAGGTCTTCGCATGGGATATGAAGTGTGAGCGTGCTTTTGGGATCTTTAAAGAGAGATTAGTGAGTGCTCCTGTGTTGGTTATTCTTAGTGGGAACGATGAGATTTGGTGTATATTGATGCATGTAGTACAAGACTTGGAGTAGCGCTAATGCGGAAGGATGGAGTTATGGCTTATGCGAGTCAACAGTTGACGCTGCACGAAAGTAATTACCCAACTCATAATTTGGAGTTAGCGACGATGGTGTTTTCCCTAAAGTATTGGAGGTAGGGCCCTCAGAGGTAGGGATAGGGAGCAGGTTCGCCCGGAGCACAGGTTCTTGGGTTTAAGGCGGCTCAGACTAGTGGTAGGAGTCAGGACAGAGGTAGGTAGTTCATCGTAGAAGGTTTCGTTTCTCTTTTTGATTTCCCTATTAGGACCTTGTTCGATCAGTTGCTTCTCATTCTTTCATAGCCAGTTTTGTTTTTGATATTCTGCATTTAAATACTTCTATAGTTTCTGATCCAGTAGTTGTCTCAAACCCCATAGGAGGTATGACTCACCTATCTATGATGTGTAGAGGTACGAGGATTTCTATTCTTGCCATCGAGTTTGATTGTGATGCATATATACTGGGTTTCATGGATTATAGGCTTATTCTAGGTGTGGATGGTTGGCCATGTATGGCATCATCCTTGACTATGAGAGTAGAGTGGTGAGGCATCTGATAGGCCATGGTAGGACTCTCAACATTTCTTGCAACCTAGAAGGGTCAGTCATGCTCAGTTTTTTGGATTCCCTAGATGCTTATGTAGACGATCTCTGTTTATTCCCCCTAGTTAGAGATTTTTAGGATGTGCTTGACGAGGTAAGAGGGCTACCTCTTAGGTGCGAGACTGATTTTTGGATATACTTCGTGGAGAATGCTAACCCTGTTGCATTGCTAGTGTGCCATATGACTCCGAGAGAAAAGAGGGGGCTTGGCAAGTTGTGGGTGAGTTGTTCGAGAAAGGGTTTATTAGGCAGAGTATTTCTGAGTGGGTATCAACAATCGTCTTCACGACTAAGGCAGACAACTCTCTTCGTCTATGTGTGGATTATAGAGAATTAAACAAGCTCACGAAGAAGAATAGACCCCCACTCTCTCGCTTATATGACTTGTTCGATCAATTGGTAGGCAAATAGTTTTCTTGCAGTTGGATTTGGCTTTCAGGTTTTCATTAGCTTATGGTGGCAGATGATGACTTCCTTTAGGACTGCAAACATATTTTTTGAGTGGTTGGTTATGCCTTTTGGGCTAACCAATGCACCAATGTATTTTGTTGATTTCATAAGTTGGGTATTTAGGGAGTTCCTAAATTAGTTCATGGTAATGCTTGTTGACGATATCTTGGTGTTCTCAAGGAGAGAGGACGAGTACGCCTTGCACTTAGGATAGGTCCTTTGTAAACTGTGTGCACATGAAGGCGAAGTTCTCTGAGTGCCACTTTTGGTGGAAGGAGGTGGGGTTCTAGGGGCATGTTATCTCTAGAGATGGTATAGTGGTGGATCCCGTTAAGGTTGTTGGAGTACGGGATTGGAAAGCCTCCAAGAATGCGATAGAGATAAGGAGCTTTCTAGGTTTGGCAGTATACTATCAGAAGTTAATTAAGGATTTTTCTTGGATCTCATCTCAGTTTACTCGCCTTACAAAGAAAAACCTAGTATTTTCTTGGGATGTTGATTACAAGGATGCATTCTTGAGGTTGAAGAAGGCTCTTACAATGACTTCAGTATTGACTCTTACGGATGGTACGAAGATGTCAACATTGTATATGGACGCTAGTGGCACGGGTTTAGGTTTAGTGGTTATGCAGGAGGGTAGGGTTGTCTGCAATGAGAGTAGACAACTGAGGGTGCATGAGAGGAATTATCCAACCTACCATTTGGATCTAGCAGCAATAGTGTTTGCGCTATAGAGACATGAGGAAGGGGAACGTAGTGGCAGATGCACTAAGTAGGAAGAGGATGACTTTGAGTCCATTATTCGTAGAGTGGCAGAGTTTGGTGTTTATCTCATCATTTGATTATTATGCATCAAGATTACTGGCATCATTGGAGGTGTGATCTACTTTCTTAGAGTGCATTGGATCTAGTCAGCGCAAGAATAAGTGGTTAGTTGATATCGTGGACCGACTCAGTAGAGGAGAGATCCATAGTCACCTTGCTAGGTATTCTGTGGATGAGAAAGGGTGGCTACATCGTGATGGGATATTATGTGTTCCTCGAGTTGATGATTTGTTGAGATAGGATTTAGAGGTGGCTCATCACTCTCAGATGACCGTCCACTCGGGAGATGATAAGATGTATAGAGACATGAGGAGGGTCTTTCTTTGGATAAGGATTAAGAAGGACGTGGTAGAGTAGGTGGCTAGATGTATGACTTGTCGGAGAGTGAAGGCTGATCAGAGGAAGCCTAGTGGATTACTTCAGCCTATGGATGGACTTCATAGATTGGTTGCCCAGATCGAGAAAGGAAGCACCAGTATTTGGGTTGTAGTCGGTAGGTTGGCTAATAGCGCTCATTTCATCCTGGATATGAGTAAGCGAACAATAGCTTGGTTGGCATCAGTGCATCTTAGAGAGATCGTTTAACTTCATCGAGTTCCTTCTAGTATTTTTAGTAATAGAGATTTCATTATTACTAGCGAGTTTTGGAGGAGCCTACACGAGGCATTGGGGATACAACTACGACTTCGCACTGCCTATCACCCTCAAACAAATGGACAGACAGGGTCAATAGTATTCTTGAGGATTTATTACGGCTGTGTATCTTGGACTTGGGAGGAGCATCTTCTATTGGTAGAGTTTTCTTATAATAACAGCTACTAGATGAGCATAGGTATGGGTGCCTTTGAGGCGTCGTATGGGCGGCCCTACAAATCACTTATTTATTGGTAGAAGTCCACAGACGGACTTCTACTTGGGCCTGTGGTGGTTAAGGAGACCTCAGATAAGATAGATTTGATTTGGAGGTAGACGAAGGCAGCTCAGGACAGATAGAAGTCATATACAGATCGATGGAGGTCAGACCTAGAGTCGAGGTAGGAGACTTAGTTTTCATCAAGGTGTCACCTTTGAGGAGTGTTGTTCGGTTCGTCTCAGTGGGGAAATTGGCACTGAGGCTCGTAGGGTCATTCCCTATAGTAGAGAGGATATGTCAGAAGGCCTATAGGACTTGACAATGTGAGAGATTGGCAGGAATTCATGATATATTCCATGTTTCGCACTTGCGAAAGTGCCAACATTATTTCGTGGTACTGGTGGATCCGAGTACCCTAAAGGAGATTGAGGTTGAGAGGGAGGAAACAGTCAGGTGAGTTCTTACATGGATACTAGGATCTGAGGTGAAGAAGTTGCGGAATAAAGAGATAAAGCTTGTAAAGATTTGGTGGGGAGAGGACTGCGATGACGAAACTTAGGAACAAAAGGATAGGATTCGCGCTTCTTTTTCATTTCTATTTGATAATGCACTCTTAATCCTTTCCTAAGGTTTGAATTGAAACTATTTTTCCTATCGTTTGAACTATAAGTCTTAGGTAGAAGCCTATAAATGGTAGGAAATGGCTTAAAACATGTTAATAGAACATGTTACGGTTGAATAAATTCACGTGAATGCAAGTGTTTGCTAGTGGATGCATATACGCATACTAAGCACTAATTAGAGATCGACATTCTAAGACACTTACATAATTGTGTAGGATATAAATTAACCCTAAAGGGGGGTTGAATAGGGTTTATTATAATTTAAGTAAATTTAAAACTAAATAAAATTAAAACAGAATAATAGAATAGCTTGCAGAAATAAAATCACACATAGAAGATACCCAGCTTCGGCAAAATTCTGCCTACTGCTGCATTCAAGATTTCTACTAGGAGTTATAAACAATCTCTATGCTTACAGACCCTTGTAAAGTCGCAACTCTTGCTTCCGACTGCTTAAACCCTACGCTCAAGACCTTTACACAACTTGTTCTCTTAAGCTGTGATTTTTCTAACTACAAACACTAGTAGTTACTGACTCTCCTTAAAAAACTTGAAATTAAATGAATAAACAAAGAAAATAAAGCTAAAACCCTAGGAGTTAAAAATAAGGGTTATCCCCTTTTCAATTAAAAGATGGTTGGTCTCTTTGCAATTCGGTTCAACCCATTCTCTTTTCCTCTGAGAATTGAAAATGGCGGCGGCTTTTCAATCTAGGGTTTTCATATGAATTCCCAAATTGATTGTGATTGCTTGAGTTGCTGGAACGATGTGATCTCGGATGATCTTCAAGTGATGTTGTCCTCTGATGCTTCGATTTTGGGATTCCTCTCTCCGGCTCTCGATCGAAACACAAAAGTGAGTAAATTTATTTGAAAAGATTTCTGCTTTTCGATTTGTGCACTAGATTTTCGATGACTATAAGCCGATAATGATAGGTGTTTTATAGGATTAAAAATCCTAAATATTTGCTTTGATTTCATATATGATTTGGTCATGATATATACGAAATTTAGGCTTGAAATCTTCATATATTTTGGGGTTTCAGAAATCTCTGGCTTTGAAGTTGTAGAGTTTGAATTCTTCAAACTTCCTGGAAATAAAACTTTCATGAAGATTCCTTTTTGATGTAGTCTTCCTTCTAGAAAATCTTGATATAAAACAAAATTTTAAATTCAACATTGCATGTTGACTTTATTTGCTATTTTTTTTTGGACTTTGAATTGGTCCCTATCAACTTAAAATAACTGTCGTAATTTCTTGACCAAAAAGTGCTCCTTTAAAAAGAACTGATACTACACTGGTTTCCCATATATTTGAACTGATACTGTGCTATGCCTTGTGTAATTGATTTTTCCATTAAACATGTGGTCTAGCCGATCACTGATATGCTTGGACTTGTATGTGAATTTCAGCATTCTTTAACCAGTGTGCCTATTTTAGTTTTGTAGTGTGGACTTGTGTACTTTTCTATTGTCTTTACTTGTGTTACTTGCCATGACTTATTGAATAGTATATTATCACTTGAGACATGCATTCATACTTTTGAGCTTGTGCATGTCCATATGATATTTCTTGTTGTTGTGCTTTACTCTTAAATATGATGCATTTGATATTCTTGTGTGTCTTCATCTAATTCCATAATGTGAATGAGTCATGCACCATTTTGAGTCATTTGTAGCTCGACCACTAGCTTGATGTATATTGTGCCTTGTTCTCTTAGTTACTCTTTCTTTTAACCACATAAGTTCATTTGTTTGAACTATGTATATCCATGTACCTGAAACATGCTAGCTTGTATACTTGTCCATCTTGTAGTTGCTTGCTCCAACATGTATGCAAGCATTTTCCTCAACAACTACCTTTGCTACTCATCCATGAATGATGCTGCATTGTTGTGACCATGTACATGTTGGATTTTGCTTGTCCATGCTAAAATGAACATTCTGAATAATAGTTATCATGACTTTTTATACGAGATCATAATGCTTGCCATATCTTGTTTGTCTCGTTCACCTTGTTGATCGACCATTATACACAAACTTGAAGTTCTGAATCAATCATTCATGCTTGCTATAGCTTGTCATTATGAAAATGCTGAGATCACTTGTCTTAACTTTTTGATTTCCATGCATATGATTTGAACCATGTTTGGGCTGCACTTGTACATGTGTCATGTTATCATTCGGTTCGACGCTTGGGCTATTTGAATATTTGTTTGACTTTCACTTTTGGCTCGACCATCATGTTTACTTGTACTCGACCACATTGATTATTATTGCATTGAGTTGAGATGGTCTACGTGGCTACTCCGTAGTTGCACATTGGATTGGCGAGGCAGTGCACACGTGTATGCATATACTCGTGTGTATATGCAGCCATTCAGAAATTGTTCTTGTCCTCGTATATCAGACTGAATCAGAAAAATGATGAGAAACACACCAAAATTCTAAGGCAAATAAAATTTAAAATAAATTTATATTTGCACGTATTCAGTTTTATTTCTATTGTAGTGTACTATGTGTGTTTTTCTATTTGTGACAGGTATGAAGATGGTGACGGATAGCTGGACTGGATCTGGACCACATGAAGACAAGTATACGTGTAAAAAAATTTGTATGAGTCTGTATATAAGTGAACGAGTGTTGCTGTAGTGAGGCAATGACTGTGTACAGAGTGATGAGAGTTATAGTGAGGAATAAGTGTACTGTATGAGAAGATTGTAATATTTGTAATAAACAAATTTGACTGAAATAAAATATTATTTTATTGTGTTCAAATCAATTTGTTTGTCATATTCAGTTAGTACAATTCCATGTAAAATACTTTAACTGTGAATATATAATAGTGGAGTTATAATGTTGTACTATTTCAGATTTTGAAATAGAATATTTATTTGAATAAATGTACTGTGAACTGTGTATAATAGTATATTATTCAATAAATATTTATTTTATGAAATGAAATATAAAATAGTACGAATACAAACACATTTAAATAATATATATGTTTGTTATCATCAAACAAAAATTATACAACATACTGTTGTACCCAACAATCTCCCCCTTTTGATGATGACAAACATATACAAGATTTTGAATGTGTTAAATGTGTTTGAACGTGAAATATATTACTCCCCCTATTTGTATGCTCCCCCTACAACTGAACTCTCCTTATATTGATGCATAAATTTGAAAATTAGAAATTTATCAATCATAACACCAAATTTTTTAAAAAAATTCTATATATGTTTACTCATCCATCTAAATCTTGACCATTCTCCCCCTTTTTTATCATCAAAAGAATAACAGAAATTGAAACAGTGATGAATACAAACTAGAAATATAAATCCAAATCAAGAGGGAAAATATATCGTAAATCTCATTTAATCAAACAAAAATCATAATATTCTTTAAATTAGAAGCAAATTTCATTTTTTAGAATGATGGATTTACAATTGATTTTATAAAAATGAGGAGAGTTCGATAAAATTGAATATTTGAATACGAATTTTAAAAGATTTTAAATAAGCTCAAAATGTTTTAAGCACTTGCTAACCACGTATAGCCCAAAGGTCTTTTAAATGGGGTTAGTAGTAACTTAACTTTATCCTCTCAATGAGTTCTATCCATGCACAGCCCAAAGGTCATTTAAGTGAGAATAGAAGCACATAGCGATTAAGGTAATTCGCCTACGCATAACCGCGAGGACTTTTAAATGGGAGTAAATGCCAAGGATAAATTATTATTATTATTACTATATTATATATTTACATTTTTAGATTTTCTTTATTCTCAAACATTAAACTCTCCACATTATATAAAATCACGATGAATGTCAGAAGGATGGTAGTAGTAGAAAACGATCATGAAATATGCATCAATTTTAAAGATATTATAAAATTTATTCAATCGTCATTAGAATTTAATAATATTTCCTCATGTTATGAAAAAAATATTATAGTCAATACTCATCACAATTTCAAAATCTAACATAATTTTGACGAGTTCTGAAATAGTTTAAATGGTCAATCATTTAACTTTTGGATAACCATTCAAGAATATTTAAAAAAAATGGATAATGATCAATCAATTTCTATGATTCCCAAATCTAAACGTAATCGTGAAAATCTATCTTTGGGAAGAGGTTTTGAATATCAGCAAGTTGACAATCAGTTGAAATAAACTCAATACAAATATCTTCTTATGAAATGTGATCTCTAATAAAATGATGTCTCACATCTATGTGTTTAGTGCGTGAATGGTGAACAGGATTATTAGAGAAATCTATAGCACTTTTATTGTCACATTTTAGTGGTACTTTTTTATAAATTAGACCAAAATCTAAAAGAGTTTGCATCATCCATAGTATTTGTGCAAAACAACTTCCTAAAGCAATGTATTCAGCCTCCGTTGTGGATAAAGCAACACAATTTTGTTTTTGACTTGACCATGAAACTAACGAGTGTCCAAGCATAAAACAAGTTCCACTAGTGCTTTTTCTATCCACAAGGGATCTAGCATAATCAACATCAGAATATCCAATTAATTCAAAATTATTGCATGTGGGATACCATAAACCAAATTTGTGTGTGTGCAAAAGATATCTTAATATTCTTTTTGTGGCTTTTAAGATAGATTCTTTTGGATTAGACTGAAAACATGCACATAAATAAACAACAAATATAATATCAGGCCTAGATGCGGTGAGATAAAGAAGTGAACCAATTATTCTGCGATATTTTTTCTAATCAATTGCAACTCCTTTCTCGTCTTTGTCAAGTTTGGTTGAAGAACCCATCAGTGTTATGAGTGGCTTTGCGTTTTCTAGTCCAAATCTTTTCAGTAATTCAACGATGTATTTTGTTTATGATATGAAGATACCCTTGGTGCTTTGTTTGATTTGAAATCCAAGGAAGTACTTTAATTCACCTACTAAGCTCATTTCGAATTTATCCTGCATAACTTTTTCAAATTTCAAACATAGACGATCATTAGTAGCACCATATATAATATTATCAACATAAATTTGGACTATTGAGAAATCATCACCTTCACGTAATAGAAACAATGTCGTGTCAGCACTGCCCTTTTTAAAACCATTTTCCAAAAGATATGCACCTAAACAATCGTACCAAGCTCTAGGAGCTTGTTTAAGACCATATAATGCTTTTTCAAGTTTATATATGCGATTTGGAAATTCACGATTTTACAAAACCAGGGGTTGTTCTACAAAAACTTATTCTAATTCTCCGTTTAAAAATGCACATTTTACATCCATTTGTTTAAGTTTGAAACCTTTATAGCATGCAAAACTGAGCAAAATTCTAATGGCTTCTAACCGAACTATTTGTGACGACCCCAAATCCCGTACTGACGGTGACAAGGGTAATCTTTGAATATAACACATAAACAGATAATAGCAGAACAGAAATACAACGGATAAACGAAATCATCAGAGTTACACAGTATACAGGATCATACTTAGTACAAATACAGTTCAGCTACACATAAATGTCTACAGCGGAAAACAAACAAAATATGTACAATAGGAGCTGAACAGCATAAAAAGAGATAAATGATAGAATCCATCTTCAGCTCCAGCTATCCAGAAAGAGCCTGCTCAAACCTGAATACAAGGCTGCCCATGTAGAAAAAGGGGCACCCGAGTTTGCAAGTGAAACAAACTACGAGTCAGTCATGGGACTGGTATGAGAAATCTACTTAACACATTATACAATTGGTTAATCACAGGACCACGCCACTTTCGTGGAACGGGTTTACTCCATTGGATTGCCAATGCTTTAAAACAAATAAATCTTTAAACATCGCCATGCTTTTTATAAAATGAAGCCATTATAAGACTCAGTTCCCATCACACAATGCAACGCAAACCGGAGGATAGAGTTTTACCTTATAATGGCCAAAATATGCTTGATACGAATAAAACAAAAGCATTTGGTATTATTGCTAGTGTTTATAGGTTTCGAAAACAATTTCAATCATAACTATCAATCATAGACGGCATGGGTACCATATATCATGTCGCCATATATATATACAATCAAAACTGCACGGTGTCGTATTTGGAAATTGGATTTCCGTCATGAACCAAGGCAAAAGATAGTCCTTACCGAATTAGAGACTCTCTAGCCTGAGCCTCAGGAACAGCCGCAACTGCACCTTGGATCGTCAGGGCCGGTCCACACGGAGTGGATTATAATGCCTGAACAATGCGTTTCCCCGCCCTATGGGGCGTAAAACGAGCCAACGAATGACTCCATCGGTCCTGGATCGACCGATAAAACCGAGGCGCCTCGCAACAGCAACAACCACATAGGTGAAAATAATATAAATGTCAGCCAGTTTAAGCACCGACACCACCTCTAGCTAGAAAGAAACACACGTCCCCCCTGAGGTCTTCTCCCGTTTCTGGTTCATACCGGGGTGTGAGGTTCGCGAATTCACGTTGTACACAAAGCGACGCCACACAGGAGGTGCTTTGATCATCACCACAAGACTTTTCTTTTCAATAGAAGCCCTGATCACTGCATCTTAGCATGCCACATAGGCAATTCACGCCATGTAACTGATGGCTATCAATCACACAGAATGAATTCCAATGTCAGACACACAGTCCATTTACAAGACCGTTCTGGGTCTGAACGAAACCGGAGGCACTATATACCTCGCAAACCCATCGATCTCCACGTACGTCTGGACGATCACTACTCATTATCCATATTTCGGGATGCCTCCCAATCAGGACATCAGTTACCATCCAATCAGTTACCATCCAAACGAGGTGAAGATTTCCGGTCTTCGACCACTGTCTTCATCTTCGATTTCTTATCGTCGATTCAGTTATTTAGAATGGGGTAAACCCGGTCTTTCCGAGCAACTCGCGAATATAATAAACAAGTGCAACACAAACACACATACGCCATATTCCAATTCATTAGTCACTAACCGTAAATCAGTAAGAGAACGATTTCCCGAATATTAACCCCGAAGGCCGAAACCAACATCAGATCAAAACCCAGGAAACCATTCGACTTAGCCAACCTTCAGTTAGTTTCTAAATTTCACATCCATATCGTTTATAATATTTTATAACGATTTATCGCTATTTTTATTTATTTTAAAATAGCCAATTTATTCAAATGACGCTTCGGGCCATAACGCAGTCGTGGCGCTGTTTTTCTTCAGATTAGATTTACACATCTCTGAAAATCTAACCGTTGGATCTTCACAAAATTTATATCATTAGAAAGATCTTTTCAAAACGAATCCAACGGTTCCAGTTTTTGGAAAATCCGACGGTCGGATCTCCCGGTACAATCGTTTGAAGTTTCGATTTCAAAATACGAACTACAGCGTCGTTATTCGATTTAATTTAATTATATTTATATATATATATATATAATCGATTCTGGCGCTATTTTTCTTTAGATTTGAATTAAACATTCCAGATAATCCAACCGTTGGATTTTTACAAAGTTGATGTCGTTGGAAAGATATTTCCAAAGCGAGCCCAACGCCTTCGGTTTCGGGAAAATCCGATGGTCGGATCTCCCGCACTAATCGTTTGAAATCACGGTTTCAAAACACGAACTGCAGCTTCGCAATTTGATATATTTTAATTATATTTATATGTATGAATATAAATATAATCGATTCTTCGATTTTAAAACTATTTTCTTTTCATACTTTTGATAAAAATGATATTTTTAACCAACCAATATTCACTTCGACACTTCACTATTTTTCACAATTCATGTTTATAGTAAATATGTGATTTTTATTGTAAAACGATTTATTTCAAAACACGACTAATTTATATAGTTCATATATATGATAAAAATATGATTTTTATTTTAAAACAATTTATTTCAAAACACGAATACCATTCAACACATGAATTTCTATTCAACGAATGAATTTCTATTCAACACATGAATGTTTTCTATAGTTTGTATATATATAGTAAAAAATGTGATTTTTATTGCAAAACAATTTATTTCAAAACATTACTATTTTATATAGTTCATATAGATGATAAAAATATGATTTTTATTATAAAATAATTTATTTCAAAACACGAATATCATTCAACACATGAATTTCTATTCAATGAATGAATTTCTATTCAACACATGAATGTTTTTTATAGTTTGTATATAGGTAGCAAAAATGTGATTTTTATTGCAAAACAATTTATTTCAAAACATTTCTATTTTATATAGTTCATATAGATGATAAAAATGTGATTTTTGTTATAAAACAATTTATTTCAAAACACGAATACCATTCAACACATGAATTTCTATTCAACGAATGAATTTCTATTCAACACATGAAGGTTTTCTATTCAACACACGAATATAGTTTCAACACATGAAAATAACTCTAACATATGAATATTATTCAAAATTTCGGTAGCATAACGGCAAGGTAGTTAAAACCGGGGCCGTCCCTAGTACGACTCCTCGCTCTACCTTAAAGCCTCGCAGCTTTTGACAATGGGGATTTCATGCATCTAGTTCGCACGCAGGCGGCATGTATATTTTTTTTCCACAAACTAATCCTTTGTGGTTTCAACCAAATATTTCTCAACCATAAACGGGTATTTTTCAACCACAATCAATCAATTTCAACCACAAACAATTCTAATCAACCATTCGCTATCAATCAATTTTCACACCAATCACAACCAATAAATATCGTCCATGGTTTGTGGACGAGGGGCGTGTGTGTATATATATATATATATATATATATATATATATATATATATTTATATAAGCATTTCACTTCTATTTCAACATATATATAATTTTTACAATGCATATATAACTTATACATCGACCGTACAACTTATATAACGCTCATACAGGTGGTGTACAACGCTTATATAACTCATACATCGACTATATAATTTATACATCGTCGTTTTCCATATCGTTTGTAATTTAGAAATCTCACATTGGGTTCCACTCCACCAAAAATAGCAGAAGGCTCAGAACAATATGCGGTCTCTTCTAGAATATAGAAGACGTACACACGAGTCCACTGTCTCTTGTTTCACTGAATTTCGTCAAGAAACGAAAAAGATATGATTTTTATAGTGAAATCAAAAACCGTAGCGCTTTAAACTGCTATAATATAGTTTAAAATAATTCAAACTGTACCTCAGCTGTTTCGTTCAAAACTAGGTTTGGATTTTTCTTCGAATCCGTGTAGCTATTTGTCGATCAGCCTTCGCAGCGTCGACGGGGGAGGAGAGGCGCACGTGCGCAGGGGGGTGTGGGCCAGTTCGACGGCCTGATGAGGGTGCAGCGGCGGTTTGAAACCCGAAACTTGCAGGCGTCCATTCTCCCAAACCACACAACGAAAAAATCCAAACTATATATGGATTTGAAGATCTTCTCGAGCACTATAAAATTCTCCAAAGGGGCAGGGGTTTTTATTGAGAGGATTAGAAGAAATCGAGGAGAGAAGAAAGGAAAGGCTTTCCGTCGTCGGTTTTGGATAGAGTCGGGGAGAGAGAAAGTGATGTGGCCAATGAGATATTTTTATTTACTTGTATATATTTTTAAATTTCCAAAATACCCTCTTTCACACACGAACACCAATCCAAACCCAACGACTGTCGTCCCCAGCGTTTTACCCCAATTTCGAACACAATGGGATATGTTTCGTAGGCCCATTCGACTGTTTCAGTCAGTTTTCCTTCAATTTAAAATATATAACATTCAATATTCGATTTGAACGTACCTTACAATCTGCCAGGGCCACAAACTGACTCAAAATATTCCAGAAAAATAAATATAGCTATGTTTTGATGATATGGTCCCAACAAAACTAGTTTCGTCGAATTGTGAGACCGTTTGAAAAACGGCCCATTTTCGGTCGATCCAATTTAACTGTAATTGACCAAAACACGTTTTCCTCTGCCACGCTCACATATTTACTTCAAAAATTATGAAATTTGAAACCTAGCAATAGTTTAACATCCCGAATCCAACCAAAGTGGTTTCGTTGAATTCCGGGGTCGTTTGCAAAATGGCCATTTTCACGGGCTATATAAACTCCATAACGACCTTTCAGAAAATTCATTCGGCCATAACTTTTGCTTTCCGTTATGAAACTTCGATTTTTCAGATTCGTTAGAAAGGTATTCACTAACAGATTTAAATATTTTTGGTTTCACTCAAATCCGTTTTGTTTTGCACCCGGTATAGTCAATCAAAGTTTGAATTCAAATTTTGAAACTACCGCGCCATTTCAGGCCTTGTTTATAATTAGAATTAATTATAATCGTTTTCTAATGTCAATTCAAATTTACTTTTCATCGCTATTATTTAAAATATTTATTTTAAATATTTAAAATCCACTATTTTAGCCAATTTAAAGTTTTTAAATTGGTTCAGATTTTCCGGGTCGTTAAACTATTGGTGCAAATGAATCATCAAAATCAATGCCTTCAATTTTATTATATTCTTTTGCAACCAGCCTAGCTTTGTTTCTAATTACATTACCGAATTCATCAAGTTTACTTTTGAACACCCATTTAGTTCCTGCTACTGGATAGTCATTTGGTCTAGTAACTAATTTCCAAACGTTATTTTTTCCAAATTGATTAAGTTCTTCTTGCATCGCTAAAATCCAACTTTCATCAGTAAGTGCAATTTCAATATTTTTAGGTTCAGTTTCAGAAATAAAACAACTGTGAATATAGAAAGCACAGATATCATCATTAAATGATGAACAAGTTCGTATACTTGCTGTTGGATTTCCTATTAACAATTCTGGAGGATGGTTGGTTTTTAATTTCAAGTTCTCGATTTCAAATGTTGATTTTGTTGGATCATCACTACAAGTTTTCTCTTTATTATTTTCTTTTACACCCTCATATGCAATTCCCTCATTGTTTTTATCTCCATCCACTGTATCCAAGTCTGACTCATCAAATTTCACATTTATGGTTTCAACAGTAGTTTTTGTTCGTTTGTTGAAGATTCGATATGCCTTGCTTCGTGAAGAGTAACCCATGAAAATTCCCTCATCGGACTTTGACTCAAACTTACCAAGTTGATCACTTGTATTAGGAAGATAACAAGGGCATCCCAAATCTCTAAAATATGAAATGTTAGGCTTTCTGTCAAACCACAACTCATAGGATGTTTTGTTAAGTATTGGTCTAATCATTACTCCGTTCATTACATGGCAGGATGTATTAACTGCCTCTGCCCAAAAAGTCAAAGACAATTTATATTCACTCAACATAGATCTAGCTAATTCTTGTAATGTACGATTTTTCCTTTCGACTACCCCATTTTGTTGAAGTGTTTGAGGGGCAGAAAATTCGTGCTTAAGACCATTTTCTTCACAAAAATTTTCAAAATCCAAGTTTTCAAATTCACCACCGTGATCACTTCTTAAAGTTTTTATTGAAACACCTTTTTCATTTTGGACGAGTTTTGCAAACTTTGAAAAGTAATCAAAAGTTTCAGACTTTTTGGCTAGAAAATAAACCCATGTAAATATAGAATAATCATCAACCAACACATAATAATAATGTTTTCCATTCAAGCTAGCAATTTCATTTAGTCCAAACAAATCCATGTGAATTAATCAAGTATCCTATTTGTACTAACAACATTTTTGGGGCGAAATGATGATCGACTGAATTTTCCCATAGTACATGATTTGCACACTTTATTACTTCTATATTTCTGATGTGGTAATCCCCTTACCAATTCTTTTGATTCAAATTTTTCTAGGAGACTCATACTAGCGTGACCCAATCTTCTATGCCATAAGAAAACCGTAGCTACTAAACATCATGAGAGAGTCAAATCATCAAATGAAAGCATATAAACATTTCCTTTTCTTTATCCTGTGAACACTATATTGTTAGTGGATTTTTCAATAATTTTGCAAGTTTCACTGTCAAATACCACACTCATACCTTTGTCACATAGTTGGCTTATAGAGATGAGATTGTGATGCAAGTTTTCATCATATAAAACATCAGTTAAGGAGAAAGTACTATTACCTACTTTACCTTTACCGATAATTTTACATTTACTATTATCACCCATTATCACACTTCCACCTTTATGTTTTTCAAGGCTAAGGAACTTTGATTTATCTCCTGTCATATGTTTGGAACAACCTGAATCCAAGTACCATTCTTGTTGCTCCTTATCCCGCCAACATACCTATATACGAGAAAAAGAGAATGACCTCGAGTAACTGATAAATATAAAAATATTAGTAACTGGAAAATTTTGATTTTGAACAACAGATCCTTTTGGAACCCAAATTTGTTTATTATTACCAAGTCCAAATCTATAACAATTACTTGTCGACCCTTTTGGAACCCAAATTTGTATGAATTTTTTGTTTGTGTTCCTACTTTCACACATTTCGTAGCTATGTCCAGTTTTTTCCACGTTTTATGAAAACACTTCCACCTTTGGCATTATAAGTCATATTAGTGTGTGTTTTCCCAAATCCTAATCCTTTTCCATTATTAGCATATAACAGATTCCCAAGCAACATCTTAAAGGATTTTTCTCCTCTTGAAAACTTACTCAATGTTATTTCAAGATTTTTTTTACTTTGGTTTTAAGTGATGCATTTTCATTCAAAAGTGAGGTACATCTGTTAATGAAGTTCTTTCTTTTTGTGTCATCACTTTCCTTCAAAGCCAAATGTTCTTATTTCAGTTTTTCGAAATTTGCTTTAAATTCTGTTTGCTTTAGTTTTAAAAGCTTGCAATTTTCACAATCAAGGTTTTGAATATTTGAAACTTTTTCAAGCTCAGTTTCTAACCTATTGTTTTCGTGAACTAATTTTAAACTATTAGATTTTAATTTCTTAACTTTTAGTTCAAGAGAATCAACGGTTTTGGTAAGATCATGACACAATAAAATTGAATCTTTGTAAGTGTAGTTTGGTACCTCACTGGAGTCTTCTTCGCTACTTTCTGAATCTGACTTTGCCATAAGACACAAATTGGCTTCCTCTTTATCACTGTCAGAGTCTTCTTCTTCTCCTTCTTCATCGTCCCATGTAGCTGCAAAAGCTTTCTTTTTCTTCTCTTTTTTCTTTCTTTTTGAAGTAGTGGACAATTTAGTTTGATATGGCCTGGTTTATTGCAGTTGTAGCATATGACTTCATCGTCTGAGTTGTCTGAATTCTTGGATTTGTTGTATCTTGAATTCTTCTTTCGTGACTTATATTTCTTGTTAGACCACCTTTTAAGAACCATGGCCACTTCTTCAATAGATTTTCATATTCATCATTACTTTCAATAGTGTTGTTTAGAGCAATTGTCTTTTTCTTTGATTCTGAATCATCGCGTCCTTCTTTGGCTTTTAACTCCATTTCATAAGTGATCAAGTTTCTAATCAACTCTTCTATTCTCAACTTACTTAGGTCTTTCAATTCTTGAATAGCAGTTACTTTGGCTTTAAAGTTCATTGGTAGCACTCTCAGTATTTTGCGTATTAATTCCACTTCAATGCAGACTTTACCAACAGCCCTTGCATTATAAACCAGTGTGGAGAATCGACCATACATCTCTTTTATATCTTCATCTTTACGCATCGAGAAATTTTCATATTTGTTGCAAAGTAGCGCGAGACGAGATTCCTTGACTTGAGATGTTCCTTCATGTGTAACTTCCAAAGTATTCAAAATTTCCTGTGCAGTTAAACAATGAGATATACGGTTGAACTCACTTTTATCAAGAGCACAAATTACAGCGTTCATTGCTTTGGCATCAGTTGAGAATATTTTTTTTATCATTAGCATCCCACTTATCTTTTGGCTTAGGAATTTCAATATCATTTACAATCGTAACGGGAGGTTTGTAGCATGTTTCAATAATATCCCATACATCATAATCGACTAAACTCAAATAAATTTTCATCCTAGCTTTCTAATAGGCATAATCAGTTCCATTAAACATTAGTGGCCTAGCTATGGACTGACCCTTAGAAAAAGCATTGTTAGACAAATTCATGATTCTAGAGTTAAAAATACCTGCTCTGATACCACTTGTAGAATCTAAATTAACCCTAGAGGGGGGTGAATAGGGTTTATTGTAATTTAAATAAATTTAAAACAAAATAAAATTAAAACAGGATAATAGAATAGCTTGTAGAAATAAAATTACACACAGAAGATGCCCAGCTTTGGCAAAATTCTGCCTACTCATGCACTCAAAGTTTCTACTATGAGTTATAAACAATCTCTATGCTTACATACGCTTGTAAACTCGCAACTCTTACTCCCAACTGCTTAAACCCTACGCTCAAGACCTTGACACAACTTGTTCTCTTAAGTTGTGATTATTCTAACTACAAACACTAGTAGTTATCGACTCTCCTTAAAAAAACTTGAAATTAAATGAATAAACAAAGAAAATAAAGCTAAAACCCAAGGAGTTAAAAATAAGGGTTATCCTTTTTTCAATTAAAAGATGGCCGGTTTCTTTGCAATTTGGTTCAACCCGTTCTTTTTTCCTCTGAGAATTAAAAATGGCGGCGGCTTTTCAATCTAGGGTTTTCATATGAATTCCCAAATCGATTGTGACTGCTTGAGTTGTTGGAACGATGTAATCTCGGATGTTCTTCAAGTGATGTTGTTCTCTAATGCTTCAATTTTTTGGATTCCTCTCTGGCTCTCTATCGAAAAACAAAAGTGAGTAAATTTATTTGAAAAGATTTCTGCTCTTCGATTTGTGTTCTAGATTTTCGATGGTTATTAGCCGATGATGATAGGTGTTTTATAGGATTAAAAATCCTAAATATTTTCTCTGATTTCGTATATGATTTGGTCATGATATATACGAAATTTTGGCTTGAAATCTTCGTATATTTTAGGGTTTCAGAAATCTCGGGCTTTGAAGTTGTAGAGTTTGAATTCTTTAAACTTTCTGGAAATAAAACTTTCGTGTGGATTCCTTTTTGATTCAGTCTTTCTTCTAGAAAATCTTGATATAAAACAAATTTCTTGACCAAAAACTGCTCCTTTAAAAAGAACTGATACTACACTGGTTTCCCATTTATTTGAACTGATATTGTGCTATGTATTGTGTAATTGATCTTGCCATTAAACATGTGGTCTTGCCGATCACTGATATGCTTGGAATTGTATGTGAATTTCAGCATTCTTGAACCTGTGTGCCTATTTTAGTTTTGTAGTGTGGACTTATGTACTTTTCTATTGTCTTGACCTGTGTTACTTGTCATGACTTATTGAGTAGTGTATTATCACTTGAGACCTGCATTCATACTTTTGAGCTTATGCATGTCCATATGATATTTCTTGTTGTTTTGCATTACTCTTAATTATGATGCATTTGATATTCTTGTGTGTCTTCATCCAATTCCATAATGTGAACGAGTCATGCACCATTTTGAGTCATTTTTAGCTCGACCGCTAGCTTGATGTATATTGTGCCTTGTGCTCTTAGTTGCTCTTTCTTTCAACCACATAAGTTCATTTGTTTGAACTGTGTATATCCATGTATCTGAAACATGCTAGCTTGTATACTTGTCCATAATGTAGCTGCTTGCTCCAACATGTATACAAGAATTTGGTTGAATAGCTGCCTTTGCTACTCATCCATGAATGATGCTGCATTGCTATGACCATGTACATGTTGGATTTTGCTTGTCCATGCTGAAATGAACATTCTGAATAATAGTTGCCATGACTTTTTATATGAGATCATAATGCTTTCCACATCTTGCCTGTCTCGTTCACCTTGTTGATCGACCATTATACACAAACTTGGAATTTTGAATCAATTATTCATGCTTGCTGTAGCTTATCATTATGAAAATGCTTAGATCACTTGTCTTAACTTTTTGATTTCCATGCATATGATTTGAACCATGTTTGGGCTGCACTTGTACTTGTGCCATGCTATCATTCGGCTTGACACTTGGGTTGTTTGAATATTTGTTTGGCTTTCACTTTTGGCACGACCATGCCATGTTTACTTGTGCTCGACCACATTGATTATTATTACACTGAGTCAAGATGGTCCACATGGCTACTCCTTAGTTGCCTACTGGATTAGCGAGGCAACGTACACGTGTATGCATATACACGTGTGTATATGCAACCATTCAGAAAATATTCTTGTCCTTGTATATCAGACTGAATCAGAAAAATGATGAGTAACACACCAAAACTTAGAGGAAAATAAAATTTAAAATAAATTTATATTTGCACGTATTCATTTTTATTTCTGTTGCAGTGTACTGTGTGTGTTTTTCTATTTATGACAGGTATGAAGATGGTGACTGATAGCTGGAATGGATTTGGACCACATGAAGACAAGTATACGTGTAAAAAAAATTGTATGAGTCTGTATATGAGTGAACAAGTGTTTCTGAGTCAATGACTGTGTACAGAGCGATGAGAGTTGTAGTGAGGAATAAATGTACTATATGAGAAGATTGTACTAATATTTGTAATAAACAAATTTGACTGAAATAAAATATTATTTTATTGTGTTCAAATCAATTTGTCTGTCATATTCAGTTAGTACAATTCCATGTAAAATACTTTAACTGTGAATATATAATAGTGGAGTTATAATGTTGTACTATTTATTTTAGATTTTGAAATTAAATATTTAATTGAATAAATATACTATAAACAGTAACGATCCGGAATTTTAACCAAATTAAAATTGGAATTTTTATTACTTAATTTGAATTTGACGTAAATATATATGGTTAAGAATATTTAATAAATTTTGATAAGCTATATGATAAGTTTTACTTGAATTACAAATGAGAATGATTATTAATAATTTTGGATTTATTGATACTATTTGTCGTTCGATCGGATTTGTCAAATTATAACGCAAATTAGTAGCATTAGAATTAAGTGTTGCCCTTAGTTTTCATAGCATTTAAGGGAAAATGCTAACAAAAGTTCACCTTCTCTTCTTAAGACAAGTGTATGGACACTTGTAATTTTGCATGTAAGCTTTCATTCATGCCTTCCATGTGCCCCATTATGTGTCATCACCTCCTTAACCCTCCATTCCTATATAAGGAGACCTTTTCTTCATTTTCTTACCATTCCATTCCATTTCCACCTTTCCACCTTCTTCTTAAAGCTTATGGCCATGGTTTCCATGGCATAAGTCTTCCTCTTTTCCACCACCTTGCCAAAGTTCGTCATTCTCCTCCTCCTCCTTCCCTTATAAAGACAGAGAGAGAGAGAGATTAATATATATTATATTATATATATTTTGGTGAAGAAGATGTTGCGCCGAAATACTGTCCGACAGTTCGCTCAACTAGGCTCGCTTACCGTGAAGATTTGGAAAGCTGTTTGGTAAGAACTCTTTAACCACGATTTATATAGTAGTTAGACTAATTTAAATATAGTGATGAATTATTATTGGTTGATGATGATGGATATTTGTTGTGATGGATGATGGGGGCGAAGTTTAGAACACACACTATTAAGCGTTAGTGTTATAACGCTTGTGCACAATTATGATTTATTGAACCATGTTGAAGATGGTTGCCATGGATGTTTAAATGGTTGTTGATGGTGTTTTGCACACACTATGACACAACAATTATGGTATCACATTGGTGATCGAAAAATCTCCTTCATAATTAAAAGCAATATCATTATTGAAATTGAAGGTTAATAATTGGGAAAGACCATGTGTATGAATTCATATATATTGTTAAAGTCCTTTAGATGAATAAATAAATACCGGAACATTCTAGGATGACAGAGAGGATAGTGTCTAGGATTGGGTTTGGAAATGAAGTTTCCTGCTCTCCCTGGCTATCCCTAACTGGTCCAACGAATGGGATGGTTAATTTGAAGTTATTTGAATTTAGAAATGAATTGGAATTTATGAAAGTTGAAATTTAGATCCAAAATAATTTAGAAAGTAAATTTAAATGATTTTAAAAGTGTTATTTAAGAATATAATGGTTTTCTAAGATATTTTGAAGTATCATAGAATAATGGTTATTATGGTCAAAATAGAGCTTGTCGCATTACGACAATTTACGTATTTAGATGCAAACTTTAAACGCTTATAACTTTTGCATTCTATATCGGATTTCCATGAAACGAAGAACATTTGATTTATATTAACAAGAACTTTCAAATGAGTAAAAGCAGATTTTAAATTCGAGTTATAATTTAGAAGTTATGTTTGAAACCATCTTGGAAAAGATCGATGTAAGAACAATTGTTGACCATAACTATAAACAACTATTTTTAAATGTTTCAAAAATATGGAAAAATTTGTAAAATCATAATAAATTATGTAAAAGTGTTTTGAATTGTAAATTTTAAGTTTTGGCTAAGATAAACGATGTTGTTATCAAAGTAGTTAAGATAAATGATTTGTAACGCTTTTCTAACACTTTTGAAGCACTATTGTAACGCTTTCTTTGAAAACAACCTATTTTGAAGTATTTAACCCGCGAAATGTTTTCCGAACTATAAGTAATCATTTGCAAATGATTTTTTGAATGTTTCCAAAGGTTTAAAAATATTGAAAATAATTTGTTTAAATTGATTTATTTAATAATTAAATGTGTTTTTCAATTTTAAATAATTGGATATGGTTGGAGATAAATCTTCGGATGGTTGATATTAATTCGGTAGATGATGATTCTTACTATTTGAGGAATTTAAAAGGTAGTACACCATTATTCCGCTTATTGTGTGAGTTGGATATCGAGATTAATATTGAGTATAAGTTGATGGTATTTCTATCCAGATCTAATGTCAAAGAGTTGGATAAATCTTTAAATTAAGATACGAGTTTCCTAAGTTGACTTGGATAAGTTGGATAGAAATACTCTTCAGATATTTAATATGAAATTCTGTGGTGTAAATGTATACTATTTGAGGAATTTGGAAGATATTATAATATCGTTATTCCACTTATAGTATTCGTTGATTATGAGAATTGATATCGAGTATAAGTAGATACAATTTCTGTGTAACTTATGTTCAATATCAATTGATTTGGATTTTGTCGTGAATCATATCTTCAATAATATCATTCTTGAAACCCCATGAGATTGAGTTATGGAAATTCATATCGTAATTTGAGGATTTGATTAAATCTTTGATTTGAGGAAATTAGAAGTGAGGAATTGGAAAGAAAGTATAATCTTTTAGTTAAGATTAAAAAAATGGAATGTTGGAAAATCTATTTAATTGGAACATAGGGTTGAAATGTGGAATAAGGATTTTTAGAGGAAACTAGATTTTGATAATGAGTTATCAAACGGAAAATTAATTAAGGCTTTAAGGCTAAATCATCTTTGATTTAAGGGATGTGTTTTAAAAGAGAAAGGTTAAACATGGATTTTGTAATAATTTGAGAATGGGTTTGAAGAAGTTTAATTTTGACAAAATCCAAGACGGAAGGAGATTGGTAGAAAGCCTGTGTGTTCTATAATTGTGTTTTTTTTAAATTGCGCCTATTATTTGGAAAGACCGGGATCGGATGTATGACTGAAACCATTCCAAGTAATAATACGACGTTGTGGAGCAATTGAAGACATTGGAGACGACATTGAAGACCTGGACCCTTCATGTCGTAAGGACGACTTGCTGAATGTGTCGAATGGGTCGCTCCCATTTGCAGATGGATTTTATATCAGTTAATTGGCAAGAAGCCCGAATGTATGTGAAGGAATTCCGGATTGTGGTTTCGTTCAGACCCAGAACGGACTCGTATGGATTGTGTGTTTGACATTGTAATTAACCGTGCAGCACTGTTATATCAATATATATATCTGTTTGGTGGCGGAGAATTACTCTCTTGCTTAACACCCTTCTCTAAGACGTACGAGCTTAGAGGTTATATATTGGAAATCAGTGATGCGTTGTTAATGGATAATGTGGCATACTTAAGATATGTGGTGAGCTATAGATGATCAAAGCATGGCTTGTTTAAGCGTAGCTTTGTGTATCGTGACCTCGACAAGCCTCACAACCCGGTAAATGGCCAAAACAGGAAGAAATGCGGCAAGGTTATGGGGTGTTGTTTTCTTCTAGATAAAAGGTGTACTATGGTATGGAGCCCAGGTATTAACCTATGTGGTAAAAGCATCTACTTTTGTGGTTGTTGTTGGGGCGCGCTCGGAAAGGTCGGTCACGACCGGGAGATGGCATACTCAGGCGTACTCTAAGTTACCCAGTTAAGGGGTAACCCGGCCTTGTGTTGGCATGAGGAGCATTAGTTGATCCTCGGGCATCCCTCTAGAGGTGTTCAAAATTCGGTTCGGAAGGAAGTTCCTTTGCCTGGTCATTGTCGGAAACCCAATCTCCGCTACGAGCCTGTACGGTTTTAGTTGTATACCATACGTCAGTATAGTATATGGTACCTATGTTGGCTAAGATTGATACATTTACTTTCGAAATGATTTTTCACACTATATTATAGTATTGGAAGAGGATTTTCACGTATCAAGCATTTTTGACTATCATAAGGAGAAACCTCGCCCATGTGTGCGTTTACATTGTATGTGTTCCGCGAGACCTTATGGTTGTTTCATTTTTCAAAAGTCATTGCAAATTTCTATGCACGGGAATTCATATGGAGTAAAAACATTTCGCATCAGCGGTGTGGTCCGTTGAATTACCCAACTTTAAAATGAATCTTAAATAGTAACTGTTTTGAGTTCTCACACCAGTCCTTGTTTGGCATGAAGCAGCGTGATAGGGGGTTCTCGCTCTTGGTTTGGTGGCGAGCGGGAGACTCTTACCTCTACACGTCCCAGGAGGGGTTGGTTAGGCATGAGGCCGCGACAGTCGAGAGGCTGGCCGTAAAACAAGGGGCTGGGGTACCATTGTAATGCCACGGCGGAGTATTAGCCGTTGTCCGATGGTTGAAAAAGACCAGACTGTTACAACGTGGTATCAGAGCTTTGGTTTATACAAAGCAATGGGGTACGACACATTTGAACAAATGAAAGACTCATCAGAGTTATATATCTCATTAGAGATAGGGTTAGTAATGCCCTAGAATGAGATTTTGGAGTATTACACTTGAGAGAGCGTATTTGAAAATATGAAATGAGTTTTGAAAAGTTTTTGGAAATATATAGTTAATTATAACCTGGATACTTAATCAAATGATTAATATTACATTTTGTGATTATAATTACACATAAAATACTTCTTATGGCATGGTAATTAAGCCCCTTCAACTGATCAGGAAAACAATCCGAGTACAAATGCCTTTTCGATTTAATTTCACTATTGGGGATTTCGAAATGTCGTTAAACTTAGGTAAAATTTGTTAAGGTAACTAATCAATATGGTTAGAAATTTAAAAAAAATATAGAATTTAAGTATTGTATTCGATGCTGAGGTTAGACTATCGCGTATAAGAAGATTTTGAATATATGTCTAACTAACGTATATACGAAGTCTTAAATATACTAGATAGATATAAATTCACACTCTAGTCGCTTGAAGATGATTCTGTTGGTGACTGCAGCATCTTCACTATGTATTTTCGAGTTTTGAAAATGGGATGACTATATGATTCCAATTAAAACATCAATATATATTTAAACCAATTTAGATAAGTGTTTGAAAATATTTGGTAAATTGATGAGAATTAGAATAAGTAAGCGAGATATCGAAAATTTGATAAGTTGTAAGAATTATATCAGGTGAACCTGTAATAAGGATAAGCCAGTAAATTAAGTAGAGAGTATATGAGAAAGTGTATTTGTGATATATAACAAAAAAAGGTTTTGGAAAGATATATAGTTTGGAAACTCAAATCAATATTTTGAGTAAGAATTGGAAATAACTTTGAAATTAATTTTTGGAATTGATTTTGAAAGAATATATTTTCAATATAAAGGAAAAAGGGTCTTTGAAAATATTTGGAATTCAAAACTTGAGCACGACATCTTGTGATTGGAATTTCTTAGTTGATTAAAAGACGTTTATGTGAAGTTGTAATTTACATAAGCTATCCAATTAGTTCGAGAAATGATTTAAAGGCTAAGTCAGAATGAATCAATTAGAATATTTATAATTATTCCTCCCCAACTAATTAAATTTGAAATGTAAATATTGAGAATTCAATATGACGATAAGATATTTGATGATATTTTGGTTGACGAATACATTGGTTAAAGCTGTTTTTTCTAAAGTTTGAAGGAAATAAGTTTTGTAATCTTGAAGTTAGAATAATTAATGAGGACAGCCAAACTTAAATAAGGAAAAAAAATATGGAATTATCGGCAATTTTGGACAGTCGATAAGTCCTAAAGTATATTGTGACAACAAGAGGAATTATTTAAGTAGGCATGAATATCTTGTGAATTAAGTATCAAAAATTGATTAAAGGATATTTGGCAAGCGGGTGTAGTAAGAAGAAATTACCTCAACTGAAACGTTTAGATAAGTTGAGTTTTGAGGATCGAGTTTTACGTGTAAAGAATAACAGTAAATTTGGCGAATTAAAAGGAAATAAGTCCCATAACCATTGTATTTGCAAGATAAGATCAAAGAGAATAATTTATACCTCTAATTTTTTTTTGGAAAGCAGTAAATGGTTGAGTATAAGTAATTGGCCCAGTAAACGATGAATTGAATATAATAGGTAATTAGAGGTTATCGTAGGAGGACATGTAGATATGGTTATCCGTTAATACATGTGAGAATATGAAGCTTTGGTATAAAGAATTTTAATCTTGAATTTGTCGAATGAGTAGTTACGATTCCCTTTCCTTTTCGAGGACGAAAAGTTTTAAGGAGGGGTGAATGTAACGGTCCGGAATTTTAACCAAATTAAAATTGGAATTTTTATTACTTAATTTGAATTTGACGTAAATATATATGGTTAAGAATATTTAATAAAATTTGATAAGCTATATGATAAGTTTTACTTGAATTATAAATGAGAATGATTATTAATAATTTTGGATTTATTGATACTATTTGTCGTTCGATCGGATTTGTCAAATTATAACGCGAATTAGTAGCATTAGAATTAAGTGTTGCCCTTAGTTTTCATAGCATTTAAGGGAAAATGCTACCAAAAGTTCACCTTCTCTTCTTAAGACAAGTGTATGGACACTTGTAATTTTGCATGTAAGCTTTCATGCATGCCTTCCATGTGCCCCCTTATGTGTCATCACCTCCTTAACCCTCCATTCCTATATAAGGAGACCTTTTCTCCATTTTCTTAACATTCCATTCCATTTCTTCCTTTCCACCTTCTTCTTAAAGCTTATGGCCATGGTTTCCATGGCATAAGTCTTCCTCTTTTCCACCACCACCTTGCCAAAGTTCATCATTCTCCTCCTCCTTCCCTTATAAAGAGGGAGAGAGAGATTAATATATATTATATTATATATATTTTGGTGAAGAAGATGTTGCGCCGAAATACTGTCCGACGGTTCGCTCAACTAGGCTCGCTTACCGTGAAGATTTGGAAAGCTGTTTGGTGAGAACTCTTTAACCACGATTTATATAGTAGTTAGACTAATTTAAATATAGTGATGAATTATTATTGGTTAATGATGATTGATATTTGTTGTGATGGATGATGGGTGCGAAGTTTAGAACACACACTATTAAGCGTTAATGTTATAAGGCTTGTGCACAATTACGATTTATTGAACCATGTTGATGATGGTTGCCATGGATGTTTAAATGGTTATTGATGTTGTTTTGCACACACTATGACACAACAATTATGGTATCACATTGGTGATCGAAAAATCTCCTTCATAATTAAAAGCAATATCATTATTGAAATTGAAGGTTAATAATTGGGAAAGACCATATGTATGAATTCATATATATTGTTAAAGTCCTTTAGATGAATAAATAAATACCGGAACATTCTAGAATGACAGAGAGGATAGTGTCTAGGCTTGGGTTTGGAAATGAAGTTTCCTGCTCTCCCTGGCTATCCCTAACTGGTCCAACGAATGGGATGGTTAATTTGAAGTTATTTGAATTTAGAAATGAATTGGAATTTATGAAAGTTGAAATTTAGATCCAAAATAATTTAGAAAGTAAATTTAAATGATTTTAAAAGTGTTATTTAAGAATATAATGGTTTTCTAAGATATTTTGAAGTATCATAGAATAATGGTTATTATGGTCAAAATAGAGCTTGTCGCATTACGACAATTTACGTATTTAGATGCAAACTTTAAACGCTTATAACTTTTGCATTCTATATCGGATTTCCATGAAACGAAGAACATTTGATTTATATTAACAAGAACTTTCAAACGAGTGAAAGCAGATTTCATATTCGAGTTATAATTTAGAAGTTATGTTTGAAACCATCTTGGAAAAGATCGATGTAAGAACAATTGTTGACCATAACTATAAACAACTATTTTTAAATGTTTTAAAAATATGGAAAATTTTTGTAAAATCATAATAAATTATGTAAAAGTGTTTTTAATTGTAAATTTTAAGTTTTGGCTAAGATAAACGATGTTTTTATCAAAGTAGTTAAGATAACTGATTTGTAACGCTTTTGAAGCACTATTGTAACGCTTTCTTTGAAAACGACCTATTTTGAAGTATTTAACCCGCGAAATGTTTTCCGAACTATAAGTTAACATTTGCAAATGATTTGTTGAATGTTTCCAAAGGTTTAAAAATATTGAAAATAATTTGTTTAAATTGATTTATTTAATAATTAAATGTGTTTTTCAATTTTAAATAATTGGATAAGGTTGGAGATAAATCTTCGGATGGTTGATATTAATTCGGTAGATGATGATTCTTACTATTTGAGGAATTTAAAAGGTAGTTCACCATTATTCCGCTTATAGTGTGAGTTGGATATCGAGATTAATATTGAGTATAAGTTGATGGTATTTCTATCAAGATCTAATGTCAAAGAGTTGGATAAATCTTTAAATTAAGATACGAGTTTCCTAAGTTGACTGGGATAAGTTGGATAGAAATAATCTTCAGATATTTGATATGAAATTCTGTGGTGTAAATGTATACTATTTGAGGAATTTGGAAGATATTATTATATTGTTATTCCACTTATAGTATTCGTTGATTATGAGAATTGATATCGAGTATAAGTAGATACAATTTCTGTGTAACTTATGTTCAATATCAATTGATTTGGATTTTGTCGTGAATCATATCTTCAATAATATCATTCTTGAAACCCCATGACATTGAGTTATGGAAATTCATATCGTAATTTGAGGATTTGATCAAATCTTTGATTTGAGGAAATTAAAAGTGAGGAATTGGAAAGAAAGTATAATCTTTTAGTTAAGATTAAAAAAATGGAATGTTGGAAAATCAATTTAATTGGAACATAGGGTTGAAATGTGGAATAAGGATTTTCAGAGGAAACTAGATTTTGATAATGAGTTATCAAACGGAAAATTAATTAAGGCTTTAAGGCTAAATCATCTTTGATTTAAGGGATGTGTTTTAAAAGAGAAAGGTTAAACATGGATTTTGTAATAATTTGAGAATGGGTTTGAAGAAGTTTAATTTTGAAAAAATCCAAGACGGAAGGAGATTGGTAGAAAGCCTGTGTGTTCTATAATTGTGTTTTTTTTAAATTGCGCTTATTATTTGGAAAGACCGGGATCAGATGTATGACTGAAACCATTCCAAGTAATAATACGACGTTGTGGAGCAATTGAAGACATTGGAGACGACATTGAAGACTGGGACCCTTCATGTCATAAGGACGACTTGCTGAATGTCTCGAATGGGTCGCTCCCATTTGCAGATGGATTTTATATCAGTTAAGTGGCAAGAAGCCCGAACGTATGTGATGGAATTCCGGATTGTGGTTTCGTTCAGACCCAGAACGGACTCGTATGGATTGTGTGTTTGACATTGTAATTAACTGCATATCACTGTTATATCAATATATATATATCTGTTTGGTGGCGGAGAATTACTCTCTTGCTTAACACCCTTCTCTAAGACGTACGAGCTTAGAGGTTATATATTGGAAATCAGTGATGCGTTGTTAATGGATAATGTGGCACACTTAAGATATGTGGTGAGCTATAGATGATCAAAGCATGACTTGTTTAAGCGTAGCTTTGTGTATCGTGACCTCGACAAGCCTCACAAGCCGGTAAATAGCCAAAACAGGAAGAAATGAGGCAAGGTTATGGGGTGTTGTTTCCTTCTAGATAAAAGGTGTACTATGGTATGGAGCCCAGGTATTAACCTATGTGGTAAAAGCATCTACTTTTGTGGTTGTTGTTGGGGCGCGCTCGGAAAGGTCGGTCACGACCGGGAGATGGCATACTCAGGCGTACTCTAAGTTACCCAATTAAGGGGTAACCCGGCCTTGTGTTGGCATGAGGAGCATTAGTTGATCCTCGGGCATCCCTCTAGAGGTGTTCAAAATTCGGTTCGGAAGGAAGTTCCTTTGCCTGGTCATTGTCGGAAACCCAATCTCCGCTACGAGCCTATACGGTTTTAGTTGTATACCATACGTCAGTATAGTATATGGTACCTATGTTGGCTAAGATTGATACATTTACTTTCGAAATGATTTTTCACACTATATTATAGTATTGGAAGAGGATTTTCACGTATCAAGCATTTTTTACTATCATAAGGAGAAACCTCGCCCATGTGTGCGTTTACATTGTGTGTGTGCCGCGAGACCTTATGGTTGTTTCATTTTTCAAAAGTCATTGCGAATTTCTATGCACGGGAATTCATATGGAGTAAACACATTTCGCATCAGCGGCGTGGTCCGTTGAATTACCCAACTTTAAAATGAATCTTAAATAGTAACTGTTTTGAGTTCTCACACCAGTCCCACGACTGACCTGGAGTTTATTGTTCCCTCACCTAAACTCTGGGTGCCCATAATTTTTACACGGGCAGCCTAGAAGTTTGGTTCGCAGATTCAGCCTTGGAGTTAGTTGGAGAAGGATTCTGGTTTAACTGGAGCTATTATGTTTGGAGAATTCGCATTCTTCCACTGAGTTAGTATCTTTTCCGCTGTGTAATCGATGTACTCTGTTGTACCTCTTGTAACTCTGATGTAATATTATTTTAATGATAATGGAAAAGTTGTTTTTATTTTGTGCAAATGTGTAAGTGCCCCTAACAATCCGTCTTTATGAACGGTTTAAGTTGGTTTAATTACCGGTGAAAACTGAGCAAAAAGCCGGGTCGTTACATAAACTGTGTATAATAGTATATTATTCAATAAATATTTATTTCTATGAAATGAAATATAAAATAGTATAGTTACAAACACATTTAAATAATATTATATGTTTTTTATCATCAAACAAAAATCATACAACACATTGTTGTACCTCAACAAATTGCATATGGATGTGTGTGCATTTTCAATTTATTTTAAATATGGATGAAAAATGGTTGAATCATCACTTAGATGTTGTATTTTGGTGAATGGTTGTTGCACGCATATAGAATTATATGTAATATTATAATTCCTTTTCTTACATATAGGATGCATGACACGGACTTGAGACTTCATTAAGGAGGTCAACTGAATCAGTGGACCGCCTGATTTTCGTAGTAGCATAGGGACTTATACACTACAATTTTTGCATATGTTCATGAAAAGCATTAGAAAAAACTATGGACAATGGATGCCAGTGGTTGATGGTTGAGTAAAAGGGTGTGGATAATAGTTGATAATATTTAAATCATTCTTCTAGCCTTGGAGGTTTCAGGGATGAAATCCTTTAAGGAGGGGAGAATGTAACACCCTAAATTTTAATAAACATTAATTAAATAGAAAAGGGTAATAAATTAAATATTAATCGGAATAAATTTCAGAATTGGATAATGGGACTAGCACCATTGGGTCTATTGTAATTTTATGATAAATTTAGACACCTGTTTTGTTGAAAACGGAGTTAAAATAAATAAGTTATGAATTAAAGAAGAAAAGCTAAAATAAGAAAATAAAAATATAATAATATATTTAGTAAACGATCAAGTGGGACAACCCACACCCACTTGGGTCGACCCAAGGGTCCTTGGGTCGACCTGGTGTCGACCCAAGACGTGGGTAGTGTTGGATCTAGATTAACCCTAGAGGGGGGTGAAAAGGGTTTATTGGATTTTAACGAGATATTAAAAAATATCACAACACAGAATATAACAGAGGAAATAAATGCAGAAATTAAATAACAAATATTTTACTCAGCTTCGGCAAACCCTACCTACTGCTGCATTCCCAAGATTTCTACTAAGTATTAAGATAGACCCCGCTTACAAAACCTTGTAAACTCGCAAACCCTGCTCCTGCTCTAATCCTACGCTTAAAACCCTGGACTGATCTTTATCCCAAAGATCAGATTTTCCCCAAATTACAAATCTGTAATCCGTAAACCCTAACTATAAAACCTACAGCTAGTAAACCCTAGTTTTACAGACAAACTAAAAAACCCTAGTTTTACAGACAAACTAGAAAAGTGATGGTTGAGCATAAAAGAAATTAAAAATAAAACAATATAAAATAACTCAAAAATAAAACCCCCTTTAACTAAAAAATTTGTCGGCCCTATTATTTCCTTTCAAATGATGTCTTCAAAGAATTAGTCGATCCTATGGTTTTTCTTCTACCCAAATCAAATGGCGACTTTAAAACATTTAGATAAAAATATGTTCTCTGATGTTCGATTGTTGTTGCTCCTCATCGTTTGATTCCCTGATTTGGGATTTTGATCGAAAACTGTTGTAAGTAATTCTGATTTGATTTTTGCTCTCCAATTCATGGCTTGTATTTTCGATACTAAAATCTGCCGATGATGAATGGTAAATACAAGGCTTAGAAAACCCCTAAACAATTCTATGATTTAATACTGACTTGTTCTCATTGCTACATGATTTTGTGCCTTGATTCAAAAAAAGATTCCTACGGCCCTGAGTTACTTTGTGAATTTCAAGAATCATGTAAAGTTCTCTCAATTTCTGGATTGATTTTAATCGGAAAAAAATTTGTTGCCAAAAATGAAACTGTGATTTCCAGAAATAATTGAGGCCAAGATTCACTTGATGATTTCTGGAATGTTGATTGATTTTGTCATTACTGGAATGGATGGAATTAATTCAAAAATGCTTGCCAATTTGACTCATACTTTATTCTGGAAATTAACACTTACCGAGATTGATTTCAGAAAATACTTTATTTGATTTCTTGCCGAAATATAAATTTCTAGAAATATCTGAAATTGTTCTTTTCCCAAAACTGTGCATGCTGAATTCTGAATTGCGTGATTGGTTGATTTCTGGATATGCTTTAAACTCTTACCAAAAAATTGACCATTGTTGAATTTTCTGAAAAATTTGGAAATAATATATTCATACAGATTTGAAAACTTTCCAGAAAGAGAATTGCATGAAATTAAATGCCAAATTTATTCTTGTATGCTGAATTGAATTCTAACTATATCCCATTGTAGCTAAAAACATTGAATTGTTTACTTGCCAAAAAAATGTTTGCTTATTTCTTGAAACAGTTTAAATAGCAGAAAGTATTTCTTTCCAAACAAAAATGATTCCCTTGCCTTTATGTATTTGTGTGTACATCTAACTCTTTGTTTACATGTTGTACCATGTGTATTCTTCTTTGCTAGACATACATGCATGAACTTCACTGTTTTTGTGTGCTCTTGAATACTTGGACTGGCTTCAACTTGCGCTTGCTATATATACATATTTCTGGCATTTGAAAATGATGGCTTGACATTTTCAAAGATATGCATGTTGTGTATTGATTTTGTTCTTGGCTTATTGTATAAACAACTGGTCTTAATTGCAATATATACTCATGCAAATATATATATACACACACACACAAGTATGTGCATGAAGAGCTTCACGTTGCACATTTGGTTTTGATATATTGTTGTGGTTGCTTTGAAATTTTTGGCATTGCTCAATCCATGCTTGTATGTTCTCATTGATTTGTCCACTTTGTAACCTGTTTGTATTGTTGAGCCAATTCTTTGTACATGCACACATGAGATCTGTGCACGAAAATTTCCGCACCATTGTGCACGTTGAAAATATCACCCATGTTGATTGTATTTCTTTCTGGAGTAAACTGAGCATAATATTGGCATTGAAGTGTTTACCCCATGCAGACTTGAATGGTTTGTGTACTCATATTCTCGATGCCCCATCTATATGTGTGTGTGTGTATATATAAACAAGTAAGTGTGTGTGCGTGTGTGAGAGCACTAAGCAGCTGCATTGAATTGAATGAAACCGCCCCTTGACTTGTCTTGTTCTACCTTCTTTTGAATACTTGTGTACATGAGCTGTGTTTCACCCATCTTGCCATGTCGAGTTGCATATGTAAACTTGGTCTTGGTTGCGTGTATTGGCCTGCAGACTTGTCCTTTTGTCCATCCACATGAACATGTGCCTTTGAGCTACTTTCTGGCATGAACCATTTGTGAAAACTGTCTTGACCGTACGTGGCATGCTGCACAATTTCAACACATGATATTGTTGTATACGATAATTTGCTCGAGCTTCATTATATGCCATATATACATGCATATATATATATATACACATTTGAATATATATATATATATGTGTGTGTGTGTGTGTGTGTGTGTGTGTGTTTGTTTGGTTCTTGGCATTTGAACTTGCCCCTTGTACATTGCATCATTGAAAGTGTTGCTCTAACCATTTGCATTGAAATCCTTAGTTCATGTCCATTCACAGATGTTTGACTGTATTGTGCCTGCACAAAATATATGTGTATATACATACACATGTATGTGTATACATGTAATGTATATGTGCAGAATATATATATGTGAGCATTGCAGATGATGTCTACCTTGTGGTATTTATAGTGAATCACTGTGAATATCACAAGTTGTCTAGACATAGATGGAAATATATAAATATCAGATAAAGTCATGAAATATGATGAGAAACAACAAAAATTCTAAGGCAAATAGATTTTAAAATAAAATTATATCTGTTGAATTAAAAATATTATTGTTCCAGTTTATTGTGTATTTCTGTGATAGGTGTGCAGGTGACTGGACTGACCGTGAAGACAGGCTGAGGACAAGATCGTGTAACTGTATATGAGTGAGTAACCGTATATGAATGTATTTGTACAACTGAGTGATGTCAACGAGTGACACAGTGATGTAGTGAGGAACTGATGTAACAAATGAAACTGAATGTAAAATTGAGTTGTAATATATCAGTGGAATGTACAACTACTAGAGTTCGAAAAATATGTACTATTCAGATGTTGAAATAAAAAATTATACTTAAATAAAATACTATTTGAATATTTAAATTCTCGTGCGGTAGTATTCTATTTAAATATAAATATTTATTTCAGTCTGTGAAGTAGTAGAATAGTACAATTGTAAACACATTTATAATATATATATATATATATATGTGTGTGTGTGTTATCAAACAAAAATCATAGAATTGTTATGTACAACAATCTCCCCCTTTTGATGATGACAAACATATAATAAGAATTTGAATATAATAAATGTGTTTGTCAGTGAATTGTTGAACTCCCTCTATTTTTATGCCCCCTACAAAAAAACTCCCCCTACATATGTGCATGAGTGAAAAGAATAAATCAAATGAAATTTAAATGTTAAAACATTTATAAAATATTCACTAATAAATAAAAATATTAACACATTATCCCCCTTTTGTTATCATCAAAAGGATGCAGAAATTCAAATAGTGATGAAAAAATGACTAAAAATGTATCATTAGCTTAAAAGAGAGAATGTTCATCATAAATCACAATCAATCAAACAAAAATCATAATATTCTAAGAACTGGAAGCAAGTTTCACATTGGGGAATGATGGATTTACGATGAGTTTTATAAAAATGGAGAAATTTAAAAAATTGATTCCAATTATTTTCAAAAAATATATATCAAAAAAGAGCACAAAAAAGTGACTGATTTGGACTACGATTATATATTCAAATCAAGTGATGTAATCAAATAGTCTCAAATCCCAATAGCTATCATTCAACAAATCATAATATATCATAAAATATTAACACTTCTCACAGATTAGAAAATGGATTGATAGACTGAATTTTACACAACTATAACGACTCACTATTTTTAACGTCCAGAATCAGAAATTAAACCAACTCAAGATGCTCAAAATGGCGAATTGTTGTTTTACTTACTAGGTTTAATAGAATAAATTACATAGAATTACAGACACAGAATAAATAACATTGGAAATTTTTATATACAAAAATATCAGAGTTTACATAATAAAATTTATTATACAGCGGAAGAATATAAATATATACACGAATTTTAAAATGAATAAAAGATTACACTTTTAGTCGGCTTGCGTGTGTACGCATCTTCACGTTCCTCTCCAATTTGCAAACTGAAATCTTTATATCTGAAACATTTGGGGCTAACGGGAGGAGAGTTTTAATATATCTTTTATTTATATCAAATTATTTTCTTTCCTTTTTCTTTTCATTTAAAAGCACACTGACCACGCTTAACCAGATCTTGGATTTTTAAATGAGGTCAGTTGCAGCTTAAATTATAAGTAGTCTCATAACCATGCATGACAAGATCTTGGATTTTTAAATGAAGTTAGAGAAACACTTATGTATATAATATTTATCATTTTTCTTTTAGAAAATTTCCTCAATATATAAAACTAATACGGATGATAGAAATATGGTAGGTACAGAAATGAATGTGAAATAAATTTATAAATTAATCATATTATGAAATATGCTCAACTGTACCGAGATCTTTGAAAATTTCCAATTATATCTTTTTTGAAGAATAATACAGTCACATTTCCATCACAAATTTTGAAGCAAGATATTTATTAAAGATTTTAAAAAAATTAAACTCTCCGCATTAATATAAAATCATGATGGATGACAGAAGGATGATAGTAAAAGAAGATGGTCGTGAAATAAACTTCAATTCAAAGATATTATAAAAACTATTCAGAACATCATGAGAATTAAATAGAATTTCCTCTTGTTGTGAAATATATTGTAGTCACAACTCGTCACAATTTCAAAATTTTGATAATAATTTTGATGAACTCTAAACACAGTTCAATTTGGTTATTGATTTCAATTTTTGAATGAATAATCAATAAATGATTTTCAATTGAAAATCAATTACAAGAGGGAATTGCAGATCTATACAATTTGTAAACCAGTTTAAATCAGATCAATCAAAAACAGGTGAATGTGAAAAAAAATTCAAACACTTCTTGTATTGATACCACTTGTTATCTCCACTAACGAGGATTTTAATACCACCCCGGTGGCTAACAAAGGTATCTCAAGCAAAAAATATCCAATCACCAAGCCCAAAATTTCAAATCTAACAAAATAATTCTTTTTATCAGAGCAGCAACAATTTTTACCAATACAAGCAGTCATCAAAAATATTTATAAAACAATTCCTTTTATCAGAGCAACAAGACAATTAAATTGAGGAAAGCAAACACAAAATTTTCTCAGAAGATTTTGCACCAAGCCAAAGAGATGATTTATGATCCAAGATCAAAACACAGTTTATTTGAAATCACCTGAAGGAATGTGAAAACTTCAAGATTCAATGAATCGATCACACAAGATTATTAATTTCAAATCCAAGAAGTGTATGAGATTAAAGATATAAAAAAATTCAAATGATTTCAATCAATCAAATATCCAACCAAAAGATCATGATAAAACATTAATTTCCAGATGCAACACAAAGATTGATACAAAAAGATTTTCAATTCACACCAGTCAAGCCAATCCAAAAATAAATGAAATTATCACAACTGGAAAATAGTAGTGTGCTGTAATGAGTATAACTTTTTTAAGTCTTTCCCAAATACATTAGAATAAACTCAAAACAATATCCGTGTATGAAATTTCATTTATTTTTCAGATCTTCAAAAATTTAGAATTCAGATTAATAGTTGAAACACCCCACATCCGTTAAGGTCGCTCACAAAGGGAATGCCTTAATTTTAGTGGAGGTTTATAAGTAAAAGCCACAGATAAACTCAAGACAGATATAAATACACATATTTTAAATAGCGGAATCCAAACAGACTTTTTATTTCATTAATATGTGTTCAAAACATAACATTCCATAATTGTCTCAAAATACTTCCATAATTACAACCTCATAACTGTCTTGATTATTAAAGAAGCATAAAGCATAAATAAAGTGACAAAAATCCCCAAAGTGATATCCAAAGCCATTATCCGAGCAAAAGAGCTCCAAATCATACATCTACGTTCTTGGAGCTTGTACAGAGCCTGACTGAGCTGAGCTGTTTCCTCCCTGTGGACCTGGGGGGGAATGAAAGAAAAGAAGACTAAAAGAAAATAGGTTCAGACATAAAGCCTGAGTAAATCTAGTAACTCTTCAGTATGTGAATAAGAAAAGGGCATGATAGATATATACTGAAAATAGGATGGTGTCACAAGCTGGGGAAGTGTCGAATGTACTATCGCACCCATACTATATCTCTACATCTACTTAAGTTTATTCTGATTGGCACCCCATGGTGAGGGTGAAGTGATCCCCATTCTTATTAAAAGATCGGCTCCTACTCGTGTTAACATGTGTCATACGGCCCCCAAGAATTGTAGATACCTATGCTGGTCTCACCATGGGGTGTATCAAGACCCATGGTGGCGGCCCCGACACAAATTCTAAAAGGCATATGTTATACTACTGGGGTCCCCAGTGCCCTGGTTGTCTGCTCCGGAGTGTGTGCACGGCCGCACCCCGTTAGACCTGCACTGTGCACCCACCGCCGTCGTTTGACCGCTTACAATCAGCCCAGTAATCGTGCCCCACCCTGCCTAGTTTCAGGGTACCGTTGATACCTAACTTGGGTTACTGCTGAAACGGGTCCCTCGTTACCAGGATTTTCTAGTCAAACATGTTAAGTAGTTAAGTGTCTGTATTTACCTAACCCCACCCATTAATTCTTGTTAACATGTTGAATTTGGTTAAGTGTTATAGTTGACTTAACCCTACCATCTGTCCTTAGCCTTTTAGGAGCACCAGACCACTCACATTAGACAGGTATTGCTACGGTTACTGGATGTGCCGGTCGGTTCCGGGCAGGTTTACACCGTAGCTCAGTCTAACCTCGGGTCCTTATTGGGCTCAATGCTTAACCACCCACATTGGATAGGTATTGTTGTGACTACTGGACAGCAGGGCGGGTCCAGGCAGGTTTACATCACAACTCAATCCATCCTCGGGTTAAGCATATCGTGTTTTCTAAATTTACATATTTTATTACTTCTTAATTATATATGTAAATATCATATCTTTTATTTTTGGGTATATTAATTCATACCGCTCAAATGTCATTGTTGTTGGCATGTGCCAAACATGACAACATATATTTTTCATGTTTTACACCCAACGTTATTACCCCCGTTTGTAACGTTCGCAACATTATAATAAATGTTGGGCTCGACACAATTCAGCCCAACTTTATTAAACGTGAGAAAAAGGGGAAAATCCATAACATGTAATATTTTACAGCATATAAGGGTGTGTGGTGCATGAACTTGCAATTTAAAGATACTAACATAAATGATGGGTCATGTGATCTTGCATTCAAATCAAAGGATAACTAAGTAGGTGACATATGAAATGGCATAGTTTTGATTTATACAAACTTGTGTTTAAACATGTTGAACTAGGCATAATGTCAAACACAAAACTAGCATGATGTATATTCACCAAAAGGTCCAATTACAACATTTAATCACATAGCCTATTTCAACATGAACTTGCATAGTTTATGAAACCCAAACGATACTTAACATAGATCCAATTGTACTTGCAAACAAACATGAACTTGCATAGTTTATGAAACCCAAAGGATACTTGCAAATAAACATAGATCCAATAATACTTGTAAATAAACATGGATCCAATCATACTTGCAAATAAACATAAGAATGATATCAGAGGTTTTGGGTCATGTAGGCATAAAAGGTCTATAACATGTTTACATAAATTCTAACTTAGACTAAGGGATTATATATATATTCCATGCCATCGACATGTACATAAAGGAATCAGATTTCTAGTTTTTGCCACAAATTTCTATTGCTATCACTTTCATATACAAATATCCAATAGGTTTTCATCAATCAATTAATGCCACAAATATCAATACACAAGTCATGACAGAATCATTACCATACATAGAATTTATGCAATATAACAACACAATTCTATTTTCATTTACATCGAATCACATCACAGTTTTTATTCATATTCTGAAAGGTCACTATACTTACAACGAATGCAGAATCTTGAATTCTGAATTCTGAAACTGAGATGCGCTCCTTTGGGTAGACTAACGTTGCGTTGATTAATTTTTGATTAAACTTTTATCTTCTTCTTAATTTGATTTATCTCTAAGCTTTAGTGTTGGCTTGTCTTTAGGCTTTCTAATTGGCGGCCATTCCTAGTTCCTTTCCAGCAGCATGACGGCTTTTGTATTCTATTATTTGTGTGAATTTAGGGTTAGACTTGAGTTATATTTATAGAATTTCAATCTAATTAGAGCCATCGATGAAGCTAGAGTGAATCCAGACCATCCATCTCAAGAGAAGCCAATCAGAAAGTGACATGTAAGCCCTAGTGACTCAGCCAAGCCTCAGAATTCGTCCAGACCCTGATCAGGCCAGCCAGGACCTGACCAGCAGGTCATTCTGACCTGGGCGCACTTGGCAGGTGAGCCAGGCTAAAAATGTACTGGCGCACTTCCCAAGTGTGCCAGTTCAACTTTGTTCTGGCGCACTTCCCAAATGCGCCAGTGCATTCTGACTCGTTTTCTGGTTTTTCTGCCCAACTTCGTTTGTCCATATCTTCTTCATATGATATCCGTTTTACGCAAACTTGGACTCTATCTCAAGCAGAATTTCGAGACGAACGCAATGGCATAACCCATTTCCCTTGATTTCATCATTTATAATTAATTATACTTTAATTTGTTAAGCTTAAAATTCACGGGGTGTTACATTCTCCCCCCTTAAAAGGATTTCGTTCTCGAAATCTTCAAGTTAGGAAGAATGTATATCCTACCATCCAACGGTCCATCTACCCAACCAACAAACATAGGCATCCACTGTCCTTAAAAGACTTCTATTGCTTCATGATTATATGCATAGTGTGTGTGTACATGTCCTTATCTAATGCAGAAATCAGGCGGCCTACTGATTCAGTTGACCTCTTTAATGCGAATCATGTAAGTGTCATGAATCCATTATGTATGCAAATTTTTCCTACTCATAATTCTACATGAGTGCACAACTATTCATACAAATGCGACAACCATATGACAACATATTAAGTTTTCAACCATATACAAATGAGAATACATATATGCATATGCAATATGAAGTGACTGAGCCGATCTATAACCTAAGGTATGTGTGTATATGCATCCACGAGCAACCACTAGCAACCATTTGCAGCCATTATCCATAACATGTTTTCAAATACATGTTTGCATCCATTTGTTTTCTACCTAAAGAGTTAGGAGAAGGATCGAGGAGATATACCTAAAAAAGATAGATAAAGCATAACTTAAGGAAAAAGAGAGATCAAAGATGTACCCTCAAAAAGAAGAGGGTAGGCAGCGCGTATTCTGTCCTCAGTTTCCCAAGTCGCGTCTTCCTCGGCGTCGCTCCACTGAACTTTAACGAGTTTGACTTCGCGGTTGCGTAGCTTTTTCACTTCAGTTCCTAAGATGTGGGTTGGAACTCTCCTCACAGTTGCTTCACGTTCCACTTCGGCTTCTTCTAAAATGCTAGGTTCCACCACTTCCGCAGACTCATGCAAACACTTCCGGGGGTGAGATACATGAAAGACGTTGTGAACTCCGGCCAGTTTCTCGGGTATCTCTAATCTATAGGCCATCTTCCCAACCTTTTCGATGATAGGAAACGGTCCTACAAATCTTGGTGCTAGCTTTCCTGCGGATCCAAAGCGAACGACGTTCCTTAAAGGTGATACCTTAAGGAAAACCCTGTCCCCAACCTCAAACTCAAGGTCGGTCCTTCTTTTGTCGGCGTAGGATTTCTGTCGGTCTTGGGCAGCCTTCATTCTCCTACATATCAAGTCCACTTTCTCCGAAATCTCTCGAATCATGTCTAGCCCAAGTATAATCTTATCTGTAGACTCCCACCAACAAGTTGGTGATTTGCACGGTCTTCCATACAAGGCTTTGAAGGGTGCCATACCGATGGTAGCTTGGTAGTTGTTGTTATAGGCAAATTCCACTAAAGGAAGGTGATCCTCCCAAGTCCCTCCAAAGTCAAGAACACAAAGTCTTAAAAGATCCTCCAAAACTCTATTCATCCTTTCCGTCTGACCATCGGTTTGGGGGTGATAGGCCGTGCTCAAACATAACTGTGTGCCTACAGCTTCTTGTAGACTCCGCCAAAACTCACTTGTGAAGATAGGGTCTCGGTCACTAATAATGCTGGAGGGTATCCCATGAAGTCGAACTATTTCCTTGAGATAAAGAGATGCTAGAGATGCGGCAGTCCTTCTACTCTTGATAGGTATAAAGTGGGCGCTCTTAGTATGCCTATCCACTATTACCCAAATGCTAGTGTTGCCTCTCCTCGACCTAGGCAGTCCATCAATGAAGCCCATTGAAATGCTATCCCACTTCCACTGTGGGACCTCTAAAGGATGAAGTAGTCCTCCAGGCTTCTTCTGTTCCGCCTTAACCCGTTGGCAGGTCATGCACTTAGAAACGAAATCTGCCACGTCTTGTTTCATGCCGTTCCAAATGAAAGTCCTTTTTATATCCTTGTACATCTTATCACCGCCAGGGTGTATAGTCATCTTGGAATGGTGCGCTTCTTCGAGAACCCTCTTTGTAAACTCCCTTGCTTGTGGGACGCATAATCTTCCATCTCGCCTCAGCCAACCCTTATCATCGATGGCGTATCTACTGAGGTGACTAGAAGTCTCACCCTAATAAGTTTATCAATCACATCAACAAGCTGAGGGTCTTCACGTTGTGCAGCCCCTATTGAGTACAAGAGAGTAGGGCATACTTCGAGAGATGCTAACAAACCCGGTACAAAATCCGAGGAGGGCCTAAAGTTAAAACTGGCTATATACTCCAAGCTTTGCCTCTCTACGAAGAGCGGGCTTAAGGTCAGTTTCTTTCGGCTCAACTCAGCTGCTACCACGTTGCCTTTGCCGGGAGTATAGGAAATTTCAAAGTCATACGAGGCAAGGAACTCCATCCATCTTTGCTGCCTCAAGTTAAGATCCTTCTGCGAGAAGAGATATTTCAATGATTTATGGTCAGTGTATAATTCAAACTTCTCACCTAGGAGATAATGGCGCCAAGACTTAAGTGCAAAGACGATGGTGGCTAACTCAAGATCGTGGGTTGGGTAGTTCTTTTCATGAACCTTCAATTGTCTTCCACCATAAGCTACTACCCTTCCTTCTTGCATTAGAACAGCGCCTAGTCCTGTTCCACATGCATTCGTGTATACTGTGAACATTTTGCTTCCATCCGGCAAGGTCAGAACTAGGGCTGTTGTGAGAGCCCCTTTTAATCGTTGGAAAGCAAACTCGCAGTCCAAATCCCAAGTGAACGCCAAATTCTTCTTTGTTAGCCTTGTGAGTGGGGCTGAGATTTTCGCGAAATCCCTAATAAACTTTCGGTAAAACCCGGCTAGCCCAAGAAAGCTTCGAACTTCGGTTGCATTTCTTGGTGTCTTCCAATCCAGCATTGCCACCACTTTCACGGGGTCCATAGCCAACCCCTCTTTGGACACTATATGCCCCAGAAATCTTACTTCTTTTCTCCAGAAGTGACACTTGGAGAATTTGGCTTTTTAGTTGATGAGCTCGAAGAGTTTCCATGATTTCTTTCAAATGCTGAGCATGCTCTTCCTCACTCTTTGAGAAGATTAGATATCATCTACGAAGATAACCACAAATTTATTGAGGAATTCTCTGAACACCCTGCTCATTAGGTCTACGAAATAAGCGGGTGTGTTTGTCAAGCCGAAAGGCATGACAAGCCACTCAAAGAAACTGTCTGGGGTTCTGAAAGCTGTCTTATCAATACTATCTTCAGCTACTCTTAGCTGATGGAACCCAGTTGCCAGATCAAGTTGGGAGAATACTGTTGCACCTACAAGCTGATCAAACAAATCGTCGATTCGGGGAAGAGGGTGCCTATTTTTCTTGGTCAATTTATTTAACTCCCTATAGTCGACGCAAAGGCGAAGTGAACCGTCTGCTTTGGTTGCGAACACCACTGGAGCACCCCATTCCGAAATGCTCCGTCTAATGAACCCTTTTTTGAGAAGTTCTTTAACCTGCTTACTGAGCTCCTTTCTCTCCCTTAGAGCCATGTGTCTGACAGGTAAAGCTACATGATTTGCGTTATCCACAAGATATATGCGGAAGTCTATTTCCTACCTCGAAGGTAAGCCTTTCACCTCCTCAAAGACATCCGGATATTCCCGGACTACTCTAACTGATTGCAAATTCTCATCAGAAGCATCAAGCAACTCTAGATAACTAAGCATAACAGCATTCAAAGGATTACAAGAAATTTCTAGAGTGTTACCAAGCTAGGTTAAGAGTCTAACTACTCTTTTCTCACAATCAAGAATGGCACTATTACTGGATAACTAGTCCATGCCTAAGATCAAACCATATCCTGAGAAGCCGAAGACAAAGGCATTACAACTAAACTCAACGCTGAGAATAGAGATTTTCAAACTCAAACAAACCATTGACAAGTAATCGGAGACCCCAATTGGATTTGAAACTACTAAGGGATCTTCTACCATACTAGTGTCTAGATGCAGAGATTCTACTAAGGCTGATGAAATAAAAGAGTGTGATGCGCCAGAGTCAAAAAGTGTACGAACTGGATGATCATAAAGATAGAATACACTTTCTATAGAAATATTACTACCTCGTTCCTGCTGAGGCGCCACTAGCGCATGAACCTGACCCCCTGAAGTGGATCCGGCTTTCTGTCCCTTCCCTTTCTTCTTTGGGCAGTCCTTAGCTTGGTGCCCAGTCTCTCCACAATGGAAGCAGCCACCCATCTTCGCCTTTCTTTTCCGGCAGTCTTTTGATATATGGCCCACAATGCTGTAGAAATTTCACCTTCTCTTCTCATGGGTCTTATTGTTCTTCCCGCCTTTCTTGAAGTTTGTTTTCTTTGCTTGTAGACCTTCTTTCTTCTCTTCCCCCTTAGTTTCTTTCTTGCCGTGATCTTCCTCGTGTAGCAATGCCATGTCCACCAAGCTTTCATAAGTCGCTCCCGTGGATACATGGGTCATGGCGAGGCTGTGTAGAGGCTCATTCAAACCCTTGACGAAGCAAAGTGCCTTCTTGTGTTGGGTGTTTACTAAGTCTAGCCCAAATCTGGCTAGTTGATTAAACTGATTAACATATTCCCTGATCGTCATGCTCCCCTATTTCAGAGTTAGGAACTTTTCCATTTGCAGGCTTCTTTCCGCTTGGGAGAGAAATTTCATTTCAAACCTTGTCCTGAAATCTTCCCACGTTTCCACCGCCCTCTGAGCATTGGTAACTTCCCACCAATAGGAAGCTTCATCCTTAAGCAACCATACCGCTAGTTGTATCTTTTGCCTATCATCAACCCCGAAGATGACAAACAGATCCTCAGTCTCCTTTAGCCAGTTTCTTGCCCCTACAAAGGATTCTGTCCCATAAAAGTCTTTTCCATCCATTGCCTTGAAGACTCTACATGTTTTTGCGAAGGCATTTCCACGAGGAGGTGGAGCAGGAGGAGGAACCGCGGCCACTGGAGGAGGAATGCCTGCTGGGCCCGTGCCATTGGCCCTTGCTTCTAAGTACCTCCTAAACCAGCCGGGAATCAGCACTCCTTCCGGGAGGTTAAGGTCTCCAGACATGCTGAAACAGAAAGGAAAGATTCAAAACGAAGGATAGAAAGAGATAGTGCATATGGCTTTGGGGGATTTTGTCTTTCATAAATATAACACTTTTTCTTGAAAAATGCTTCTTTTAACTTTCTTTTTGAAAACAATTTCCAAAAACTTTTATCTTATCTGGAAAACCTATGCTCTGATACCAAGTGAAACACCCCACCTCCGTTAAGGTCACTCACAAAGGGAATGCCTTAATTTTGGTGGAGGCTTATAAGTAAAAGCCACAGATAAACTCAAGACAGATATAAATACACATATTTTAAACAGCGGAATACAAACAGACTTTTTATTTCATTAATACGTGTTCAAAACATAACATTCCATAATTGTCTCGAAATATTTCCATCATTACAACCTCATAACTGTCTTGATTATTAAAGAAGCATAAAGCATAAATAAAGTGACAAAAATCCCCAAAGTGATATCCAAAGCCATTATCCGAGCAAAAGAGATCCAAATCATACATCTACGTTCTTGGAGCTTGTACAGAGCCTGACTGAGCTGAGCTGTTTCCTCCCTATGGACCTGGGGGGACGAAAGAAAAGAAGACGAAAAGAAAATAGGGTCAGACATAAAGCCTGAGTAAATCTAGTAACTCTTCAGTATGTGAATAAGAAAAGGACATGATGGATATATATTGAAAATAGGATGGTGTCACAAGCTAGAGAAGTGTCGAATATACTATCGCACCCATACAATATCTCTGCATCTACTTGAGTTTATTTTGACTGGCACACCATGGTGAGGGTGAAGTGATCCCCATTCTTATTAAAAGATCGTCTCCTACTCGTGTTAACATGTGTCATACGGCTCCCAAGAATTGTAGATACCTATGTTAGTCCCACCATGGGGTGTATCAAGACCCATGGTGGCGGCCCTGACACAAATTCTAGAAGGCATAGGTTATACTACTGGTGTCCCCAGTGCCCTGGTTGTCTGCTCCGGAGTGTGTGCACGCCCCCACCCCGTTAGACCTGCACTGTGCACCCACCGCCGTCGTTTGACCGCTTACAATCAACCCAGTAATCGTGCCCCACCCTGCCTAGTTTCAGGGTACCGTTGATACCTAACTTGGGTTACTGCTGAAACGGGTCCCTTGTTACCAGGATTTTCTAGTCAAACATGTTAAGTGGTTAAGTGTCTGTATTTACCTAACCCCACCCATTAATTCTTGTTAACATGTTGAATTTGGTTAAGTGTTATAGTTGACTTAACCCTACCATCTATCCTTAGCCTTTTAGGAGCACCAGACCACTCACATTAGACAGGTATTGCTACGGTTACTGGAAGTGCTGGTCGGTTCCGGGAAGGTTTACACCGTAGCTCAGTCTAACCTCGGGTCCTTATTGGGCTCAATGCTTAACCACCCACATTGGATAGGTATTGTTGTGACTACTAGACAGCCAGGCGGGTCCGGGCAGGTTTACATCACAACTCAATCCAACCTCGGGTTAAGCATATCGTGTTTTCTAAATTTACATATTTTATTACTTCTTAATTATATATGTAAATATCATATCTTTTATTTTTGGGTATATTAATTCATACCGCTCAAATGTCATTGTCGTTGGCATGTGCCAAACATGGCAAGATAAATTTTTCATGTTTTACACCCAACATTATTACCCCCGTTTGTAACGTTCGCATCATTATAATAAATGTTGGGCTCGACACAATTCAGCCCAACTTTACAAAACATGAGAAAAAGGGGAAAATCCATAACATGTAATATTTTACAGCATATAAGGGTGTGTGGCGCATGAACTTGCAATTTAACGATACTAACATAAATGATGGGTCATGTGATCTTGCATTCAAATCAAAGGATAACTAAGTAGGTGACATATGAAATGGCATAGTTTTGATTTATACAGACTTGTGTTTAAACATGTTGAACTTGGCATAATGTCAAACACAAAACTAGCATGATGTATATTCACCAAAAGGTCCAATTACAACATTTAATCACATAGCCTATTTCAACATGAACTTGCATAGTTTATGAAACCCAAACGATACTTAACATAGATCCAATTGTACTTGCAAACAAACATGAACTTGCATAGTTTATGAAACCCAAACGATACATGCAAATAAACATAGTTCCAATAATACTTGCAAATAAACATAGATCCAATCATACTTGCAAATAAACATAAGAATGATATCATAGTTTTTGGGTCATGTAGGCATAAAAGGTCTATAACATGTTTACATAAATTCTAACTTAGACTAAGGGATTATATATATAATCCATGCCATCGACATGTACATAAAGGAATCAGAATTCTAGTTTTTGCCACAACTTGCTATTGCTATCACTTTCATATACAAATATCCAATAGGTTTTCATCAATCAATTAATGCCACAAATATCAATACACAAGTCATGACAGAATCATTACCATACATTGAATTTATGCAATATAACAACACAATTCTATTTTCATTTACATCGAATCACAGCACAGTTTTTATTCATATTCTGAAAGGTCACTATACTTACAACGAATGCAGAATCTTGAATTCTAGATTCTGAATTCCGAAACTGAGATGCGCTCCTTTGGGTAGACTAACGTTGCGTTGATTAATTTTGATTAAACTTTTATCTTCTTCTTAATTTAATTCATCTCTAAGCTTTAGTTTTGTCTTGTCTCTAGGCTTTCTAATTGGCGGTCATTCCTAATTCCTTTCCAGCAGCATGACGGCTTTTGTATTCTATTATTTGTATGAATTTAGGGTTGGACTTGAGTTGTATTTATAGAATTTCAATCTAATTAGAGCCGTCGATGAAGCTAGAGTGAATCCAGACCATCCATCTCAAGAGAAGCCAATCATAAAGTGACATGTAAGCCCTAGTGACTCAGCCAAGCCTCAGAATTCAACCAGACCCTGATCAGGCCAGCCAGGACCTGACCAGCAGGTCATTCTGACCTGGGCGCACTTGGCAGGTGCGCCAGGCTAAAAATGTACTGGCGCACTTCCCAAGTGCGCCAGTTCAACTTTGTTCTGGCGCACTTCCCAAGTGCGCCAGTGCATTCTGACCCGTTTTCTGGTTTTCTGCCCAACTTCGTTTGTCCATATCTTCTTCATACGATATCCGTTTTACGCAAACTTGGACCCTATCTCAAGCAGAATTTCGAGACGAACACAATGGCGTAACCCATTTCCCTTGATTTCATCATTTATAATTAATTATACTTTAATTTGTTAAGCTTAAAATTCACGGGGTGTCACAATAGTGTTCAAGATATGACAAGAATGCTTCAGCGATGTTACGAATTTAGAACAGAAAACTTCACAACAGTTGTAGATATTTATAATTTTGAATTCAAGATCTGTAAATCATTAAAACATGATAATTTTATATAAATGAAGAGAATTTCTAGAAAAACAAGAGTTCTACAATTTGAAGTTGAGAAGCTCAGGAAAAAAATATGGTAATGAAAAATCAAATAACAAAAATCAATAAAAAAAATAGTAGCTAGAAGGGGTAGAAGGATAAATAAGAAATATAAATAGAGAATATATACAAAAAAATGTGAGTCTAGAGATCATAGTGATTTCGATGTGAGCCAAAGGATCTCTAACTCAACAAACTTGGCTAAGGAACGAATATCGAATAGCTTCAATTCGAATAAGGAACAGTCATTGATTCTTCTAGAGGGTCGTTCCTCAGCCAGCCTCTGGTACCTAAGAATTCATAGGATCGAGTGGTCTAACAAAATTGTTTAACCACTCATAGTTTCGTTTACACAATTTGGTACCCAAACTTGTTTGTACAACAATCCATTCGAATTTACCTTTGACCTTTAGGAACCCAAATCTGTTTAAATTTAATCAAACTTGTCTTATTTCCTATTGGGGACCAAGCTTGTTTAAATGGATTGTTATAAAACAAATTTTCATCTCGATTGTGATTAAAAAATTCTTTAAAATTATTAGAGTTCAAAATTTCAAATTGATCCTTTTCAAAGTTGTTTAAGGGACTTTTAAAATCAATTGAATTCCAGTTTTCAAAAATATTATTTTTCACAAAGCCAAGACAAAATTTATTTCCAATAGAAACTTGGCTTTGTAACAACCTATTCAACGATTTTTCCTACTAGAAAAATTATCCAAAGCTGATTCAAGTCGTTGAATTTCAGATTTAAGATCACTGTTTTCCTTTATTAAATCTGAACAATGATTATTAATAATCTTCCTTTCAGCATCATCAAAACCAATTTTTCATTTTCAAGTAATTTAGGGTGCGTTTGGCTTATTTTGTGTTTTAAGTTTTCAATGTTAATTGCAAAATATGTGAAGGGTTGAGATATAATGGAGAAGATAAAACAAAAGCGAAGGGATTTGAGGGTCGGTGGAGGGGTGAATTTGCTAACGTTCTTCCGTTATTTCTAAAAACTCAAAAAAAAAAAAAAGTTGTTTTCTATTTTATTTGTTAACTTTATTTTTTAAAACAGTTGTTTTCTACGGTATATGTGCATCATTTGCGTTTTTATATGTACGAAAATCCAAGATAAAAAATGAGAAACTGAACGCAACCTTAATTTTGGCTTAGAACTCAGAGATTTCAAATTCAAAATGTTTTTGCTTTTCAAATTTGAGATTTACAAAAATTTTGAATTTCACAATTTTTTTTCAAGCTCTTTCAAAATCAAATCTGTTTTCAATAAAAAAAAAATCAGCAATTTCATGTTTGGAATTTTCAATAGTATTAAAAAATTTAAATTCCTTTTGCAAAAGATTGTTTGTACTTTTTAGCTAAATCTTGTTATCTTTTAAAATCAGAATTTACTCTTCAAGCTTTTGAATATTTTTATTGAGATGAACGAGATCAGTTTTTTATTTCAAACAATTTTTGCAATTAGTATTTTCAAATTTCTTTACATTTTTAAGTTTTGATTCCAAAGCATTATTTTTGTTGATCAACTCAAGTTTCTCAGTTTTCAGAGATTTATTTTTCTGTTGGAATATATCAACAGATTTAGTTAAATCAGTGCACATATAAACTAAATCTTCATATGAGAAATTTTCTGTTTTAGCATCTATTGTGTCTTCATAGTTTGATCTATATGAAATCTCATTTGTTTCTCCATTCAGTCAAATTTTTGAATTCGAGTTGACCTTTTGGGGTTTTGAGCTATTGTTGTCAATTCTTCCCTACTTCATATTAAGAGTTTTCCAGATGTCCTACGCGGTTAAACAATGGAAGATAAGATGAAGCTGATTGTTATTAAGATAAGACTAAATAATGTGCATAACACGAGCATTGGTAACTTTATTTCCCTTATCTAGCATATCACCCAGATTTTTAATAAAATTCCAATATTCAGAATTAACAAATTTTATATAGAATTCGATTTTTAATTTCCAAATATAAAAAATCTGTCCTATTGGAAATAATTGGAATATTACTGGACAGACTCTCGTTATCCTGACAACTAAGGAACACCATGACTCAAGAGTTAATAAAAACCTGACTCTGATACCACTTGTTGGATCTAGATTAATCCTAGAGGGGGCATCTTCCCTTCTTAGTACGAAAGAGATAGTGATCATTAATGATTGCCCATCTCGGCTTATTGAGAATTCTTGCCCATCTAGATCTAGGTCTTATCATCCAGATTTGGATCGTGGCGCTTCTTTAGGGTTCTTTGTACCCTCTGAGGATCTTGTTTGCTTGTCTACTCGCTCCATGCATCATAGACAACGAACGACTCCTTGCACCTCCCATACCATTTGTACACGCTCTACAGCGGCGTCCGAGCAAATCATTAGATTTACTCGACACACGCTTTATCTTATCTGAGTCTTCTCTGTGTGTATGTTTGTTTCTTTTTGGTTTTTTGCTATCCCAGATGGTGAACTTCCTTTTTTGGAACATTCATGGTATCAATAGCGATGCGTCGGTGGCTTGACTCAAGCGCATTGTTAAGAAGCACTCTGTCTGCTTGGTGGCGCTTATGGAACCTTTTGTGGGTCCGGTGGAGATCACCAAGATGGTCATGTCTCTTTTCTTTGGGGGTGCCTTAGCCAATGTGCCCGACAAGATTTGGGTCCTATGGTCCAAAGACGTTGTCTTCCACACTATATTTGATTTCGAACAGCTACTTTCAGTAGCCTGCTCGATCACGTCCTTCTCTTCTTCTTTTTTGTTCTCCGCTGTCTATGTTAAGTGTGATCGGATTGAGCGAATAACCCTATGGTCTGACATTCTCGCTATTTCAGACTTGGGTTTCTTAGTTGGGGTTTTGGGAGGCGACTTCAATGTCATTGCCTGCCAAGCCAAGAAACGAGGGGGAGATGTCGTTAACCGTGCGTCAGTGGCGGATTTCAATGCTTTCCTTATTAGCTCGAGTCTTTCATAAGTTTCTTTCATTAGTTCGGCATTCACTTGGTGCAATAACCAAGAGGGGCTAAATCGCATCCTTTCTAGGCTGGACAGAGTTCTAAGGATGGAAATATGGTTCAACCTTCTGTATGCTTTCTCTGTCTCTCATCTGCATCGTACCTTTTCTGATCATGCTCTGATGATTCTGCGCTGCTCTCCCTTTTCATATTCGGGCATGTCTTTGTTTCGGTTCCAGAGTATGTGGAGATCTCACCAGACCTTCCATAACATTGTGGAAGACTCTTGGCATTCTCCTGCTCTAGGTCCTCCTTGTGTTGTGTTTTCTCGTAAACTAAAGCGCCTTAAGGCTTGCCTTAAGGCGTGGAACGTTCTTGTCTTCAACAATATTTTCAATCGCGTTAGGGCGGTGGAAGAAGCTTTGTTCTTGCAGAGTCTTCTTTCGATGAGATTCCTTCTACTGCTAACAAGGAGGCTTGGGCGATTGCCCAGTTGGCTTTCTCCTTGGAGCTTCGTATTGAGCATGATTATCTTCGCCAGAAGGCATGGATCAAATGGGTTGTCGAAGGTGATACGAACTCCAAATTTTTTCATTCCTCTATATGTAAGAATAATAATCTTCTCACAATTCATCAAATCCAGCGCTCAGATCTTTCTTGGGCTTCCACTCCAGGTGAAGTCAAAGAAACTATACTGTCCCATTTTCAGGACTTTCTTGGCTCCCCCTCTATGTCAGTCTCTGACCCGAACTTGCTTACTTTCATCCTAAGACTGGTTCTTCCCTCTGATACTTAGATCTTGACACACCTACCACTATGGAGGAAATACATACTTTTGTATTTCCTCTAAGTACGGACAGTGTGAGCGGTCCCGATGGCTTCACCGGGGTCTTTTTTTGTAGTGTTTGGCCAATTATTCTGGTAGACTTTTGTCTTTCCATTCAGTATTTTTTCTATGGTGGAGATCTCGCATCGGGTTGAACTTCCACCAATTTGGTTCTTGTTCCCAAATGCAAAAATCCTAGCTCCTGTGCGGATTTTGGCTAATTAGTTTATGTAACTTCTCAATTAAGGTTATCTCTAAGGTCCTAGCCTCTAGGCAAGCACCGTTCCTTAAGCGTATTATCTCTTCCTCCTGGGCGGGCTTTGTTAAAGGATGCTTGATCACGGACAATGTCCTTTTACCTCAGGAGCCGGTATCTCAGATCGACAGAAAGGTCCAAGGTTTTAGTGTGGTAGTTAAACTAGATATGGCAAAAGCCTATGATCGTATGTCTTGTTTTTTTGTCATCAAGGTTCTGAGGGCTTTCGGGTTTCCGGAACCCCTTATTGATATTATCTGGAGACTTATCTCCAACTGCTGGTTTTTCGTTCTTATCAATGGATCAACCAACGATTACTTCAAGGTGGAAAGGGGATTACGTCAAGGAGACCCCCTCTCACCTTCCCTTTTTGTGATTGCTGCTGAGGCATTCGTTCGTGGTTTACACTCACTCATGATAACTAGGCAGATTCACCGTTTTGGCATCCCTAGTGATTGTCCTCTTATTTCTTCTTTATCTTTCGCCAACGACATCATTATTTTCACTATTAGTAGTCGTCGCTCCATCCATCACCAGCAGTATGAGAGAAGCTCGGGGCAGCTCGTTAATTCTGAAAAAAGTTGTTTTGTCCCCACGAAAGATCTTCCCGTTGTTAGATCTTCTTGGATTGAGACCTTCACTGGATTCAAGGCAGCGTCCCTTCCCTTACCTTTTCTTGGTATTGTTCTATACCGTGGTAAGAAGCTAAACGCCATTTTTGATCCCTTGGCAGACAAAGTCAAGGGTAAGATCATTCGTTGGAATGCGACTCTTCTTTCTCAGGTAGGTAGACTTGTTCTTATAAAGTATATTCTTGACTCCATAGTATTACATGTCTTTGCTGTTATAACTCCCACTTCTTTCTTCTTCCGATCTTATCGCTCTTTGGCGTCATCCTTTTTCTGGGGAAATAAGGATAACATGAATTGTCACCATTGGATTTTATGGAACACCATTTGTCGCCCTAAAAGTGAAGGAGGTCTGGATCTCCGTAACCCCAAGGACATTTGTTTATCTTTCTCTTGTAAGCTGTGGGCGAGGTTTAGGGCAAACGACTCCCACTGAGCGACGTTCATCCATGCTAAGTACTATAGGCTTTTAGTTGCAAATTACACCGGTGTCCCGTCCTACGCTAGCGAGACGTGGAAATGGATACAATCCGTAAAGGGCATTTCGGATTCACATGGTGGTGGATCTGTTTGCAAAGGTAATCCCTTCTCCATTAAGGAGGCATGGAATTCGGTTGAGGTACCAACTCCATAGCTTCCTCTTTTTTCCTTTATTTGGGACGTCAAACTTCCGTCGAAGGTTTCTGTTTTTATGTGGAAAACCCTACACGATGGGTTACAACTGGACAAGAACCTCCAAAGGATTGGCATCCCAATTGTCTCCCGTTGTAGGTGTTGTGGTTCTGGTTCCTTGGAATCCAAAACTCATTTGTTTTTCCAAAGCTCTTTCGCGCGCTCTATTTGGAATTACTTCGGTAATTTGGTTGGTTGTCAAGGTAATACCACGACGATTTTGGGTTTACTGAGATTATGGTGGACCGACATCTCAGGTAAATCTATAAGATCAATTCTCTTCCGTCTGATTCCTTGCCTTATCTGCTGGCATGTCTGGTGCTAATGGAATAAAGTAATTTTTGACGATAGTCCGATGGATTCTCCCACCATCATCCAAAGGGTTAGGAACGATGTATTCCTAGAATTTTGGGGTAGGCTTTTCAAGGGAGTTGTTGGCTCCCAGTCGCAGAGCTTGGCTTGTACCTTTGATATTACTTTGGTATTGACAATTCCTCATGCGGGAGTTGGTAATTCCTTATCTTTGTTGTCATCACTTACTCCACACTCCCCCTCCCTATTTGAGCTCATGTTTTTTACTAGTTCTGCAGGTCCTGGATTTTTAGGTTTTGGAGCTCTTTTGGATTGTTTTTGGGATTCATCGTGGCTGGAGATATTGCCTCTTAGACGGACTTGCTGGAGAGTGTGAAGCGAGAGCTACTTGTGACTATGGAGTATTTGGATGTAGATTCCAGCTAGTGCCTATGATCTTCTAGTGAGAGCTCGTCTTTCACTCTAGCCCATTGTCCATCCTGCATGGAGCTTTAGAGCACTCCTCTAGGGTAGTGACCTTGGCATCTGCCTCATGGGTTTTGTTTGCTTTATTCTTTTGGCCGTGTTTTGTTTTGGAGTGGTCTATTATTCTTTATCTGTATATCTTGTTTGTGTGTGTGTGCATAGTTTCTATAGTCGTCTCTACAGTTACTGTTTTTGTGAGCCGTTGGAGAATGGCTAGATTCTCCCGTTGGTTATTATATTATTTTCTTTTAAAAAAAACCTACAAGGGGTGAATAGAATTTATTGAATTTTAACGAGATGTTTAAAAATATCACAACACAGATTATAACAGAGGAAATAAATGCATAAAGTAAATAACACATATTTTACCCAGCTTCGGTAAACCCTGCCTACTGCTGCATTCCCAAGATTTCTATTAGGTATTAAAATAGATGCCGCTTACAAAACCCTATAAACTCACAAACCCTGCTCCTACCCTAATCCTACGCTCAAAACCCTGGACTGAATTTTATCTCCAAGATCAGATTTTTTTCCCCAAATTACAAACCCGTAATCTGTAAACCCTAACTATAAAACCTATAACTAGAAAACCCTAGTTTTACCGACAAACTAAAAAACCCTAATTTTACCGACAAACTAGAAACTGATGGTTGAGTAAAAAATAAATTAAAAACAAAACAATATAAAATAACTCAAAAAGAAAACCCCCTTTAACTAAAAAATAGTCCCCCCTTTGTTTCCTTTCAAATGCGGTCTTCAAAGAATCGGCCGATCCTAGGGTTTTTCTTCTACCCAAATCAAATGGCCACTTCAAAACGTAGTTGATAAAAATATGTTTGATTGTTCTTGCTCCTCGTTGCTTATGTAACAACCCGAAATTTTGGCAATAGGAAATAATTATTAGAATTTCGAAAATAGGAATTTCTGCAAATGATGGAATTTGACCATCGAACTTTCGTCTTAAAATTCTGGTCGACATTCATGTTTGGAGTTTCGCAAACGGAAGCCGTATGAAAAAGTTACTGACGAAATACAATAACAAACAGAAATAATTAAGTATAATAAATAATATATATCTTCCCATATATAACCTGCCCTCGCTGGGCATTTCGGCTAGAGGGCGGTCGACCGCTCCTAGGGAGGGTGTCAACCGCTTCAGGCCTGAAACGCCCAGTGACGGCTAGGTTTTGGAGGGTATTCTTGTTATATTATATAATATAAATGGACAGATGTTTATTTAAATAAATCTAACAGTTCATGGCCAATTCCACTCCTATAAATAATGGAGTAAGGCCTCACTCTTCTCCACACAAATTTGTTGGCAGCAGCGAAGCTCTGCCATTTCCCTTTCTCTTCCAATCAAATTTCTTAATTAAAAATATATTCATATACAACCAATCAAATAAAAATCATATAGAATTGAAAGGGATTATCAGATCCAATGGAAAAGAGTATGAATTGACATGTAAAGTGGTTCTACAATTGATTTTCTCTCTTTTCCTATTTCTTGCAAATCTACAGATCTGAAAGTGTCCCCTTTTCAGAATTTTTGTAGATCTGCAAGAATTTGAGAATTGTACGCCTAAAAGACTATTCATATTTAGATGCTTTTAGGTGAGTGAAAAATTTACACACAAAGTTATAATAGCCTAAATATCTCGTTTGTACTAGATCTCAAAATATATGCCTGTTATCACCAGATTTGTTCATAATATTATTGAATTTGATTGGCACATATTAGATTTGCTAATAAATATTGTCAAAACTTGGAAATTGTGAATTATGGTTGGGAATGATATTAGTTATAGGTTTAATTAAATTGTTTATACATATTGTTGGATAATATATTGTAGTTTGTGGTAAAACACTGAGGATTTGGAAATCAGTCCCAATAACACTATTAAGATGTAGCTTTATTTCAAATCTCTAGTTTCAGTGTTGAATGATAAATTATGTGAATTTGATTAAAAAGACACAATGGTGGATTATGTGATTTGATTTTTAAAAGAAATATGCATGTTTGTATTCAGTATTGTTGGGGTTTTGGCTTAGTTGTTGTAAATATGTCATTTCCTCTTTTTTAAACAAAAAGACATTATTTTGGATTCACAAGAGATATAAAAAAAGATTGAAAAGGGGGGAAAGTGTTGAAAATGCACATAAATATACATATTTGTGCGTAGTTTGCATCAACTATTCCAAAGTAGACATAAACACATATTTCTTGTGATTTCAAAATATGTTAATTCCACTAACTAGGCATAATTTACAATAACTATAGCTAACGGTCTTTCTGTAAGATTTGGAAACTTCTGAAAATATTGAATGCAAAAAGGAATGTTAGGTTAATAATCAAACCTAACTATTAAATTTAACAATAAATAATAATAAAGAAAGATAACTACGTTGACCGCGCAAAAATATAAATATAAATATATATACATTATCTGTCAGAATATACGTAAAGCGATAAAGTATACAGTATATTGAATGTTTGAATGTTTTCTGTTATGGAATTATACACATAATTGCAATCCATATTAAATGAATATATTTGTGGTGACCGTTGTAGCAATCTGTGTATTTGATTGCTAAAAATAGGGATATATATATAACCATTATAAGCAATGTTGATTTGGGGAAAGTAAACTTAATAGGGAAATCAAGTAAAATGGTTACAATTCATAAGATTTATTAGGATTAACGTTGTGAACACCAATTAGGGAAATTAATTAAAATTCGCATCTAAACACGAGGTTAAGTTCAACCTGTGGTAGAAGTTTGCCCAGAGCCACCCGAAAATCTAGGATCCACAAGTGGTCAACTTAATGTGAGGGGTCTACTGTGTAAATATAATTGTACTAAGGCACGAGATTCAATTCAACTTGTGGTAGAAATCTGCTCGAAACCTCCTGGCAAATCTAGCATCCGCAAGTTCTCAGCTTAATGTAAGAGGTACGGTGCGCATATATATATATATATATAACAATAAATAAATAATAAATAAATTTAGTGGATAATGCTTGAGGAAAATTATGGTTGTTAGGCTCATAAATGGCATTAATTATAAAAAGGAAACTAGGAATTTTATGATTGCCTTTGGAAAATATGACCGTTATGGTTACAAATGGAAATTAAGATATGAACAGAAGTAAATGAAATAAAAAGGGGTTATATGGGTATTAATTTTTTAAGTACTAAGTCCAATTAGGGAAATAATCAAATAAATATCCTAGGGCAAGGAGGATATAACTTTCCTTATTTATATTAGTTAATATCGAACTTATAATTAGAAGTTAGAGTTGGACTTAGTAGGTTAACCATAGGAACCCATGATGAAAAATTGTGTGCGTATAGTATTTCCATGAAGAGAAACTAAACGGAAAGGACTTAATGACGTAGCCAACTTTATCCCAATAAGGAATGGTATTAAAGGATAATGAGGTACGAACTTAATAACCTTCGCGTATAGTCCGCTTCCTGGGTCTTAAGTGGCTGGGGTTGAAGAGTCCGCCTGTGAGTAGGTCTTCCAGTTAGGGGTCTTAAATGGCGTGAGTGTGTAGGGCCTACCCAAACCTGGAAACTTAAAACATCAAATATGGCTACCTATCTTACGAGAAGTAGTAAGCGACTAATTAGGTTATCCAATAAGGTCAGCTAAATGGTATAGCGAGTGATAAAATACCATCTCTCACCTTAGACGGGGCAAGGGTATATACGTGGATGACGGAAGCCTTAACTAGTAAGGCCCCGTAGCTAGTGCCCTCTAGCTTATGTTAACGTTGAACATATTATTGAGGAATAATAAGTCACCAATAGGTCCGCCTAAGGTCCTAAGCGATTAGAGAGAATCCACCCTATCTATCATTGATAGTGAGGCATTAAATAATAAAGGATAGCAGATGAGGATATATATACAGAAACTTCGTAATTAGGGGTCCACTCACTCGATTAAAAAACTAACCATGTTCTGATATGAAGGCTTCGTAAATATACGTGTAAACGTTCTATCTCAGTTTCTTACTTGGAAATACTACTTGAAAAGGGTAGTTAGGGCCGCGCGTAAAGAGTTACCAGGTTAGGCTAGAATCACTAACCTTGGTAGGCATACATCTTGGGTTGAATCAAATTGGATACATCCGTGCATTATAATATGTGTTGTGCATTTCTTGTTCACCAGAATCTTGTTGTTCTAACCCTCATCCTCATTACAACCACCCAGGTTTTCTACAGAAGGTCGACTTCTCACAAATGTTTATATTCGGATTTCTATTCTCGTTCTCTCTTATGCTCTATATTGGCGAACTGGCTTAGTTTGAGAAGGTAGTTACTTGAGTTAATACTAGTTTATCCTATTTTGTTTCCATTGTGAGTTATCTTATTATACTCTGATTATGCTCACGCTCAATTACTACAGGTACCAGATTTACACGCTCCACGCTTGGATGTGTTCAAGTTTTGATTTTTGTCGAAATTTGGGCTCAAAAAAGTGTGGGGTGTTACAGTTGATTCTATGATTTGGTATTTCGATCAAAAATTGTTGTAAGTAATACTGATTTGATTTTTTTCTCCCCAATTCATGCCTTGTATTTTCGATACTAAAATCTGCCGATGGTGAATGGTTAACATAGGGCTTAGAAAACCCCTAAACAATCCTTTGATTTCTTACTGAATTGTTCTGATTGCTACGTGATTTTGTGCTTTTTTTAAAAAAGATTCTATGGATTTGAATTACTTTGTGAATTTCTAGAATCATGTAAAGTTCTTCCCATTTCAGGATTGATTTAAATTGAAAGAAAAAATTGTTGCTAAAAATGAATTTGTGATTTCTAGAAATAATTGAGGACGAGATTCACTTGATGATTTATGGAATGTTAAAATGATTTTTCCATTGCTGGAATGACTGGAATTAATCCAAAAATGCTTACCAATTTTGCCTCATAATTTATTCTGGAAATTAACACTTACCGAGATTGATTTCGGAAAATACTTGATTTGATTTGCTGCCAAAATATACATTTCTGAAAATATCTTCCACCAAAACTATGCATGCTGAATTATGAATTGTGTGATTTGTTTGAAAGATTCTTCCCATGCTTGACTGGTTGATTTCTGGAAATGCTTTAAACTCTTGCCAAAAAATTGACCACTCTTGAATTTTATGAAAAATTTGGAATAATATATTCATGCAGATTTGAAAACTTTCCAAAAAGATAAATGCACGAATTTAAATGCCAGTTTTATTCTTGCATGCTGAATTGAATCCAAACCGTATCCCACTGTAGATTTCCTGAAAACATTGAAATGTTTACTTGACTAAAAAATGTTTGCGTATTTCTTGAGGTAGTTTGTATAGCAGAAATTATCTCTTTCCAAAAAATTGATTTCCTTAGCTCTATGTATTTGTGTATACATCTGCCTCTTTGTTTACATGTTGTACCATGTGTATTCTTCTTTGTTAAACATACATACATGTACTTCACTTTTTTTGTGTGCTCTTGAATAATTGGACTGGCTTCAACTTGCACTTGTCGTATATACATATTTCTAGCAATTGAAAATGATGCTTGAAATTTTCAAAGATATGCATGTGTATTGATTTTGTTCTTGGCTTGCTGTGTAAACAGCTTGGCTTTATTGCAATATATACTCATGAAAATATGTATATATATTTATATATTTATATACACAAGTATTGCATGAAGAGCTTCACGTTGCACATTTTCTTTTGATATGTTGCTGATCTTGGTTTGAGCTGTTTTGGCATTGGTCACTCCATACTTGCATGTTCTCTTTGATTTGTCCACTTTATCACTTGTTTGTATTGCTGAGCCAATTCTTTGTACATGCACACATGAAATATGTGCATGGAAATTTCTGCACCCCTGTGCATGTTGAAAATATCACCTATGCTGGTTGTGTTTCTTTCCGGGGTAAACTGAGCATATCATTGGCATTGAAATGTTTGCTCTATGCAGACTTGAATGGTTTGTGTACTCATATTCTTGCTACCGTCTATATATGTATATATATATAATATAAAAAAGTGTGTGTATATATAAATATATATGTGTGTGTGTAAGCACCATGCAACTGCATTGAATTGCATGAAACTGCCCCTTGACTTGTCTTGTTCGACCTGTTCTTGACTACATGTGTACATGATCCTTGTTTCAACCATCTTGCCATGTCGAGTTGCATTTGTAATCTTGGTCTTGGCTATGTGTATTGGCATGCTGACTTGTCCTTTTGTCCATCCACACGAACATGTTCCTTTAAGCTGCTTTTTGACATTAACCATCTGTAAAAACTGTCATGACCATATGTGTCATGCTGCACCGTTTCTGAACCTGATATTGTTGTATATGATAATTTGCTCGAGCTTCATGATAAGCCATATATACATGCATATACACACACACACATTTGTGTGTGTGTGTGTATATATATATATATATATATTTGTGTGTGTGTGTGTGTGTTTTTGGCTCTTGGCATTTGAACTTGCCACTTGTATGTTGCATCATTGAAAGTGTTGGTCTGATCATTTGCATTGAAATCCTTGGTTCATGTCTATTCACAGATATTTGACCATATTGCGCCTGCACAAAATATATGTGTATATACATGCACATGTATGTGTATACATGTAATGTGTATGTGCAATATACATACATATATATATATATATATGTAAAGACCCGCAACCTCCCCGTAAAGGAAAGCGTCGGATAGTTCGAGAACAAACCACAACAGAACGCATACAGAAGAACATTTCATTGTATATTACAACAATGCATCAGATTACAAGAATATACAGAGTATAAATGAATATCACACAGAAATATCAGAGATTTAAATTACATTTAAATACATAGCAGCGGAAAATAATACAATACACAACTAGAAGAGATATACGGATACAAAGCTTTCCGGATATCGTTCCAGCTGTAAACCAGGATCCTGTGAATATAAATCTGCAAAACCGAAACTACTAGCTGCCCGTGTCAAAATAAGGGCACCCAGAGTTTAGGTTAAAACAATAAACTCCAGGTCAGTCATGTGACTGGTGTGAGAACTAAAACAGTTATTAATCTTTATTTTAAAAGTTAGGTAAATCAAGGGACCACGCCGTATAACACGGAACGGGTTTTCTCCCAAGAATACCAGTGCATAAAACAAACAGCGCAATGCTAAATAAAGAAAGATGAAGCTGTTATAAGACCCAGGTCCTATCACACAATGCAACGCAAGCCGGGGGATAGGGTTTTCCCTTATAACAGCCAAAGAATGCTTGATACGTTTAAAACAAATCATTTGATACTATAATAAGTGCATAGTGCATAAAACAACTTCAAATCATAAGTATCAATCATAGGCGGCATGGGTACCATATATCATGTCGCCATATATAGGTTTACAAATAAAACCGCAAAGTCACGTATTTGGAAATTGGATTTCCTTCTATGAACCGAGGCAAAAGATAGTCCTCAACCGATTCGAGACTGTCTAGCCCGAGCCTCAGGAACAGCCGCAACTGCCCCTTGGATCGTCAGGGCCGGTCCACACGGAGTGGATTATTATGCCTGAACAATACGTCTCCCCACCCTATGGGGTGTAAGTCTGGTCCGTCAGCCGACCAGAATGCATTCGGCCGAAACCGATATAACCGAGGCGCCTCGCAACAACCACAACCACATAAGTCAAACTCGTCAGGGCGTGTAAAACCACTGACGCCACTTCTAGCTAGAAAGAAACGCATGCCCTCCCTGAGGTCCGTCTCCCGTTTTTGGTTCATACCGGGTGTGAAACACGCGAGGTAAACGTTACACAAAGCTACGCCACAAAGGCCGTGCTTTGATCATCACCACAAGACTTTGCTTTTCAACAGAAGCCTCGATCATTTGCATCTTAGCATGCCACACAGGCAAGCCATCCTATGCAACCGATATCAGTCACACAGAATGAAATCCGATGTCAGACACACAGTCCATTTACAAGTCCGTTCTGGGTCTGAACGAAACCGGAGGCACCTAGTACCCCGCATATCCATCGATCTCCAAGTACGTCTGGACGATCACTAACTGTTTCCATCTTCTTGGGTGTACAGCCCAATCAAGATCATCAGTTATCACCCAAACGACGTGAAGACTTCCGGTCTTCGACCATCGTCTTCATCTTCGACTTATCGTCGTATCAGTTATTCAGAATGGGATAAACCCGGTCTTTCCGAATAACTCGCGTATATATTATAAAAGTGTTACACAAACACAACATACGCCTCATTCCAATTCATTAGTCACTAACCGTAAATTAATCAAGAGAATAATTCCCCAAATATTAACCCCGAAGGCCGAAACCAACATCAGATCAATATCCAGAAAACCATTCTGCTTGGCTAACCGCCAGTTAGTTTCTAAATTTCACATTCAAATCTAATTAAAGATTTAACTATCGCCTGGAGCAAAACTGGTGATACTCCATTCTCGATCTTTTCAATCTAATTAAAGATTCATTAAAACTCCACTTAGTTTTAATCTGTGACTGGGTTAAAGAATCAGTGTCATTTAAAACACGGTTCACGATAAACCCAAAGTCACATCCCATTAATTATCGGGTTAAAGAACAAGTGTTATTTAAAACACTGTTCACGATAAACCCAAAAATCAATATCAATTCAATTCCAATTAAATATCATTTAATTGGTACACTTCATTAAATCTAAATAAAAAGATTTAATCTTTTCTCAACTGGGTTCAAGAACAGTGTTAGTGAAGACACCATTCACGACAAACCCAAATCACATTCGATATTCAATACAAGGCTCTGAATAGAAACTATATCGGCCTATATTCAATATCAAATTCTACGATTAACAAATGTCGTATTGGAAATAACGATATACATATATATCTTTCAAATTTCCATAACAACACCTGTAATATCACGAATTCCAACATCGAAATATTCCGAAGACAATTTCGATTCAAATCCACTCCAATGCAATCATTGGAAATTTTGGTTATTTTCAAAACCATTTCAAATTCAATTTATTTATTTAAAAATAAATAGAATTATAATTCTAGTTCAAAACTAGTTCATTTCGATAAAAATCTATTTTTATCTTTTCAAATATGGAGTTTTTCATCCCAAACTTTCACAAATCATTTCTTATGATTTTACACAAATTATTACTATTTTTAATAATTTTATCAAGGCCCGTACGGTCGATTTCCATTAACGGCCATCGAACTGCACTTACAGCGACCTTTTTCGAATTTGATTTGGACGTATCTCCAAATCCAACCGTTAGATTTCAAATTTCTAACATTCATTAGAAAGCTCTTTTCGATACGAACCCAACGGTTCCGGTTTTAGGAGAATCCGACGGTCGGATCTCCCGTAATGTCCGTTTGAAACAAATGATCGAAATTCGCGAACTGCCGCAGCGCGGCGCGTTCTATTCAGGCCATTATATTATATATATAATATATATAATATATATTTCGTCGATTACTATTTAAAACGAATTATATAAATGGTTTTAAATTCGTTTCAAAAGCAATTTCAACTTCCTTTTCAATTCAAATCAAAATTGAATTCTTCTTTATAAATTCGTTTCAAAATTCATTTCTATTCAATTCAAATTTCAATTCAATTTGAATTCATTTCAATTCGCTTTCAATTCCATTTGAATTCGTTTTCAATTCAATTCATTTCGAAATCGTTTTAAAATTCAATTCATTTCGAAATCGTTTTCAATTCAATTCATTTCGAAATCGTTTTCAATTCAATTCATTTCGAAATCGTTTTCAATTCAATTCATTTCGAAATCGTTTTCAATTCAATTTATTTCGAAATCGCTTTCAATTCAATTTGAATTCGTTTTCAATTCATTTCGAAATCGTTTTCAATTCAATTTATTTCGAAATCGTTTTCAATTCAATTCATTTCGAAATCGTTTTCAATTCAATTTATTTCGAAATCGTTTTCAATTCAATTCATTTCGAAATCGTTTTCAATTCAATTTATTTCGAAATCGTTTTCAATTCAATTCATTTCGAAATCGTTTTCAATTCAATTCATTTCGAAATCGTTTTCAATTCAATTCATTTCGAAATCGTTTTCAATTCAATTCATTTCGAAATCGTTTTCAATTCAATTCATTTCGAAATCGTTTTCAATTCAATTCATTTCGAAATCGTTTTCAATTCAATTCATTTCGAAATCGTTTTCAATTCAATTCATTTCGAAATCGTTTTCAATTCAATTCATTTCGAAATCGTTTTCAATTCAATTCATTTCAAAATATTCGATTTCGAAATCACGTTTCAATATTCATTTTAAAATGAATAAAATCGATATAAATATCGTTCACGTCAAAATGGCGTCAATCTAATCCTCACGGCTTCACATATTTCTATTTTCAAATATTCTATTTCAAATATTTCTATTTCAAATATTTCTATTTCAAATATTTCTATTTCAAATATTTCTATTTCAAATATTTCTATTTCAAATATTTCTATTTCAAATATTTCTATTTTTCTCGAAACTGGAATGAGGCCCAATCAATTACCATATAATGTTAATTATATGGATTTTCTACAACACATGTATATATCAACAACGATGAATAATCAACCATCAACCAAAGTGCACTACACTGTATAAGCATCAAATATAAACATTTAACGCTTATAGCAGCTTGTCAATCAATCGATCGACATATTTAATAAATCAGGATGAGTGAACTTCAAATTTCATCCTAACACCCGTGTGGGGTTTCAAACAATCAAACACATATTTTATTTGTGCAGTTAGGCGATGTGTAAAATTTATCGACCCAATCAACGTCATTCAAATAGGTGTACATAAACAAACCGTCTGGTTTGTAAATGAATATTTATTTATTCACATTCACGTTAAAAATTATATTTTTAACGATAACACATTTTATTTTAACATATGAATTTATATTCAGTTCATTCGTTAAATAAAATGCTAATTTTATTTTTCTAACTTATTTTAGAAAATTTCGGCGGCATAACGGCACGATACTAGAAACGGGACAAGGCCTAGCCTTATCCCCGGTCTAGTGAAGGCCCACGCCATTCACACATCAATCAAATCAATTCGTTATGCAAACCACAAACTTTGGAGTAAGGGTCTAACCTAGCCTTACTCCTTCGCCTTATAACGGCGCACGTCTAATCCTAACCAATTTATCGATTCGATTTTTCACACCACAAACCACATTCAAACCAATATCACAATCAATAACCAAACAGCCAAACAAACAAGTCCATGGTCTGTGGACGATTGTGTCGGGTGCTACTAAGCACCGTCTGCATCCTAGTATATATATATATCTAGAAAAAGAATTGAAAGGTGAGAAATTCTCACTGATAGCTATCCTAGCTCCACGGCTCTTCATTTGCAGAAGTCTTCGTCGTTTCGCCATTTTTGTCACCTTCGTTGTCCGCTTTCACTACATATGTAAAAATCGAATTTTTACTATGTTATTCAATAAATATAAAAATCGAATTTCCATTTCAAAGTTCAATATATAAAAATCGAATTTTTATTTCAAAGTTCAATATATAAAAATCGAATTTTTATTTCAAAGTTCAATATATAAAAATCGAATTTTTATTTCAAAGTTCAATATATAAAAATCGAATTTTTATTTCAAAGTTCAATATATAAAAATCGAATTTTTATTTCAAAGTTCAATATATAAAAATCGAATTTTTATTTCAAAGTTCAATATATAAAAATCGAATTTTTATTTCAAAGTTCAATATATAAAAATCGAATTTTTATTTCAAAGTTCAATATATAAAAATCGAATTTTTATTTCAAAGTTCAATATATAAAAATCGAATTTTTATTTCAAAGTTTAATAGATAAAAATCGAATTTTTAGTTCGAAGTTCAATAGATAAAAATCGAATTTTTAGTTCGAAGTTCAATAGATAAAAATCGAATTTTTATTTCAAAGTTCAATAGATAAAAATCGAATTTTTAGTTCGAAGTTTAATAGATAAAAATCGAATTTTTAGTTCGAAGTTTAATAGATAAAAATCGAATTTTTAGTTCGAAGTTTAATAAATAAAAAAAAACTATTTTTAATTCTAAAAATCCCAACTTTATACATCTTAAAAATCCTTTCTTTATATTTTAAAAACATCGCTAACTTTATTTTCAAAAACAACTCATGTCTTGTATTTCAAAAATAATGATATACATATATAAAAGTTAACCAAAAATCAAATCTTTTCGCTTGTTAACAAAATCAATTTCTAAACTTTTCTAAAAAGATATATATATATAAGAAAACTGATTTTATAAATAATGTCATATTAAAAATGCTCACTGTTTTTTTTCTATTTAACTAAAATCAGTTTTTCAATTTTTAATAAAACAGTTTTTAAACATTAATAAAATTTACAGATAAAAGAAAATAAACAAATAAAACAAAACTAAACTTACAGTCTTTGGTCAACAGAGGATAGGGAGAGGGGAGCGAGCATCGGAGGTCGGCGGTGGGCAGCCGCGAGGCGACAGTGGCTTGGGGGCTAGGGTTTCGATTTGCGGTGGTTTGCTGGGCGTGGCGATTTGGGGTTGGGGTCCAGGGGTCGCGAGGCTCGAGCGGGGTTCATCAGAGGATGGGCGCGAGGGGGAGGTGGACTCGGCGGAGGCGGCGGTCGGCTCTGGCAAAGGGTGGCGCCGACAGGAGGAGGGAGGCGCGATTTTCTTTGGGGGTTTTTTTTTTTTTTTTTATTTATTTTTATTCGATCTGCAGAAGGGGGGGGGCCAACGTATAAAAAGGGAAAGAAGATATATATTTTTTTTTTTTTATTATTATTATTATTTTAATTATTTTATTCGAAAAAAGGTTGACCTTTAAATACGAACTCGAAACGAGGCCCACCGCCTGTCGTCCATAGCGTTTCACCCCCATTCCGAACACAATGGGACATGTATCGCAAGCTGATTTGACCGTTTCGATCAGTTTCCTTTGAATTTACATTTAAATCACTATATTGAATTTTAAACGTACATTTCAAATTACCGGGGTCACATACTAACTAGAAAAATTGCAGAAAAATATTTTCTAGCTTCGTATTGACGATACGGTCCTAACAAAACTAGTTTCGTCGAATTCTGAGACCGTTAGAAAAATGGCCAATTTCCAGTCGATTAAAATCAACTGAAACAGGTCAAACGCGTTTTCCTTTGCCACGCTCACATATTGATTCGAAAAATTATGAAATTTGGAATTTAGCAATAACTTGGCACTGCGGATCCAACAAAACTGGTTTCGTCGAAATCCGAGGTCGTTTGCAAAATGTCCATTTTTAAGGGCCTGAATTCCATAGCGACTATTCAGAATTTTCAACTGGACATATCTTTTGATTCCCGATATGAAATCTTGATTTTTCGGATTCGCTGGAAAGATATTCACTATTAGATTCCATTATTTTTGGTTTCACTAAAATCCGGATTGTTTTGCACCCGGTACATTCAATTGAAGTTTGAAATCGAATTATCGAACTACCGCGCCATTTTCAATTCTATTTATAATTATATATAATTATTTATATTCTAACGACGACGCGTATAATATATACGTTCGAATTATATTCAAAATAAATTTATTGTCGATATTATTTAAAATAATTCATTTTAAATAATCAAAATTCGCTAAAATTGCCAAAATAAAATTTTCAAACTGGCCCAGATTTTCCGGGTTGTTACAATCTCCCCCACTTAAAACTTTTCGTCCTCGAAAAGGAACAAAGTCGAAAGTGGTTTGATTATTCAGCTCTACGTTCGATTTGGCTTCCATTCTCCAACTTTTCAGTTTCTGAGAACTTCTAAAATTTCAAAAATTTGGCTAACACCCTAAATTTTCGAAAAATTTCGCCATAACCTCCCCTGCAATGGGAGCATCGGGGAATTTCAAATAGCTTCCCCGGTCCTTCAGATCTCAAAAAGAAAAAGAAAAAGCCAAGCGGCTAGCCAATAGGCTCACAAAATCATCATCACCCAAACAAAACAGGAAATTATGTAGTAAACATGTACCTATTTGTCGGGCAAACAAATTTTATTCTCTGGCTCTAGCCTCCTTGCTATGACCTGTTCCAAAAGATATACATGTATGCAAGCAAATGCGACCAATTTTCAATATAAGTCAATATATGATTCAATCAGGCTAATTGGTTAAAAATTATCAAACAATTCAACAAACAACACAAACATCAATCAATTAGTGAATTAGAGTTTCAAATTCATAATTTTGATACATATACAAAAATCATGTTTTTGATGCCAATTCACAACAATGTATTCTAGCTATATATAAGTTTTGGGTTCTCACACCAGCCTAATGGAAATATATAGAAAATCACACCTTCGAGACACGAACATAAATACCGATGATGCACGTGCTATCATCAGTACCTTCTCCGGGCGACTAGAGTGTGATTCTATATCTATCCAATATATTAAAACTTCGAATACACGCGGATCAGACGTATACGCAAAATCTATATATACTGGATTGTCCAACTCAATATAAATAGAAAATCAAATACGAATGATTGATTTAAATTTTCAAAACAAAATTTGTTTTCACTTGAAAAAAATATACTCTTCACACTCGTTCTAGGATACTACTGATCCCATCTCTAACGAGTCATTCTAATTGGATATTACTAATCCAATATCTGATGAATTCTTTCGTATGGTTCTAATGTGCCTTGTTCTCTGAGCTTTGTAAACCAAAGCTCTGATACCAAATTTTAAAGACCCGCAACCTCCCCGTAAAGGAAAGCGTCGGATAGTTCGAGAACAAACCACAACAGAACGCATACAGAAGAACATTTCATTGTATATTACAACAATGCATCAGATTACAAGAATATACAGAGTATAAATGAATATCACACAGAAATATCAGAGATTTAAATTACATTTAAATACATAGCAGCGGAAAATAATACAATACACAACTAGAAGAGATATACGGATACAAAGCTTTCCGGATATCGTTCCAGCTGTAAACCAGGATCCTGTGAATATAAATCTGCAAAACCGAAACTACTAGCTGCCCGTGTCAAAATAAGGGCACCCAGAGTTTAGGTTAAAACAATAAACTCCAGGTCAGTCATGTGACTGGTGTGAGAACTAAAACAGTTATTAATCTTTATTTTAAAAGTTAGGTAAATCAAGGGACCACGCCGTATAACACGGAACGGGTTTTCTCCCAAGAATACCAGTGCATAAAACAAACAGCGCAATGCTAAATAAAGAAAGATGAAGCTGTTATAAGACCCAGGTCCTATCACACAATGCAACGCAAGCCGGGGGATAGGGTTTTCCCTTATAACAGCCAAAGAATGCTTGATACGTTTAAAACAAATCATTTGATACTATAATAAGTGCATAGTGCATAAAACAACTTCAAATCATAAGTATCAATCATAGGCGGCATGGGTACCATATATCATGTCGCCATATATAGGTTTACAAATAAAACCGCAAAGTCACGTATTTGGAAATTGGATTTCCTTCTATGAACCGAGGCAAAAGATAGTCCTCAACCGATTCGAGACTGTCTAGCCCGAGCCTCAGGAACAGCCGCAACTGCCCCTTGGATCGTCAGGGCCGGTCCACACGGAGTGGATTATTATGCCTGAACAATACGTCTCCCCACCCTATGGGGTGTAAGTCTGGTCCGTCAGCCGACCAGAATGCATTCGGCCGAAACCGATATAACCGAGGCGCCTCGCAACAACCACAACCACATAAGTCAAACTCGTCAGGGCGTGTAAAACCACTGACGCCACTTCTAGCTAGAAAGAAACGCATGCCCTCCCTGAGGTCCGTCTCCCGTTTTTGGTTCATACCGGGTGTGAAACACGCGAGGTAAACGTTACACAAAGCTACGCCACAAAGGCCGTGCTTTGATCATCACCACAAGACTTTGCTTTTCAACAGAAGCCTCGATCATTTGCATCTTAGCATGCCACACAGGCAAGCCATCCTATGCAACCGATATCAGTCACACAGAATGAAATCCGATGTCAGACACACAGTCCATTTACAAGTCCGTTCTGGGTCTGAACGAAACCGGAGGCACCTAGTACCCCGCATATCCATCGATCTCCAAGTACGTCTGGACGATCACTAACTGTTTCCATCTTCTTGGGTGTACAGCCCAATCAAGATCATCAGTTATCACCCAAACGACGTGAAGACTTCCGGTCTTCGACCATCGTCTTCATCTTCGACTTATCGTCGTATCAGTTATTCAGAATGGGATAAACCCGGTCTTTCCGAATAACTCGCGTATATATTATAAAAGTGTTACACAAACACAACATACGCCTCATTCCAATTCATTAGTCACTAACCGTAAATTAATCAAGAGAATAATTCCCCAAATATTAACCCCGAAGGCCGAAACCAACATCAGATCAATATCCAGAAAACCATTCTGCTTGGCTAACCGCCAGTTAGTTTCTAAATTTCACATTCAAATCTAATTAAAGATTTAACTATCGCCTGGAGCAAAACTGGTGATACTCCATTCTCGATCTTTTCAATCTAATTAAAGATTCATTAAAACTCCACTTAGTTTTAATCTGTGACTGGGTTAAAGAATCAGTGTCATTTAAAACACGGTTCACGATAAACCCAAAGTCACATCCCATTAATTATCGGGTTAAAGAACAAGTGTTATTTAAAACACTGTTCACGATAAACCCAAAAATCAATATCAATTCAATTCCAATTAAATATCATTTAATTGGTACACTTCATTAAATCTAAATAAAAAGATTTAATCTTTTCTCAACTGGGTTCAAGAACAGTGTTAGTGAAGACACCATTCACGACAAACCCAAATCACATTCGATATTCAATACAAGGCTCTGAATAGAAACTATATCGGCCTATATTCAATATCAAATTCTACGATTAACAAATGTCGTATTGGAAATAACGATATACATATATATCTTTCAAATTTCCATAACAACACCTGTAATATCACGAATTCCAACATCGAAATATTCCGAAGACAATTTCGATTCAAATCCACTCCAATGCAATCATTGGAAATTTTGGTTATTTTCAAAACCATTTCAAATTCAATTTATTTATTTAAAAATAAATAGAATTATAATTCTAGTTCAAAACTAGTTCATTTCGATAAAAATCTATTTTTATCTTTTCAAATATGGAGTTTTTCATCCCAAACTTTCACAAATCATTTCTTATGATTTTACACAAATTATTACTATTTTTAATAATTTTATCAAGGCCCGTACGGTCGATTTCCATTAACGGCCATCGAACTGCACTTACAGCGACCTTTTTCGAATTTGATTTGGACGTATCTCCAAATCCAACCGTTAGATTTCAAATTTCTAACATTCATTAGAAAGCTCTTTTCGATACGAACCCAACGGTTCCGGTTTTAGGAGAATCCGACGGTCGGATCTCCCGTAATGTCCGTTTGAAACAAATGATCGAAATTCGCGAACTGCCGCAGCGCGGCGCGTTCTATTCAGGCCATTATATTATATATATAATATATATAATATATATTTCGTCGATTACTATTTAAAACGAATTATATAAATGGTTTTAAATTCGTTTCAAAAGCAATTTCAACTTCCTTTTCAATTCAAATCAAAATTGAATTCTTCTTTATAAATTCGTTTCAAAATTCATTTCTATTCAATTCAAATTTCAATTCAATTTGAATTCATTTCAATTCGCTTTCAATTCCATTTGAATTCGTTTTCAATTCAATTCATTTCGAAATCGTTTTAAAATTCAATTCATTTCGAAATCGTTTTCAATTCAATTCATTTCGAAATCGTTTTCAATTCAATTCATTTCGAAATCGTTTTCAATTCAATTCATTTCGAAATCGTTTTCAATTCAATTTATTTCGAAATCGCTTTCAATTCAATTTGAATTCGTTTTCAATTCATTTCGAAATCGTTTTCAATTCAATTTATTTCGAAATCGTTTTCAATTCAATTCATTTCGAAATCGTTTTCAATTCAATTTATTTCGAAATCGTTTTCAATTCAATTCATTTCGAAATCGTTTTCAATTCAATTTATTTCGAAATCGTTTTCAATTCAATTCATTTCGAAATCGTTTTCAATTCAATTCATTTCGAAATCGTTTTCAATTCAATTCATTTCGAAATCGTTTTCAATTCAATTCATTTCGAAATCGTTTTCAATTCAATTCATTTCGAAATCGTTTTCAATTCAATTCATTTCGAAATCGTTTTCAATTCAATTCATTTCGAAATCGTTTTCAATTCAATTCATTTCGAAATCGTTTTCAATTCAATTCATTTCGAAATCGTTTTCAATTCAATTCATTTCAAAATATTCGATTTCGAAATCACGTTTCAATATTCATTTTAAAATGAATAAAATCGATATAAATATCGTTCACGTCAAAATGGCGTCAATCTAATCCTCACGGCTTCACATATTTCTATTTTCAAATATTCTATTTCAAATATTTCTATTTCAAATATTTCTATTTCAAATATTTCTATTTCAAATATTTCTATTTCAAATATTTCTATTTCAAATATTTCTATTTCAAATATTTCTATTTTTCTCGAAACTGGAATGAGGCCCAATCAATTACCATATAATGTTAATTATATGGATTTTCTACAACACATGTATATATCAACAACGATGAATAATCAACCATCAACCAAAGTGCACTACACTGTATAAGCATCAAATATAAACATTTAACGCTTATAGCAGCTTGTCAATCAATCGATCGACATATTTAATAAATCAGGATGAGTGAACTTCAAATTTCATCCTAACACCCGTGTGGGGTTTCAAACAATCAAACACATATTTTATTTGTGCAGTTAGGCGATGTGTAAAATTTATCGACCCAATCAACGTCATTCAAATAGGTGTACATAAACAAACCGTCTGGTTTGTAAATGAATATTTATTTATTCACATTCACGTTAAAAATTATATTTTTAACGATAACACATTTTATTTTAACATATGAATTTATATTCAGTTCATTCGTTAAATAAAATGCTAATTTTATTTTTCTAACTTATTTTAGAAAATTTCGGCGGCATAACGGCACGATACTAGAAACGGGACAAGGCCTAGCCTTATCCCCGGTCTAGTGAAGGCCCACGCCATTCACACATCAATCAAATCAATTCGTTATGCAAACCACAAACTTTGGAGTAAGGGTCTAACCTAGCCTTACTCCTTCGCCTTATAACGGCGCACGTCTAATCCTAACCAATTTATCGATTCGATTTTTCACACCACAAACCACATTCAAACCAATATCACAATCAATAACCAAACAGCCAAACAAACAAGTCCATGGTCTGTGGACGATTGTGTCGGGTGCTACTAAGCACCGTCTGCATCCTAGTATATATATATATCTAGAAAAAGAATTGAAAGGTGAGAAATTCTCACTGATAGCTATCCTAGCTCCACGGCTCTTCATTTGCAGAAGTCTTCGTCGTTTCGCCATTTTTGTCACCTTCGTTGTCCGCTTTCACTACATATGTAAAAATCGAATTTTTACTATGTTATTCAATAAATATAAAAATCGAATTTCCATTTCAAAGTTCAATATATAAAAATCGAATTTTTATTTCAAAGTTCAATATATAAAAATCGAATTTTTATTTCAAAGTTCAATATATAAAAATCGAATTTTTATTTCAAAGTTCAATATATAAAAATCGAATTTTTATTTCAAAGTTCAATATATAAAAATCGAATTTTTATTTCAAAGTTCAATATATAAAAATCGAATTTTTATTTCAAAGTTCAATATATAAAAATCGAATTTTTATTTCAAAGTTCAATATATAAAAATCGAATTTTTATTTCAAAGTTCAATATATAAAAATCGAATTTTTATTTCAAAGTTCAATATATAAAAATCGAATTTTTATTTCAAAGTTTAATAGATAAAAATCGAATTTTTAGTTCGAAGTTCAATAGATAAAAATCGAATTTTTAGTTCGAAGTTCAATAGATAAAAATCGAATTTTTATTTCAAAGTTCAATAGATAAAAATCGAATTTTTAGTTCGAAGTTTAATAGATAAAAATCGAATTTTTAGTTCGAAGTTTAATAGATAAAAATCGAATTTTTAGTTCGAAGTTTAATAAATAAAAAAAAACTATTTTTAATTCTAAAAATCCCAACTTTATACATCTTAAAAATCCTTTCTTTATATTTTAAAAACATCGCTAACTTTATTTTCAAAAACAACTCATGTCTTGTATTTCAAAAATAATGATATACATATATAAAAGTTAACCAAAAATCAAATCTTTTCGCTTGTTAACAAAATCAATTTCTAAACTTTTCTAAAAAGATATATATATATAAGAAAACTGATTTTATAAATAATGTCATATTAAAAATGCTCACTGTTTTTTTTCTATTTAACTAAAATCAGTTTTTCAATTTTTAATAAAACAGTTTTTAAACATTAATAAAATTTACAGATAAAAGAAAATAAACAAATAAAACAAAACTAAACTTACAGTCTTTGGTCAACAGAGGATAGGGAGAGGGGAGCGAGCATCGGAGGTCGGCGGTGGGCAGCCGCGAGGCGACAGTGGCTTGGGGGCTAGGGTTTCGATTTGCGGTGGTTTGCTGGGCGTGGCGATTTGGGGTTGGGGTCCAGGGGTCGCGAGGCTCGAGCGGGGTTCATCAGAGGATGGGCGCGAGGGGGAGGTGGACTCGGCGGAGGCGGCGGTCGGCTCTGGCAAAGGGTGGCGCCGACAGGAGGAGGGAGGCGCGATTTTCTTTGGGGGTTTTTTTTTTTTTTTTTATTTATTTTTATTCGATCTGCAGAAGGGGGGGGGCCAACGTATAAAAAGGGAAAGAAGATATATATTTTTTTTTTTTTATTATTATTATTATTTTAATTATTTTATTCGAAAAAAGGTTGACCTTTAAATACGAACTCGAAACGAGGCCCACCGCCTGTCGTCCATAGCGTTTCACCCCCATTCCGAACACAATGGGACATGTATCGCAAGCTGATTTGACCGTTTCGATCAGTTTCCTTTGAATTTACATTTAAATCACTATATTGAATTTTAAACGTACATTTCAAATTACCGGGGTCACATACTAACTAGAAAAATTGCAGAAAAATATTTTCTAGCTTCGTATTGACGATACGGTCCTAACAAAACTAGTTTCGTCGAATTCTGAGACCGTTAGAAAAATGGCCAATTTCCAGTCGATTAAAATCAACTGAAACAGGTCAAACGCGTTTTCCTTTGCCACGCTCACATATTGATTCGAAAAATTATGAAATTTGGAATTTAGCAATAACTTGGCACTGCGGATCCAACAAAACTGGTTTCGTCGAAATCCGAGGTCGTTTGCAAAATGTCCATTTTTAAGGGCCTGAATTCCATAGCGACTATTCAGAATTTTCAACTGGACATATCTTTTGATTCCCGATATGAAATCTTGATTTTTCGGATTCGCTGGAAAGATATTCACTATTAGATTCCATTATTTTTGGTTTCACTAAAATCCGGATTGTTTTGCACCCGGTACATTCAATTGAAGTTTGAAATCGAATTATCGAACTACCGCGCCATTTTCAATTCTATTTATAATTATATATAATTATTTATATTCTAACGACGACGCGTATAATATATACGTTCGAATTATATTCAAAATAAATTTATTGTCGATATTATTTAAAATAATTCATTTTAAATAATCAAAATTCGCTAAAATTGCCAAAATAAAATTTTCAAACTGGCCCAGATTTTCCGGGTTGTTACAATATATATATATATGAGCACTACAGACGATGTCTACCTTGTGGTATTTACAGTGAATCACTATGAATATCACAAGTTGTCTAGACACAGATGGAAATATATAAATATTAGATCAAGTCATGAAGTATGATGAGAAACACACCGAAATTTTGAGACAAATAAATTTTAAAATAAAATTATATCTGCTAGAATTAAAAATATTTTTGTTCCTGTTTACTGTGTGTGTTTCTGTGACAGGTGTGTAGCTAACTGGACTTACTGTGAAGACAAACTGAAGAAGAGGACAAGACTCTGTAACTATATATGAGTGAGTGACTGTATATGTATGTATTTGTACAACTGAGTGATGTAAATGAGTGAATAGTGGTGTAGTGAGAAACTGATATAACAAATGAAACTGAATGCAAAATTGAGCTGTAATATATCAGTGGATTGTACAAATAGTGGAATTAGAAAAATATGTACTATTCAGATGTTGAAATAAATATATATTTAAATAAAATATTGTTTGAATATTTAAATTCTTGTGCAGTAGTATTCTATTTAAATATAAATATTTATTTCTGTCTGTGACATTGTAGAATAGTACAATTGCAAACGCATTTATAATAATATATATGTGTATATATATATATGCTTGTTATCATCAAACAAAAAATCATAGAATTATTATGCAACAGGTAGGTCGATCCAGGATGTTATTTCAGCGTGCCTTTATGCGCACATATCGCAGTGAACATTTATTATTATTCGAACATTATTTTCTGAGCAGGCTTACTTTTGTTGGTTCATTTTGAACCAATAGCTGGTGTGGCACTTTCTGATTGGTCGAATGACATAGCAGGCCCATATTTAATCTTAAATTTGGATTGCTGAGGATGCCCAGTAAACCCTATGAATACACCAGTAGAGCCTATCTCATTTCTTCACATCCATTATATCTCTCTTCTTCTTCTTCCCCAGGCCTATCCTCAAAATTAGGAAGGGCCAAATAATTAAACTTTTATGGGGATTAATACGTTATATACTTTTAAATATTTATTTTTATAAGTACTTCAAGAGGCGGAGGTTCTCTTGGAATAAGAAAGGCCAAGGGGGAAGCTCTCTTCATCAGATCTGTGCGTTTTTATCTGATTTCTAGACTAGTAATTTATGCTAGAAATTTTAGATAGTTAAATAGTTTTATTTTGCAAGTTTAATGTTTACATTTATTTACAGTATTTATGCATTTAGTTTTTCTGTAAAGTTATAGTAATTTATTTATTGTCTATGCCTATTTCTATCCAGTTATTTACTATTTATAAGTAATTCTTCTTCTCTTATCCCCTTCTCTGTTGTGATTTTATTTACAATTCGGGTTATGCCTTATTTTAAATGTTTTGTTTATTTTTGAGTCTAGGCCTTGCGAGTAGCCTAGACCATTTCACTTTTTCTTTTAGCATTGAGCGAAGGCTAAAAGAGAGCCTAGGCCTTTATCGTTATTCTGTATTAAAACTGGAACAGTGTTGAAATTGAATAAAAGTGGATTATTGGGCGTGTTAGACTGATTTAATATTGTAATCAGTATTGGACTATAAATTGGAGATAAAACTTAATATGTAGTTGGAGAACATGCAAACTGGAATTGGTAAATTAGTTGAATGCTAAGTAACGTGAGGTTGGGTTGTATAAAATGATAAACATTAGGAATATTTAATACAACCTAGGAATATAACATGAGGTTATGTACGGCTTATTAATAAACTTAATTTGTGTTAAGTTAAAATAAAGATAAAATAAATGAACTAAGATAGTGGAGTCCATTACGGGAGCATGAGGCTGATTGGGGAAATAAGCGGCTCGTAGGTTAGGTACGTTCCTATAGCGTGGGGCTGATTGGGGGAAAATAAGAGGCCTAATAAAATAGTAAGATTGTAGTGGGAGTTTGTTCAAATAGCCCGAAGCTGATTGGGGAAAATAAGTGGCTCGTAGGTTAGGTTCATTCTGGTAGTGTGGGGCTGATTGTGGAAAATAAGAGGTCTAATAAAATAATAAGATTGTAGTTTAGGTCCGTTCCGGCATTGCAGAACTGATCAGGGGAAATTAAGTGGCCTAATAGAAAAATAAGTTGGGACCAAGTCTAAGGGTGACTTGAGTCAACTGCATATTTGGTTGGGGACCCGTATCAGGTAGTATCCTTATATCATCTATGGAGGTCTCGCACTAGATAGAGCAATGACACGCTTTACTGCACTAGATAGTATGAGGTCCAAACAAGATAGGCACGGGCGTGTTCCGGTGGGACGATGAGCGTGCATCGTGCCTATTGGGGAAATAAGGTGTTGTAACGCCTATGATTAATGGCTATGTCCTTTTAGTTGATGGGCTCGGGATTAATAACCCTAAGTTCCATATGTGGCATAGGTTATCGTATTTTGGTTATAGGAGCCAATCGACGAGTGGAAATTAGGTAAAGCCAAATCTTTATATATTGGTAAGTTGGTGCAACAATCTTAGACATAAATGAGAAACCAACCATTATTCATGCTTAACTTTGTTTACTGCTTTTATACCTTTATGTCTTATGTCCTTAGAATTGTTCATATATCTATTCCTTTCTTAACTTATTGTGATAACCCCAAACTCCCGTAATACGAAAGCAAGGATAATCATTGGAATATAACACATAAACAATAACTGTAACAACCCAGAAAATCAGAACCAATTTAAAATTTTTAATTTGGCTATTTTAAGGAATTTTGAATATTTAAAATAAATTATTTTAAATAATAATGACTAAATTTTTTTTGGATCGAAGTTATAGCGAATATATTTATTTTAATTATAAAACAAGGCCTAAAATGGCGCGGCAGTTTGAAAATTTGAATTCGAACTTTGACCGACTGTACAAGATGCAAAATAAATCGGATTTTATTAAAACAAAAATATTTAAATCTGTTTATGAAGATCTTTCTAATGAATCTGAAAAATCAAAATTTCATATCAAAAGTTATGGCTAAATGAATTTTCAAAACAGTCGCTACGGAGTTAATATAGCCCTTGAAAATAGACATTTTACAAACGACCTCCGTTTTAGACGAAACCACTTTTGTTGGATCCGGGATGTCAAATTATTGCTAGGTTTCAAAATCCATAATTTTTGAAATCAATATGTGAGTGTGGCGAAGGAAAATGTGTTTGGTTAATTTCAGTCAATTTGGATCAACTAGAAAATGGTCATTTTTCAAACAGTCTCCAAATTCGACCAAATCAGTTTTGTTAGGACCATATTGTCAATACGAAGCTAGATATAATTTTTCTGGAATTTTTGGGAATGGTATGTGGCTCCGACAAATTGAAATGTACGTTCAAATCCATATTTGAATGTTCTATATTTTAATTTGAAGAAAAACTAACTAAAACAGTCGAATGGCCCTACGAAACATATCTCATTATGTTAGGAATGGGGTTGTTTAGCTAGAGACGACAGTCGTTGGGTTTGGATTGGAGTTTGTAAGGAGAAAGGGGTATTTTTGGAAATAAATAATTAAATATATTATGGGCCAATCATAATTCACCATCACTTTTTCTCTCCCCGCTTCTCTCCTAAATCGAACAATGGTGCCTCTTCATTTCTTCCCCCTTCGATTACTCCCTCCACACGCAGAATTAAGTCGCCCTCCAGTTGAAGATTTCGTAGAGGAGGCCGAGGCCTACAAATCCATGGTTATCTCACCAGTTATCGTCGAGTATCGGAGGTGAATTAACGCCGTGATCGTCATGAATTTTACAGAATTTGATCTTATTTGGGGATTGGATTGGTTAACCAAATATGAAGCTGAGGTTAAATGCGCTGACAGAGTCATTAAGGCGAAGATTAAATCAGGAGACTATATAACCATTCCATGTGAAGGTCCAAATTCTGATAGAAAAGACTTTTGGTTAGCACTGAATGTTTCTCCTACTCAAATAGAAAATATTCCTGTTGTTACAGAGAATACCCCGGTCGACGTAGAAAATATTCCTGTCGTCAAGAATTATGCGGATGTGTTTGAAGAAGTTGTTAGCTTACCTCCACGTAGAGAAATAAATTTCAAGATTGCTTTAATTCTGAATGCAAGGCCAGTAGTTCACGCTATTCGAAGAATGACCTTGAAGGAAAAAAGAAGAATTAGATAATCAGACTCGACAGCTTGTATGGAAGGGTCTGATCAGGCCTAGTTTCTCTGATTGGGGAGCAGCAGTGGTGTTTGTCCCAAAGTCAGATGGTCTCTCGGACTATGTGTGGATTATCGTGACTTGAATAAGTAGACACTAAAGAATAAATATCCATGCCGCGAATTGATGATTTGTTGGATCGATTAAATGGAGCACAGGTATTTTCACGAATGGACCTAGCTACAGGTTTCCATCAGCTTCGTATTGCCGAAGAGTGTGTTCCTTTGACGGCATTCAAAGGTCCAGATTTATTCTACGAGTGGTTAGTAATGCCGTTCGGCTTATGTAACGCTCCAGCTTATTTTATCGATCTAATGAACAGGGTATACAGAAAGGTATTGAATAAATTTGTTCTGGTCTTCATAGATGATATTCTAATCTTCTCTAAGTCAGAGAGCGAGCATAAAAAACATTTGGAACAAGTGTTAGAGATTCTGAGAAAGAATGTCTTAAAGGCCAAATTTTCCAAATGTATATTCTGGCAAGAAGAAGTCAAGTTTCTTGGCCATATTGTATCAAAGGAAGGAATTTATGTGGATCCCAGTAAAATCATAGCTATTCAAAATTGGAAGCAGCCAACTACACCCATAGAAGTCTGAAGTTTTCTAGGATTGGCTAGTTATTATTAGAAATTCGTTAAAGATTTTACGAAGATATCTAGTTCCCTAACAAAGCTTACAAAGAAAATTCAAGGTTCAATTGGACTCCAGAATGTGAGGCGGCTTTCCAAAAGCTGAAGTTAAGAATGACAACTGCTCCAGTATTAACAATTATTGATGGCAATCAAGACTTGAAAATCTGTACTGATGCTTCTAAAGAAGGCCTTGGTGCAGTATTAATGCAAAGAGGCCAAGTAGTCGCTTATGCTAGCCGTCAGTTGAAGCCACATGAGAAGAACTATGCAACTCACGACCTTGAATTGTTAGCCATCGTGTTTGCTATGAAAATCTATAGGCATTATCTATTGGGAGAGAAATTTGAATTATATACCGATCATTAATCCTTGAAGTAATTATTCACCCAGAAAGATCTGAATATGAGGCAGCAACGTTGGCTAGAATTTCTCGTGGCATATGATCTTGATATTTTGTATACTCTGGGGAAAGCCAATGTTGTGGCTGATGCGCTCAGCAGAAAGAATGTGATCATCGCTAGTCTTATCATTACACCATTGTTGATTGTTAAAATATCTATTCTTCAGAAGGATGATAGTTTTGTTAAAGAGATGATCAAAATAATTCAAAGGGGCGAAGTCTCTAGTTTCCAAGTGGATAGCGCAGGAATTCTGAGGTTGAAAGGAAGAATTTGTGTTCCCGTCATCCTTGAGCTCAAAAGAGAAGTGTTGGATGAGTGTCACAAGTCCAAACTGAGTATCCACCCAGGGGTTAGTAAAATGTATAATGACCTCAAGCGAACCTTCTGGTGGAAGGCGATGAAAAGAGACATCTCTATATATGTTAGTCCGTGTTCTACTTGTCAACAAGTCAAAAGCGATCAATAGAAATTCGCCGGATTGTTGCAAACCATGGACATTCCAGGTTGGAAGTAGGAACAAATTTCTATGGACTTCATAGATGGTTTGCCCAGAACCCGGAGTGTAAATGACAGTATTTGGGTGATCGTAGATCGTTTCACGAAGACCGCCCATTTCATACCTGTAAGATCAAATAGAATCTCTCAGAGTCTGGAGCAAATTTATTTTAAAGAGATTGATAAACTGCATGGAGTTCCCATGAGTATCGTTAGTGAACGCGACCTGATTTTTGCTAGTAAATTCTGGGAAGCATTCCAAGCGGAATTGGGGACAAAACTGAACTTGAGCACCGCATATCATCCTCAAACAGATGGTTAAATTGAGAGGGTGAACCGTATTCTAGAAGATGTATTGCGGGCATGTGTTATTGATTTTGGCGGATCATGGGAAGACCATTTGCATTTGGCTGAGTTCTCATACAATAATAGCAACCAAGCAAGCCTGGAAATGTCGCCATTCGAAGCACTGTATGGTAGAGCGTGCAGATCTCCCGCTTGTTGGGTAGAACCTGGCAATAGACTTGTATTGGGACCAAATATGATTCGCGAAGCTGCGGATAAAGTCGATTTCATTAAGAAACGATTACTAGCCGCTCAAAGCCGACAGAAGAGCTATGCAGATTCAAGAAGGAGAGATTTGTCTTTTTCTATTGGTGACTATGTGTATCTGAGGGTTTCTCCAATGAGAGGAGTAGTCCGATTTGGTAAAACAGGGAAGTTGGTGCCCAGATTTATTGGTCCATTTCCTGTGTTCGAACGGATTGGAACTCTTGCTTATAGGGTTCAATTGACTGACTGGTTACCTGGAGTACATGATGTGTTTCACGTATCCCAACTACGAAAGCATGTGCATGATCCAGACTTGGTCGTGGAAGAATCCGCGCAACAAGATTTGGAAATTACTCCAGAATTAGCTGTGAGGAGAGAGTCGATAAAGATTATTGGCAAAGAAACTAAAGAGCTGAGGAACAAGAAGGTTCACTTAGTCAAAGTGCAATGGAGTGGAGATCCGCGAGACTGTACTTGGGAAACTGAGGAGAGCATTAAGAAAGCCTATCCCAATTGCAGGGTGGATATCTCTGATTAATTCTGGTGCAAGGTACCTTTACCATATTGTGCATTTCTGTATTGTTTTCTACTTGGTCGTTGTTTCCTTTTCATGAATGATTTTTTTTTATTATATAGTCTGAATGATTTTAAAAGAGTATATAAATTAATTAGCATATTTTTGAAAAGTTAATCAACAAATTGATTATTGTTTATTTGTGTTGTGTGATTATGAATTTGACAAATCGAATTATTGGAACGATAGTTAATCAAATCAATAAGAAAATGATGGTAAATTTATGCAAGTCGAATCAAATATTAAACTGATTTGAAATAGATAGAAATACATGCATATACATTATATATGTTTGGACAGGTAAATGGATTTGCTGTTGATTAAAGAATTTATTTCCATGCCCGACAAATAGGTAAACCTTAATGAGTTGGATGCACAATTTTATTATTATATCAACTCCTGTGAATTCCATTGGATGTGGAGTGCTAGTTGTTCTGTGTGTAATAATAAACGCCGCCATAGGATAGTTTAATTTTGAACTACACTACATGGCATACTTTGTAACACCCCGTATTTTAGTTAATGCTAAAAATTCACTAATCGCAGAATAGATAATCTCAGACGTGGGAATTGGGGGTAACGGACTGCGTCATTGCGTTCGTCTCGGAAAAATACGCAGAATAGAGTCCGAAATTTTGTAAAACAGAGTCCGTATGGCCCAATGAAGTTGGCAGAAAAATCAAGTTAAAAACAGATTTAAAAATTAAACATCAGATTTCGAAATTGGAGCCAGCAAGGGGGCCAGGCGGGAAAGTTCCCGCCCTACCCATGTCGACAGGGCTGTCGACAGGCCTGTCGACTGGGGGGGTCGACTGCCCTGTCGACAGGGGTGTCGACAGGGGGTGTCGGCTCTGCTGATCTGGGTGCACCAGATCTGGTTTTGGTTGAGCCTTGGGCTGGGTTCTAGAGATTTCCTAAATCTAACGGACCTAATCTAATCTAGGGTTAATCTAAGGGCCTAAAACACTACCTAATCCTATAAATAAGACCCCAACCCTACCCTAATCTATTCATAATTAGATCTTGTAACTAAACTATGGCAAAATGAAACTTGAGTCATGGCCTCCACAAATCAATGAAGAAGAGTTGCAAGCTAATCAACCTCTAATCAACATCTTCTTCAACTAATTCCACTTCATAAGTTTGCTAATCTAGGTTTTGGTGAGTTTCTATCACTTTGATGATCAATTGTTAAATTAAGTAGATAAGATATGATGAGATCTATGGTTTTGCATGAGGATTAATGGGTTTTCAAGTCATATGATATGATGTGAATATGCTAATCTATGTTTAATATTAATCCTATGTTTATGCATGTTGAATATGTGAGTTTATGCATGTTAAATATGTGAGTTTATGCATGTTGAATATGTGAGTTTATGCATTTGTGGGTTTATGCAAGTTAAGTGGTGGGTTTATGCATTTGTGGGTTTATGCAAGTTAAGTGGTGGGTTTATGCATAATAAGTAATTGATTTTATGCATGCTAAGTAGATGGTTTTATGCATGCTAAGTGTTTGGTATTATGCATAAATCATGACATGCAAGTTTACCCTTTTAAATGTGATGCATACATATGCAAGATGGCACCTTTATATGCTATGAATATATATGTGTATGCATGTTTACCCTCCTTTAAGATGCAAGTCATATATGCAAGTTCAACATGTTATGCAAGTTATGTGTATGCTTATATGCAAGCTCAACATGTTATGCAAGTTATGTGCATGATGTTATGCAAGTTATGTGTATGTTGATATGCAAGTTATGTTTATAATATTATGCAAGTTATGTGTATGATGTTATGCAAGTTATGTGCATGATGTTATGCAAGTTATGTGTATGTTGATATGCAAGTTATGTTTATAATATTATGCAAGTTATGTGTATGATGTTATGCAAGTTAACATGTAACATGTTGTGCAAGTTCACACCTTTAAGACACATGCAAGTTCACCTTTGTATAACCTATGAACACTTATGCAAGTCACATTTATACATGACATATGTATGTTCATGCAAGTTGGGTTATTTAGTAATGCTAGTTGGGTTAATGTCATGATGTAAGTGGACACCTTTTAACCCATGTTAATGCTAATGTATGCTAAGTGAAACCCATGTTAATTGTGAAAGAATCTTCTCTTGGAAATATGTCGTGTTAGCATAAGTACGTGGGGAAACGATGGGGTTAATAGACATGTTAATGAATGGTGTGAAATGGTTATGATTAAGCATACCATAAAATGAATAAGCATAAGTGGGAATTTACCTATTGAGTTAGGTCTACCCCATGGGAATTTACCTATTGAGTTAGGTCTACCCATGTTATGAAAAACTTGATATTAATTAGGGATAATTAATATAGGGGAGATTAATTAGGTGTAATTAATCAACTAAGACACGAGGTTGGACCCTTTTGTAGCGGAAGTCTGCCCGGAACCGACCGGCCATCCAGCGGCTACAAATGATTGGCCCAATGTGAGAGGTCTTAGTCATAAATTAAATACATGATTAAAGTAAAGACACGAGGTTAGACCCTTTTGATGACAGAAGTCTGCCCGGAACCAACCGGCATATCCAGCAGTCATAAAAGACGGTCTAATGTGAGAGGTCTTTATGAGGTCATGATCTTAATTAATGAATTAAGAAACACTTAACCATATTGGCATGTAGTGGGACATGAGGGGTTAAGTGGGTGCCGTGGGTGGCATGAGGAGACTAGTGGGTTGCCTTGGGTGGCAATAGAAAATACGATTAGAATACTTAACCAAAGTGGAACATGTAATTAAACATGATTAAAGGGTTAAGTAAGTGCCATGGGTGGCATGTGAAAATACGATTAGAATACTTAACCAAAGTGGAACATGTAATTAAACATGATTAAAGGGTTGAGTAAGTGCCATGGGTGGCATGTGAAAATCTAGTGGGTACCTTGTATGACAATTAGAATATGATTAAAGGACTTAACCAAAATTTATAACATGTAAGGGGACATGGTTAAAGGGTTAAGTGGGATTCACTAGAAATAACAAGCTTAGGTGGTAGCTTGTGGGGGCCCATTTCAACCAATATCCCAAACGTATCTTTGTGGGCTCGACTCTAGTCGAGTGACGGGACACGCATATTGGGCTTGACTATAAGAGGCCAAACCGGGTTAGCGGTGGCAACGCGGGACCAACGGGTTTCATATGCGTGTGTGGACCCGGGCTGGTTGGTAAGTCGTTGTTGCATCGTGTAGATATAAAGCCGTGCACCGTTGATATTATCAGGTAGCCACTTTAGGGGAATGATACACCCCAATCGTGGGACCAGCACGGGTATCTACGTAGGGGAGCCGATCGCTTGGGGAGTAGTGGGTACAACTATGTAGTCAGATAGGGGTACACGAAACTACTAAATTACTAAGTACACTTAGGGGGATCAACCTTTAAGTAGGAATGACTGGTGTGGTGCAGTGTAGTAATTATCCTTGGGTGGGTGGATGCGTCTTTACGGTTATCTTAGTTTATCCTAAGTATACCTAGCTGCTTAGTGTAGCCATTCATCCCCAGACGTTACCGTATATCAAGATTATGTCTCCTCTGGTTACTTTAATGATTGTATTGTTAAAGTTATAGGACTCACTCAGACTTATGTCTGACCCCGTTGTTTTTATCTTTTTCCCAACCCTCAGAGTACGAGTGGGCTTTGATCAGGCTACTTTATTCTCTTTTGGAGCTTGGACCATAGGTGTAGAGCTCAGCTTACCATTTCTTTTATGGCTATCAGTTCATGTATTGGGATTATGTACTTTTATTTATCAGGATGGATATTTTGTACTTGACTCTTATTATGGTTTTGTGATGTAACCAAACATGTTTTACTTTCCGCTGCAATGAAATGATGTTTTGAAATTTTCAAGTATTACTTATATCTGTCTTGTTGTAATTTTTCTGTTCTATATTCACTTAAAATACTCCACAGATGTTATGGCATTCCCTTAGAGGGTGACCATAGCGGATGTGGGGTGTTACACGTGGTATCAGAGCAAAGGTTACCAGAACAGATAAAATTTTTAGAAAATTATTTTTCTAAAAACATTTTTGGAAGAAATATTTTCAAAAACATGTCTTTAGAGAGAAAAGTTTTTGAAAGAAAAGCATAATCCCCGATAGCCATATCTTTATCTTTCGAATTCTCCGTTTTGAATCTTTCCTTTTTCATCTCAGCATGGCTGGAGATCTTTATCTTCCGGACGGTGTAGTGGTACCAGTATGGTATAGGAGGTTGTTAGAGGCTAGGGCCGCCGCTGCAGGTCCAGCAAATGTCCCTCCTCCACCTGTTGCACTCGTTCCTCCTCGCGCGGATACTTTTGCTATGACTTGTAGGAATTTTAAGGCTATGCGAGGAAAACCTTTTGTGGGAGCTAGGGATTGGCTTAATGAGATGGAAGAATTGATGGAAATCTTGGAAGTGGAAGAGGGAAAGAAAGTCAGGTTAGCCGCTTGGTTAATGGAAGGAGAGGCCTCGTTCTGGTGGGAGGCCACTAATGGAGAACGCCCTGTTGATTCTTGGATGGATTTCAGGCAAAGGTTTGAGGCAAAGTTTCTCTCAAAAGCGGAAGAAAATATGCACATGGAAAGGCTCTTGAACTTAAAGCAAGGGAACTTGTCGGTGAAAGAGTATGTTAACAAGTTTAAGCAGTTAGCGAGATTCAGCATAGACTTGGTAAACACACCGGAAGAGAAAGCTCTGAGGTTCGTTAAAGGCTTAAACGAACCGATGCACGGATTGGCTATGTCTCACATTCCTATGGGGGCCACTTTCGAGAAGCTAGTGGACATGGCACTTATGCATGAGGAAGAGAAGGGTCCCAATGCTATTAAAGCACCCGAGAAGAATGAAGATCAGAAGAAACCTCAACAACAAAATAAGGGTGGGAAAGGTAACGGTGGCAAGGGAAAGAAGAAGTGCTTCAACTGTGGGACACTAGGCCACCTAAGCAAGGATTGTCGCAAGAAGAGGAAGGCTGGCTGCTTCCACTGTGACGAAGCAGGACATCTAGTGAAGGACTGCCCTAAGAAAGGGCAAAGGACGGGATCTACCTCAGGAGGACAGGTGCAAGTTCTTTTGGCGCCAACTCAGGCAAGGGGGCAAGCTCAGGCTCTCGCGGTTCCACCGATTCAGGAAAGAGGTAGAACTATTTCCATTGAAAGTCTAGTTTTTCTGTTTGATTATCAGGGTCAAACTTTATTTGATTTTGACGCATCGAGTTCGTTTATTTCATTATTTTTAGTGAGTCACTGCACTGAGACACCAGTTAGTAGATGATCCCTTAGTTGTTTCAAACCCAATTGGGGCTCCATGATGTGTTTGGGTTTGAAAGTTTCTATACTTAGCGATGAGTTTAGATGTGATGCTTTTTGGGCTTCACGGGCTATGGGTTAGTTTTGGGCATGGACTGGTTATCCAGTAATGGTGCCGTTCTTATTGTGGAAGGAGAGTTGTTAGGCTTATGACCCGCTAGGGTAACACTCTCGAGATCTCTTGTAATCCCATGGAATCTGTTATGCTAAGTTATCTAGAATCGCTTGACACGTCGGTCAAGAGTTTGCGATCTGTTAGAGTGGTCCGGGAATACTCGGATGTGTTTGAGGAGGTGAAGGGCTTACCCCCGGAGCGGGAGATTGACTCCCAAATATATCTGGTAGACAATGCCAAACCAGTGTCTTGGCCAGTGTGCCACGTGGCTCCTCGTGAGAGGAGGGAACTCCATAAGCAAGTAGGCAATTTGCTTGAGAAGGGGTTTAGAAGACGAAGTATATCGGAGTGGGGTGCTCCGGTAGTTTTTGCCATGAAGGCGGATGGGTCCCTCAGACTTTGTGTAGGCTAGAGAGCTAAATAAACTCACAAAGAAGAATAGACACCCATTGTCGAGGATTGATGATCTCTTTGAACAATTAGTGGACGCCTCAGTATTTTCGCAGTTGGACTTAGCCACGAGGTTTCGTCAGTTGAAAATGACTGAGGATAGTATAGAGAAGAATACCTTTAGGACTCCGGATGGTTTTTATGAGTGGCTGGGAATGCCATTTGGTTTGACGAACGCCCCCGCATATGATGATAAGGGTGTTCAGGGAGTACCTAAATAAGTTCGTGATGGTCTTTGTAAATGACATCTTGGTCTTTTCTAAGAGCGAAATAAGTTTTTGTATGTGCTCAATAGGATGAGCAAGGCCAGTTATGGGATAAACGGTGGTTTTGGAGCGAGACTGGCGAGGACATCCAGAATTGGACAAGGGCTTAATTATTTAGCCGTTTTTACTAGTATCATCTCACGTAGGTCGTCTGTATTCGAAGGAGGTATCCCTTGGGTGTTTGTCTGATATTGGTTTAGGCCTTTGGGGCTTGCATTTGGGGGATGTCGAGTTCGAATAAGGTGGTCTGCGTGAGAGATGGATAGTTGTGACGATTTTGCATGGGAGAATATCCTGATTTTCTCTAGAAGTGGAGAAAAGCATGCCTTGCATTTCAGAGAAGTGTTGGAGACTCTTCGAGCACATAGTCTTAAAGCTAAATTCTCTAAATGTCATTTTTGGAGAAGAGAAGTGCGATTCTTAGGGCATGTGGTCTCTAAGGAAGGGATAGCTGTGGATCCCGCAAAGATAGTATCTATCCAGGATTGGAAAGTTCCTAGGAATGCTACCGAAGAAGAATCTGGTTTTCTCATGGGACGAGATGTACCAAGACATGAAGCGAGTTTTTTTGGCCGGTATGAAGAAAGACATGGCCGAGTATGTCGCTAGATGCTTGGTGAAAGCGGAGCAAAAGAAACCAAGTGGGTTGCTTCACCCATTGGAAGTTCCGCTAAGGAAATGGGATAGTGTCTCGAAGGATTACCGAAATCAAGGAAGGGTAATACGGGGATTTGGGTTTTGGTAGATAGACTTACTAAGTGTGCCCATTTCATACCCGTGAAGAGCAAGAGGACTATTCCATGTCTAGCTTCAGTTTACATTCGAAAGATTATTAGATTTCATGATGTACCTTCCAGTATAGTGAGCGATCAAGATCCTATCTTCACTAAAGAGTTTTGGAAAAGTTTGCAAGAGGCGGTAGGGACTCAGTTGTATTTGAGTACCGCATCTCATCCTCAGATAGACGGCCAGACCGAGAGGGTGAATCGTATTTTAGAAGACCTTTTGAGGCTATGTATCTTGGATTTAGGAGGTACATGGGAAGAGCATCTTCCATTGGTGGGGTTGCCCGACAGACTTAGTGGTGTACATGATGTATTCCATGTGAGGAAGGGCCTACATAAGATCGTAGAGGCGACAGAGCCAAGCTTGCTTAAAGAAGTAAGGTAGAGCGTGACGTGATTATTCGACGAACTCCTACCCGCATCCTTGAGTCAGAGATTAGGGAGTTGAGAAACAGAGAGGTTCGACTAGTCAAAATGAAAAAGGAGAGAAAGTGAGAGCAATGCTACTTGGGAGACAGAAGCGAAGATGCGTTCGTTATGCCCATCCCTTTTGAGGGTATGTGCTTTAGACGTCTCCTTTATCGGTTGTCTAGTGCTTATCTTATCCTTAGTATGTCCTCTCATTAGTACCTTTGACCTTTAGATAGGGTAAACCTATGGTTGAAACATGTGTTTGAGACATGTTATGTATGATGGATGCAAGTGGATGCAAGTGTTTGCTAGTGGTTGCTCGTGGATGCATATATACACACTTTAGGCACTAGATCGGCTCAGTCACTTCATATTGCATATTGCATATTTATGTGTGTAGGTAGCTATATTAATGGATGTATAATGGTTGCGTTATCATATGGGTGATGCATTTTGGTGAATGATTGTGCACTCATGTAGATATTGTATGTGTCGATAGGGTTCTCTCGCATACATAATGGATGCATGGCACTATCATGGTTTGCATATGTTCATACATTAGATAGGGAACATATACACACACTTTTTTGCATATGCTCATACATCATTAGAAACTGTTTAAGGACAATGGATGCCCGTGGTTGATGGTTTGAGTAGATGGTTGTTTGGATGGTAGGATATGCATTCTCCTTAGCTTAGAGATTTCGGGGACGAAATCCTCTAAGGAGGGGAGAATGTAACACCCCGTATTTTAGTTAATGCTAAAAATTCACTAATCGCAGAATAGGTAATCTCAGACGTGGGAATTGGGGGTAACGGACTGCGTCATTGCGTTCGTCTCGGAAAAATACGCAGAATAGAGTCCGAAATTTTGTAAAACGGAGTCCGTATGGCCCAGTTATGGCCCAATGAAGTTGGCAGAAAAATCAAGTTAAAAACAGATTTAAAAATTAAACATCAGATTTCGAAATTGGAGCCAGCAAGGGGGCCAGGCGGGAAAGTTCCCGCCCTACCCATGTCGACAGGGCTGTCGACAGGCCTGTCGACTGGGGGGGTCGACTGCCCTGTCGACAGGGGTGTCGACAGGGGGTGTCGGCTCTGCTGATCTGGGTGCACCAGATCTGGTTTTTGGTTGAGCCTTGGGCTGGGTTCTAGAGATTTCCTAAATCTAACGGACCTAATCTAATCTAGGGTTAATCTAAGGGCCTAAAACACTACCTAATCCTATAAATAAGACCCCAACCCTACCCTAATCTATTCATAATTAGATCTTGTAACTAAACTATGGCAAAATGAAACTTGATCATGGCCTCCACAAATCAATGAAGAAGAGTTGCAAGCTAATCAACCTCTAATCAACATCTTCTTCAACTAATTCCACTTCATAAGTTTGCTAATCTAGGTTTTGGTGAGTTTCTATCACTTTGATGATCAATTGTTAAATTAAGTAGATAAGATATGATGAGATCTATGGTTTTGCATGAGGATTAATGGGTTTTCAAGTCATATGATATGATGTGAATATGCTAATCTATGTTTAATATTAATCCTATGTTTATGCATGTTGAATATGTGAGTTTATGCATGTTAAATATGTGAGTTTATGTATGTTGAATATGTGAGTTTATGCATTTGTGGGTTTATGCAAGTTAAGTGGTGGGTTTATGCATTTGTGGGTTTATGCAAGTTAAGTGGTGGGTTTATGCATAATAAGTAATTGATTTTATGCATGCTAAGTAGATGGTTTTATGCATGCTAAGTGTTTGGTATTATGCATAAATCATGACATGCAAGTTTACCCTTTTAAATGTGATGCATACATATGCAAGATGGCACCTTTATATGCTATGAATATATATGTGTATGCATGTTTACCCTCCTTTAAGATGCAAGTCATATATGCAAGTTCAACATGTTATGCAAGTTATGTGTATGCTTATATGCAAGCTCAACATGTTATGCAAGTTATGTGCATGATGTTATGCAAGTTATGTGTATGTTGATATGCAAGTTATGTTTATAATATTATGCAAGTTATGTGTATGATGTTATGCAAGTTATGTGCATGATGTTATGCAAGTTATGTGTATGTTGATATGCAAGTTATGTTTATAATATTATGCAAGTTATGTGTATGATGTTATGCAAGTTAACATGTAACATGTGCAAGTTCACACCTTTAAGACACATGCAAGTTCACCTTTGTATAACCTATGAACACTTATGCAAGTCACATTTATACATGACATATGTATGTTCATGCAAGTTGGGTTATTTAGTAATGCTAGTTGGGTTAATGTCATGATGTAAGTGGACACCTTTTAACCCATGTTAATGCTAATGTATGCTAAGTGAAACCCATGTTAATTGTGAAAGAATCTTCTCTTGGAAATATGTCGTGTTAGCATAAGTACGTGGGGAAACGATGGGGTTAATAGACATGTTAATGAATGGTGTGAAATGGTTATGATTAAGCATACCATAAAATGAATAAGCATAAGTGGGAATTTACCTATTGAGTTAGGTCTACCCCATGGGAATTTACCTATTGAGTTAGGTCTACCCATGTTATGAAAAACTTGATATTAATTAGGGATAATTAATATGGGGGAGATTAATTAGGTGTAATTAATCAACTAAGACACGAGGTTGGACCCTTTTGTAGCGGAAGTCTGCCCGGAACCGACCGGCCATCCAGCGGCTACAAATGATTGGCCCAATGTGAGAGGTCTTAGTCATAAATTAAATACACGATTAAAGTAAAGACACGAGGTTAGACCCTTTTGATGATAGAAGTCTGCCCGGAACCAACCGGCATATCCAGCAGTCATAAAAGACGGTCTAATGTGAGAGGTCTTTATGAGGTCATGATCTTAATTAATGAATTAAGAAACACTTAACCATATTGGCATGTAGTGGGACATGAGGGGTTAAGTGGGTGCCGTGGGTGGCATGAGGAGACTAGTGGGTTGCCTTGGGTGGCAATAGAAAATACGATTAGAATACTTAACCAAAGTGGAACATGTAATTAAACATGATTAAAGGGTTAAGTAAGTGCCATGGGTGGCATGTGAAAATACGATTAGAATACTTAACCAAAGTGGAACATGTAATTAAACATGATTAAAGGGTTGAGTAAGTGCCATGGGTGGCATGTGAAAATCTAGTGGGTACCTTGTATGACAATTAGAATATGATTAAAGGACTTAACCAAAATTTATAACATGTAAGGGGACATGGTTAAAGGGTTAAGTGGGATTCACTAGAAATAACAAGCTTAGGTGGTAGCTTGTGGGGGCCCATTTCAACCAATATCCCAAACGTATCTTTGTGGGCTCGACTCTAGTCGAGTGACGGGACACACATATTGGGCTTGACTATAAGAGGCCAAACCGGGTTAGCGGTGGCAACGCGGGACCAACGGGTTTCATATGCGTGTGTGGACCCGGGCTGGTTGGTAAGTCGTTGTTGCATCGTGTAGATATAAAGCCGTGCACCGTTGATATTATCAGGTAGCCACTTTAGGGGAATGATACACCCCAATCGTGGGACCAGCACGGGTATCTACGTAGGGGAGTCGATCGCTTGGGGAGTAGTGGGTACACCTATGTAGTCAGATAGGGGTACACGAAACTACTAAATTACTAAGTACACTTAGGGGGATCAACCTTTAAGTAGGAATGACTGGTGTGGTGCAGTGTAGTAATTATCCTTGGGTGGGTGGATGCGTCTTTACGGTTATCTTAGTTTATCCTAAGTATACCTAGCTGCTTAGTGTAGCCATTCATCCCCAGACGTTACCGTATATCAAGCTTATGTCTCCTCTGGTTACTTTAATGATTGTATTGTTAAAGTTATAGGACTCACTCAGACTTATGTCTGACCCCGTTGTTTTTATCTTTTTCCCAACCCTCAGGTTATCAGAGTGGGCCCAGTACGAGTGGGCTTTGATCAGGCTACTTTATTCTCTTTTGGAGCTTGGACCATAGGTGTAGAGCTCAGCTTACCATTTCTTTTATGGCTATCAGTTCATGTATTGGGATTATGTACTTTTATTTATCAGGATGGATATTTTGTACTTGACTCTTATTATGGTTTTGTGATGTAACCAAACATGTTTTACTTTCCGCTGCAATGAAATGATGTTTTGAAATTTTCAAGTATTACTTATATCTGTCTTGTTGTAATTTTTCTGTTCTATATTCACTTAAAATACTCCATAGATGTTATGGCATTCCCTTAGAGAGTGACCATAGCGGATGTGGGGTGTTACATACTTCTTGAAGATAGCATAATCTATCATATACCACATAAGCATTTGGAGCTTATGTGACAAAGTTAAAGATTTACCATACAATCGAGAGGCTTGTATGGCGATGACTATATTACAGGTTGAACTGAGGACTGATATGGACTATATAAAATGTAACGGTAAATTGCTAGATTAATAAAAAAACCACACGGGTCTGGAGGCGACAATAAACACGTCTCTCTGGTCATTAAGGCACAAAAACCATTTATAGGGTGACGAGAATTTATTCTCTGGAGTTATGATCTATACACACTCCCCTGTGGACACCGGAATATATCACTATAAATATGTGTATGCTTTTTACGATTTACTGGGTACCTAATACGGCCCAATAAATTTCCAAACCCCTCCACATACAAAGGAGGTTATGGCGAAATTTTTCGAAAATTTAGAGTATTATCCAAATTTTTGAACAATTAGAAAATTCTTAGAAACTGAAAAGTTGAGGAATGAAAGCCAGAATGAAAGTTGAGTTGGTTAATTAAACAACTTTCAGCTTCGTTCCTTTTCGGGGACGAAAAGATTTTAAGTAACAACCCGGAAATTCAGAACCAACTTAAAATTTTTAATTTGGTTATTTAAAGGAATTTGGAATATTTAAAATAAATTATTTTAAATAATAACGACTAAAAATTCTTTTGGATTGAAGTTATAGCGAATATATTTATTTTAACTATAAAACAAGGCCTGAAATGGCGTGGCAGTTTGAAAATTTGAATTCGAACTTTGACTGACTGTACAGGACGCAAAATAAATCGGATTTTAGTGAAACCAAAAATATTTAAATCTGTTTATGAAGATCTTTCTAACGAATCTGAAAAATCGAAATTTCACAGTGAGAATCAAAAGTTATGGCTAAATGAATTTTTAGAAAGATCGCTATGGAGTTAATATAGCCCTTGAAAATAAATATTTTACAAACGACCTTCATTTTTGACAAAACCACTTTTGTTGGATCCGGGATGTCAAATTATCGCTAGATTTCAAATTTCATAATTTTTGAAATCAATATGTGAGTGTGGCGAATGAAAATGTGTTTGGTTAATTTCAGTCAATTTGGATCGACAAGAAAATGACCATTTTTTAAACGGTCTCCAAATTCGACGAAATCAGCTTTGTTAGGACCGTATCGTCAATACGAAGCTAGATATAATTTTTTTGGAATTTTTGGGATTAGTATGTGGCCCCGACAAATTGAAATGTACGTTCAAATCCATATTTGAATGTTCTATATTTTAATTTGAAGAAAAACTGACTGAAACAGTCGAATGGGCCTATGAAACATATCCCATTGTATTCGGAATGAGGGTGTTTAGCTAGGGACGACAGTCGTTGGGTTTGGATTGGAGTTCGTAAGGAGAAAGGGGTATTTTTGGAAATAAATAATTAAATATATTATGGGCCAATCATAATTCACCATCACTTTCTCTCTCTTCGCTTCTCTCCCAAATCGAACGACGGTGCCTCTTCATTTCTTTCCCCTCCGATTACTCCCTCCACACGCAGAATTAGTCCGCCCTCCAGTTGAAGATTTCGTAGAGGAGCCTGAGGGCTACAAATCCATGGTTGTCGCACCTGTTATCGTCGAGTATCGGAGGTGAATTAACGTCATAAAGTCGTCGCATTGACCACCAGGGACCATCGATCGGAGCGCAACCACCGGCGCCGGAGGCCCTTCTCCTCCCTCTTCGATGCTGCGCAAGCCGATCGTCTAACCGTTGAGCGGTTGGATCGCAAATTTGAAACCAAGTTTTGAACAGGTATGGAAAACATATGGCTTTGTCTATTTTAACTAATTTCGACAAATGAAAGCATTGCAAACTTATAAAAATCATATCTTTTTGCCATGTTGTCGAAATTTAGTGAAACAAGAGACACCGGGACCATGGCATCATCTTCTACATTCTGGAAGAGACCAGAGAATTTTTGGAGCTTCCTACCATTTTTGAAGGAGTGGAACCCAATGTGAGATTTCTAAATCCAAAACGATATGGAATGGCGATGTGTAAATTATATAATCAATGTATAAGTTATATAAGTGTTGTACACTGCATGTATGAGCGTTGTATAAATTATATGTGCGATGCACAAGTTATATATGCATTGTAAAAATTATATGTACGTTAAATGGAAATGAAATTGGAATGGAAATATATTTATATACGTATATCTATATATATATATATATACTCCCCTCGTCCACAGACCATGAACGATATAGGTTGTGATTGTTTGGATTTTGGTTGATGTGAAATTTGGTTGATAAATGTGAATGGTTGATAATGGTTGTTTGTGGTTGAAACAAAATTGGAATTGTTTGTGGAAAAATCCATTATGATATGAAAATGAATCGAAATATTTAGATTATAAGGATAAGCCCCTTAGGGAACGCTGCGAGGCGTAAGGTAGTGCGAGGAGCCGTACTCGGGACGGTGCTAGTTTTAAACCCCCTGCCGTTATGCTGCCGAAATATTCATGTGTTTGATTTATATTCATGTATTGAAATATATTCATGGGTTGGAAAAAAATTCGTATGACGAATAAATTGTTTGAAAGATAAAAATCACATTTTTATCATGTATATGAAGTATATAAAATATTCATGTTTGAAGTAAATTGTTTTAACAATAAAAATCACATTTTTATTATATATATGAATCTCTAAAATATTCATGTTCGAAATAAATTGTTTTAACAATAAAAATCACATTTTTATTATATATATGAATCGCTAAAATATTCATGTTTTAAATAAATTGTTTTAACAATAAAATTCACATTTTATTATATATATATAAAGCATTAAAAGTAGTCATGTGTTGAAATAAATATCTGTTGGGTAAAAATATTATTTTTATCGAACATATGAAACGAAGATGGTTCGGAAATTGAAGAACGGATTATATTTATGTATATATATATAATTGAAATAAAACGAATAACAACGCTATAGTTCGTATTTTGAAACCGTGATTTTAAACGATTATTACGGGAGATCCGACCGTCGGATTTTCCCGAAACCAAAACCGTTGGGTCCGCTTTGAAAATATCTTTCCAACGATACCAAATTTGTAAAGATCCAACGGTTAGATTGTGTGAACTATTTAATTCAAATCTGAATAAAAACAGCGCCAGAATGAATTATATTTATATATATAAATATAATTAAGATAAAACGAATAACGACGCTGCAGTTCGTATTTTGAAATTGTAACTTTAAACGATTGTACCGGGAGATCCGACCGTCGGATTTTCCCGAAACTGGAAAGTTGGATCCGTTTTGAAAAGAACTTTCTAATGGTATATAATTTGTAAAGATCCGACGGTTAGATTTTCAAATATTGTGAATCAAATCTGGAGAAAAACAGCGCCATGGCCGCGTTATGGCCTGAAGCGTCGTTTGAATAAATTGGCTATTTTTAAATAAATAAAAATAGCGATTAATCATTATAAAATATTATAAATGATATGGAATGGAAAAAACGAATTTACCTGGTTTATTAGATATTTGATGATTGAATGTGTTTGACGTGAAAATTACATTAATGAATTGAACTATGGATGTCAAATAATTTAACCATGGAAATGAATTGATTTGACTTCTAAATATACGTGAATTATTTGAAAATGCCGAGTTAAATCTCATTTCAAATAATTGGTCGACGATTAGAAATTGAAGATGAAGACGTTGGTTGAAGACCGGAGGTCTTCACATCATTTGGATGATTGCTGATGTCTTGATTGAGAGGCATCCCAAGACAAGGTAATAAGTGTTGGTCGTCCAGATGTACTTAGAGATCGACCGGATGTGCGAGGGCTCTCTCCTGTATGGGACATACGGGGGAGGAATAAGGTTCCTTCGGTTTTGTTCAGACCCGGAATGGACTTGTAAATGGATTGTGTGTCCGACATTGGATTTCATTTTGTGTGATTGATATACGTCAGTTGCATGGCGTGAATTGCCAGTGTGGCATGCTGAGATGCAATGATCAAGGCTTTTGTTGAAAAGTAGAGTCTTATGGTTGATGATCAAAGCACGTCTTTAGATGGCATAGCTTTGTGTATACCGTTGATTCGCGGGCCTCACACCCCGGTATGGACCAGAAATGGGAGAGGTCCTCAGGGAGGACATGCGTTTCCTTCTAGATAGGAGTGGTGTTTTGGGTTTTACACGCCTGGGCATTTTACTTATGTGGATGATGGATAGGGAGGCACCTCCGTTATATCGGTCGTTACGGGACCGATGGTCTTGTCGGGATATGACCAGTTTGACGCCTCATAGGGCGAGGAAATGCAGTGTTCAGGCATTTTAATCCACTCCGTGTGGACCAGCCCTGATGATCCAAAGGCTTGATAGAGTACTTGCCTGAGGGGCGGGCAAGAGCGTCTCGAAGCGGTAAGGACGATCCCTTGCCTTGGTTCATGAGGAAATCCAATTTCCAAATACGACATCGTGCGGTTTTGATTGTAAATCTATATATGGCGACATGATATATGGTACCCATGCCGTCTATGATTGATACTTATGATAGAAATTGTTTTTGAAACATATAAACACTAGTAATGATATAAAATGCTTTTGTTTTATTCGTATCAAGCATATTTTGGCCATTGATTGGAACTGAGTCTTATAATGGCTTCATTTTTTATAAAAAGCATTGCGATATTTAAAAGATTTACTTGTTTTAAGCACTGGCAATCCAATGGAGTAAACCCGTTCCGCGTTAGCGGCATGGTCCTGTGATTAACCTTATTATAAAATAAGCTAAGTAGATTTCTCATACCAGTCCCATGACTGACTCGTAGTTTGTTTCACTTGCAAACTCAGGTGCCCTATTTTCTACACGGGCAGCCTTGTATTCAGGTTTTACCAGGCTCTTTCTGAGTAGCTAAGGAGCTGAAGATGGATTCTATCACTTCTTTCTTTTTATGTTGTTCTGCTCTTGTTGTACATATTATGTTTTGATTCCACTGTAGACATTTAATGTAAAGTTGAACTGTATTTTTGTACTAAGTATGATCCTGTATACTGTGTAACTCTGATGATTATATTTATCCAGTGTATTCTGTTGTACATTATCTGGTGTATTTATATATTTCTGTTCTGCTTTTATTTGTTTATGTGTTATATTCCAAAGATTACCCTTGCCACCGTGGAACGGGGATTTGAGGACATCACAATAACATCAGAATAGAAATATACAATTACAGCAGATAATGTACATCAAATTACGCTGGAAATAATGTATCGTCAGAGTTACACAGCATAATAGGATCATACTTAGTACATAATACAGTTTCAGCTTAATATAAAATGTTTGCAGCGGAATCAAACATAATATACTAAATGAAGTCTGAACAGTATAATAGAAATGGTAGGATCCATCTTCAGCTCCATAGCTATCCAGAATGAGTCTACTAAAACCTTAAGCATATTCTGCCCGTGTGGAAAGAGGGCACCCGAGTTTGCAAAGTGAAACAAACTATGATTCAATTATGGGACTAGTACGAGAAATCTCACTTAACCTATTTAATAATAAGGCTAATCATAGGACCACGCCTCTAACGCGGAACGGGTTTACTCCATTGGATTGACAGTGCATGTAATAAAGTAAATCGTTAAACAACGCAATGCTTTTTAGAAAAATGAAACCATTATAAGACTCAAGCCCCATCACACAATGCAACGCAAACCGAAGGATAGAGTTTTACCTTATAGTAGTCAAAGAATGCTTGATACGATAAAATAGATTTGATATTATTATTAGTGTATATATGTTTCAAAACATTTCAATCATAATGTATCAATCATAGACGGCATAACTACCATATATTATGTTGCCGTACTAGTTTTACAATCAAAACCGCATGGTGTCGTATTGGAAGTTGGATTTCCATCATGAACCAAGGCAAGGGATCGTCCTTACCGAATTCGAGACACTCCAGCCTGTGTCTTAGGCTCAAAGCTCGAGTGAGCCTTGGATCTTCAGGGTCGGTCCACAAATACTTTAGTGGATTAGTAATTCCTAAACAATACGTTCCCCTGCCGAATGGGGCGTAAATAAAAAGCCACTAGGGACTCAAATCCGAGGCGCATCATTCCATGATCCAAATAAGTAACAATGTCCGGGCTCCATACCATGACACCACTCCTAGCTAGAAAGAAATGTATGTCCTCTCTGCAGTCCTCTCCCGTTTCTGGTTCATACCAGGGTGTAAGGCTCGCGAATCAGCGCTATACACAAAGCTATGCTATTAAAGTTGTTCTTTGATCATCAACCACAAGGCTCTGCTTTTCAATAATAAGCCTTGATCATTTGCATCTTGGTATGCCACACTGACAACTCATGCCATGCGACTGATGTCTACCAATATATAACCTCTGAGCTCGTACGTCTCAGAGAAGGGTGTTAAATAAGAAAATAAATTCTCCGCCACCAAACAGATATATATTTAATAGAAATCAATTAGCGTAGAATAAAATCCAATGTCAAACATACATCCATTTACGAGTCTGTTTTGGGTCTGAACGAAACAGGAGACACCTTATTCCTCGTTTCATATGTCCAGCACATAAGAGAGGCTCTCGCATATCCAGACAATCAACAAATACGTCCGAACAACTACCACTATAACCCTTCAAGGCGGCAACGCCAATCAAAGGCATCAGTAGTCATCCATTCGATGTGAAGATCACCGGTCTTCAACCACCATCTTCAGTCTCTTCGACTTCTAATTGTCGATTAATTATTTGAAATGAGAGTTAAGTCAGCCTTTTCAAATAATTCACGAATATATATAATTCAAATCATTTCTTTTCATTCCACATCGTTTATAATAATTTATCGCTATTTTTATTTATATAAAAATAGCCTCTTTTAATTATACAACGCTTCAAGTCATTACGCGGGTCTGGCGTTGTTTTCATCAAAATTTGACTTACACATTTCTCAAAATCTAACCGTTGGATCTTAGCAAATTTTATATTGTTGGAAATATCTTTTCAAAGCGAACCTAATGGTTCCAGTTTTGGGAAAATCTGACGGTCGGATCTCTCGGTAAAATAGTTTGAAGTTACGATTCCAAATCGCGAACTATCGCGCGTGATTCATTTTATTTTAATTTATATTTATATATATAATTTATTCAATGATCTTAAATTATTATTCTTCATATACATGTTAAAATAGAATATTTTTAATGATTCCTACTTACAATAAAAATGTGATTTTTAATGTAAAAACATTTTTATCAAAAACGAATCTTTTTAATGAATCATTCTTTACATGTAATTTTAAATGTTACGACATATTTCAAGTAATGAACCCTTTTAAATGATTCATTTACATTAAAAAATGTAAACTTTAGTGTTACAACATTTTTGTCAATCTTGTATCTCTCTAATGATTCAACTATACATTAAAAATGTAAATTTAATGTAAAAACATTTTTAACAGGCTACGGATATTTTTAATGAACCACTATTACATAAAAATGTAATCTCTTATGTTACATCATTTTTAATACTTTTGAATCTTTTTAATGATTCACCATTACATTAAAAATGGAATCTTTTAGTCTTTCTATATCACATAAAAATGTAATCTTTCTATATTACATAAAAATGTAAGCATTTTATATTACCTAAAAATGTAATCTTTTTATAATACATGAAAATGTAAGCTTTTAATATTACAAAAATGTAATCTTTTAATATTACATAAAAAATGTAATCCTTTTATATTACATAAAAACGTAAGCTTTTTATGTAAACATAACCTATTAACTTGAATCTTTTAATATGATTCATACGTACATTAAAATGTCAATTTTAATGTAAACACCATTTTATTTACTTTTCTATTTAAACAAAGGTTCATTTTTCATATTTTCTCATTTACACTAAAAATGTAAACTTTTTATTGTTTACCTTTTTATTTAAACATATGAATCATTTTTATGTACAATAAAAATGTAAATTCTCATGTTAACATAATTTTATTAAAACAAGAATCTTTTAAATGAATCATATATCATTTACAATAAAAATTTAAATTCTCATGTTAACATAATTTTTATTACATATAATGATCTTTTTAAATCTTTTCTTACGTACAATAAAAATGTGCATTTTTATTGTTAACAAATTTGCATTTCAAATAATGGACATTTTTAATCTTTTCTTATGTGCAATAAAAATGTGCATTTTTATTGTTAATATATTTTCATTTCAAATCAAGGAATATTTTTAATGTTTTCTTATATACAGTAAAATGTGAATTTTTGTTGTTGACATATTTTCATTTCAAATCAATGAATATTTTAAATGTTTTCATTTACATTAAAAATGTAAATTTCAATGTAAAAACATTTTTATTTAACAATGATCATTTTCTAAGAATTCATTTACATTAAAAATGTAATTTTCAATGTTAATACATTTTCATTTCAACTAATGATCATTTTTAATTTACAATAAAAAATGTGAATTTTTTTTGTTAAACAACTTTTAATCTAGATTAATGATCATTTTTAATTTTATATATACAATAAAAACCTAATATTTATTATTCAACCAATTTTATATCATAACATGAATATTTTACAACACATAAATATTTCAGAAAATTTCGGCAGCATAACGACAAGGTAATTAAAAACCAGCACTGTCTCTAGTACGTCTCCTCTGCTAACCTAGGCCTCACGGCGATACAAGGGTTTAATTTTCTTAATATAATTTCTTTTCACTATTCAATGAATTTTCCACAAACACGATCGATTTCGTTTCAACCACAATCAAACAACCACAATCACAATCAAATTCACACCACAATACAATCAAGTCGTCCGTGGTCTGTGGATGATGGTGTTAGGAGTTTCTAAACTACGTCTGCAACCTAATATAATTTTATTTATTTTGGATTCAGAAATCTCACTTTGCTGTTTAATTCTTCTAAAATTGTAGAAGGCTCCAAAATTCTCTGGTCTCTTCTGATATGTAGATCTCGAATTTACGGTCTCAACGCTTCCTGTTTCATCGAATTTCGATTTCGTATGAAAAAGATATGAATTTTTAAAGGATAATAACAATTTTGTAATTAATTAACTAAATAATTAATTAATAAAATCAACCTTCTTCTTCCTCAATGTTCAGGCCGACGGGTTTTCAAATAGTATTCAAAACTAGGGTTTATCTTTGTGCAAAATCTGAGACACCGGAGCTCGATCTGGAGCCACCCCCTTGTGCGCCTCTGTGAGCCCTACCTGTGCCGCCAACACTAGTCAGTTCGACGGCCTCCTGCTTCCTCCAATCTCGGGTGTACGACGAAGGTTCGGGCGTGATTTTCAAATGAAATACCCAAATATTTCTGATCCTACCATTTGATTTAGAGTCCGTGTGATGATCTTCAAAATTGCTTCTAGAATCGTTGGAGTTTATAACATGGATGTGGAGATCGAGGAGGAAATGGTTCGGAGCACTTCATGCCATTGAACGAAGGCGGAGATTTTTTATTTTAGAAGAGACTAGGGTTTCCAATATAATATATATATATATTTAATAATAATTAATTCGTAAAATAGTGGTTTAACACGTCGAACTCCAAATCAAACTCAACGACTGTCGCCTCTAGCTAAATACCCCCATTACAGACACAATAGACTAGGTCTCATCAGCTCATTTGATCGTTTCAGACCATTTTTCTTTAAATTAAAGTGTAAAACATTTAATTATTAAATTTGATCCTTCATTTTAATTTACCGGAGCCACATACTGACTCCAAAAATTCGTGAAAAATAAATCTAGCTATGTTTTGACGATATGGTCCTAAGAAAAATTATTTTATCAAATTTGGAGACCGTTTGAAAATTTTCCATTTTCTAGTCGTACAAATTGACTGGAATTGACAAAACACATTTTCTTTTGCCACGCTCACATATTAATTCCAAAAATTATGAAAACTGGAATCTTGCAATAATTTGACATTTCGGATCCAAATAAAGTGGTTTCATCAAAAACAGAGGTCGTTTGCAAAATGGCTATTTATACGAGCTATATATTATATTGAATTCCATAGCGACTATTCTGAATATTCAACTGGCCATAACTTTTTATTCCCGCTGTGAAATTTCAATTTTTCAGATCTGTTGGAAAGATATTTTTGAATAGATTTAAATATTTTTGTTTTTACTGAAATCCGATTTATTTTGAATCTTGTACATTCAGTCAAAGTTCAAATTCAAATTTTCAAACTACCGTGTTGTTTCTAACTCCTTTTATAATTAAACAAAATTTATTGGTTCTAACTTCGATTTAAATAAAATTTTAATTGTTATTATTTAAAATAAATTATTTTAACTATTCAAAATTCAATAAAATAGCCAAAATAAAAAATTTAAATTGGTTCTGATTTTCCTGGTTGTTACAATCTCCCCACTTAAAAACTTTTCGTCCCCAAAAAGGAAACAACAGTAAAGTAGGAAACAAAACGGAAAATGCAAAATATTATAAATGTACCTTGCACCAGAGCTAATCAGAGATATCCACTCTGCACTGGGGATAAGCCTATTTGATGCTGTCCTCCATCTCCCATGTACAGTCTCTAGGGTCTCCGCTCCACTGCACTTTGACTAAATGAATTCTTTTTCTTCTCAGAACTCGGGTTTCTTTGCCAATAATTTTCACTGGATCTCTTTTCACTGCCAGGCTCAGGGTAATCTCCAAACCTTGCTGTGCAACTTCCTCCATAATTAAGTCTGGATCATGTACATGCTTTCGAAGTTGAGACATGTGAAATACATCATGTACCCCTGGCAACCAGTCAGGTAACTGAACCCTGTAAGCGAGAGTTCCAATCCTTTCGAGTATAGGAAATGGACCAATGAACCTCGGTGCTAACTTCCCAGTATTCCCAAAACGAACTACTCCTCTCTATGGGCAAACCCTCAAGCATACATAATCACCAACAGAAAATTCTAAATCCCTTCTTCTTGAATCTGCATAACTTTTCTGTTGGCTCTAAGCTGCTAGTAATCGCTTCTTAATGAAATCAACTTTATCCGAAGCTTCGCGAATCATGTCGAAACCCAATATTAGTCTATTGCCTGGTTCCACCCAACATGCGGGAGATCTACACGGACTGCCATATAATGCTGTGAATGGCGACATTTGCAAGCTTTCTTGGATACTGTTATTATAAGAGAACTCAACCAAATGCAAGTGGTCTTCCCATGATCCGACAAAATCAAGATTACTTGCCCGCAACAAGTCTTCCAGTATACGGTTCACCCTCTCAGTCTGGCCATCTGTTTGAGTATGATAAGCGTTGCTCAGATTTAACTTTGTCCCCATCTACGATCACCCAAATACTGTCATTACCTTTCCTGGTTCGGGGGAAGCCATCAATGAAGTCCATGGAGATTTGATCCCACTTCCAATTTGGAACCTCTAGTGGTTGTAACAATCCGGTAGGTTTTTGCTGATCACTCTTGACTTGCTGGCAAGTAGAACACCTGCTGACATAATGGAAATGTATCTTTTCATAGATTTCCAGCAGAACGTGCGCTTGAGATCATGATACATCTTGCTCACCCCTAGATGCATACTGAGCTTAGATTTGTGACATTCATCCATTACTTATCTTCTGAGCTCAGGAATATTCGGGACACAAATTCGGCCAAATAACCTCAGAACTCCCTTATTATCAATCTGGAAACTCGAGGGTTCACCTTCCCGAACTCTTTTACTAATTCTCTGAATAAATTCATCATCTTTCTGAAGAGCAGAGATTTTGTCAATCAATGAAGGCGTAATAATGAGATTAACAATAATGGCATTCTTTCTGCTAAGCGCATTTGCTACAACATTTGCTTTCCTTGGAGTATACAAAATATCTAGATCGTATGCCGCAAGAAATTCTAACTAACGCTTTTGTCTCAAATTCAAGTCCTTTTGGGTGAGATACTTTAATGACTTATGATCTGTATATAATTCGAACTTCTCACCCAAAAGATAGTGTCTCTATATTTTTAGAGCAAACACGATGGCTAACAACTCAAGATCGTGAGTAGGATAAGTTTTCTCATGCGGCTTCAACTGACGGCTAGCATAAGCAACTACTTTGCCTCTCTGCATTAATACCACGCCAATACCTTCAATAGAATCGTCTGTATAGACTTTCAAATCTTGATTGCCATCAATAATGGTCAACACCGGAGCAGTAGTCAACCTTAATTTCAGCCTTTGGAAAGCTGCCTCACATTCAGGTGTCCAATTAAACTTCGTATGATTCTTGGTGAGTTTCATTAATGGACAAGATAGCTTCAAAAAATCTTTAATGAATTTACGATAATAGCCAGCCAATCTTAGAAAACTTCTGACTTCTGTAGGAGTGCTAGACTGCTTCCAATCTTGAATGGCTGTGATTTTACTGGGATCCATTGAAATTCCTTCCTTCGATACTACATGACTGAGGAACTTTACTTCTTCTTGCTAGAATATGCATTTAGAAAATTTGGCTTTTAAAACGTTCTTTGTCTAAATTTCCAAAACTTGTTCCAAATGCTTTTCATGCTCGGTAGTTGACTTAGAGAAGACTAGAATGCCGTCAATGAAAACCAGCACAAATTTATACAAGACATCATGGAATACTCTGTTCATTAAATCGACAAAGTAAGCAGGAACATTACATAAGCCGAAGGACATTACTAACCACTTATAAAATATGTCTGGACCTCTGAAAGTTGTCAAAGGAACACATTCTTCGACAATCCGCAGTTGATGAAAACCTATAGCTAAGTCCATCCTAGAAAATACTTCCGCTCCATTCAAGCGATCTAATGAATCATCAATACAGGGTAATGGATATTTGTTCTTCAGTATCTGCTTATTGAGGTCCCAGTAATCAACACACAATCTGAGAGTACAGTCTGACTTTGGAACAAACACAACTACTGCACCCCAATTTAAAAAGCTAGGCATGATCAGACCTTTCCACAAAAGCTGTCGAGTTTGATTAACCAATTCTTCATTCTCTTTCCATGTCATTCTTCGAATAGGATGCACAAATGGCCTTGCATTCGACACTAAATCAATCCTGAAGTCAATTTCTCTGCGCGGAGGTAAGCTATCAACTTCTTCGAACACATCCCCATAATTTTTAACGACAGGAATATTTTCAATAGCAGTGGGAGAAATCTCGAGAGCATCCCAAAATTATTTTCTATCTAAATCTGAGCCTACGCAGGGTATAACAATATTCCTAAGCTTTGTTTTGACTTTTACAACTCTTTCAGCACATTTAACTTCGGCCTCATACTTCGTTAACCAATCTAACCCGAGAATGATATCAAATTCAGAAAAATCCATAACAATTAAATCAAAGGAAAACTAGTAACAAGAATAGAAACGGGCACTCTACAATACAAACTAAGAAAAAGAGAACCTCCTACCGGATTATGAACTCTGGTCGATACTTTAAGATTTCTTAGTTTTAATTTCAACTTCTTAACCGTATTGTTTGAGATAAAGCTTTGTGACACGCCCGTATCAAACAATACTGTAACAGGGATATTTTTGATAGTGAGCGTGCCTTCCAAAACATCTGGCCTTTCCCTATTAGTTGAGGGTGCTAGGGTTTCAGCTACTTCATTTACATGAGCTACTTCAGCCTTCTTTGATAGTTGACAACTCTTTGAAAGATGAGTCGTCTGATGGCACAGATTGCATTCTCTATTCTCTTGAAACATTTTATTGGATTTAGATCTATCATTCTTTCGTTTCTTCGAGAATTTGCAATTTATCGACAAATGACCTTGCCTACTGCAGTTAGAGCACGTGGTAGTCGTTAATGGTTCCTACTTAGATTTAACCTCTTTCTTATAGGCTTCTTGCTGACCTCAGACTGCGTATTGCCTCAGGACTATCAGTTTCAAACTTCCTTTTGCTGCTAGAGATACTTTACTCTTCATCTTCCAAACCATGTTGCTTATCAATATACTCATAGCGATAAGCCATTTTTATCATCTCGGAAAATGGAAGATTCACATGAGAAAGTACTCTACCTTCGTATTTCTTTTGAAGTCCGTGGATAAATCTTAGATTCTTCCTTATAGGATCTTGAATTAGTTCTGGGGTAAAGCGAGAAAGTTCAATGAATTTCTTCTGATACTCCTGGATGGTCATATCTCCTTGTTTCAGATTATAAAACTCATCATATAGCCGCTCAGTTGCTTCTAGAGGAATAAATTTTTCTATGAACATTTCTTTAAATCTATCCCAGGTAATATTACCTTTTGGATTTTCTCCAGTAACAGTTTCCCACCAGATTAAAGCTTCACCTTTAAGTGCCCAAGATTCTATTAGTCTTTTCTGTAACAACCCGTATTTTTGAATAACATGTTATAACATAAATGGAGGTAAAATTAAACTGTAAAATCTGAATCAAGGGAAACGGCCTATGCCATTGTGTTCGTCTCGGAAAAATACGCGAAATAGAGTCCGAGTTTTCGAAAATTGGAGTCTGTATGACCAAGATATGGCCTCGCGAAGTTTCACGAAAAATTCCCAAATTAAAGTATACTTAATTAAGTGAAATGGGTTGCGCAGAGAAATATATATATATATTGATATATATATATATAATTGAAAATTAATTAAATAAATATGCAAAAATGTTCAAAACAGCGAATTGGGAGAGGGGAATAACCGAACCGGCCGATTTTTGAGGTCGACCCGAGCTCGCTGGGTCGACTAGGGGTTAATCCAGGGTGTTTGGCTGTCAACCCGTGGGCCGATTCGCTCAAATGCAGATTTTGCATTTGAATGGTTCTCATGGTTCATCTTTAATCTAAAGGCCCTAGATGGTTCCTACACTTGACTTCTTCCCCAAGACATGCTTTGATGGCTTGGATTGAATCTAGGTTTAATCCTATGGCCTAAAACACTTGCCTAATCTATAAATAAGACCCTAACCTACCCTAAATCATCATTATTCATTCATACAACTAAACTATGGCAAAATCAATCCTCTCATGGCCTCCACTCTCTTCATAAAATTCCTAAATAAATTCCTAAGTGATTTTCCATGCATACAAGTGTTTTCAAACTTGTATGAGCATCATTAGCTTGCATTCAAGTCAAGTTTATATATTTGCATCATAAAGAAAGAGTCTTGATCATTTTGGCTCAAGGGTTTTGCTTGCATTTTGGGTTTAATTGATTTCATAAGGGCTTTGTCATATTTTTGTGACTTCTTAAGCATTGTAAGCCCTATTCTACTTTCATACTTAAACTCTAAAGTTAAATGTATGATATGCAAGTTTATCATGTTGTGATATGCAAGTTTATATGCAAGTTTATCATGTTGTGATATGTAAGTTTATATGCAAGTATGCCAAGTTATGTTATGCAAGTTTGGGTTGAACATTTTGTTCATGCTATCATGTTATGCAAGCTTATTTTGGGTTTATGAACATAAAGCTTTAAGCTTTATGCCAAAGGTTGCATTTTAGCAACATGTAAGTTATCATATCTCTTATGATAACTTGCATGTGAGGCTAAATGCGAACTTATGGCCATCTCTACATGTCATTTAGCACCATGTATCACCAATATGCTATGTTTGGTTTTATGCATGCTTTTGAGGCCTAAAAATGTAATATGCAAGTGTATGAACATATGAGCATTTCATATGCCACCATGTTAAGCTTGTGGCTTCAATACCTTTATGTCATGATTATGCCAAGTTCCCTCTTTCTATCCTTTATGCGCTATTGCGATATGTAAGCGATGAGATTGCGTTTGGGGTTGGGTAAACTTAAAAGACATAAAACATAAGCTTGGGAATTTACCTATTAAGTTAGGTCTACCCATTCGGAATTTACCTATTAAGTTAGGTCTACCCAATTGCTTGAAAACTTGTAACATGTTTTGGAAACATGATGGACATGACACTTAGAAAAGATAAGTGTGGCCAACTCGAGGTTGGGTTGAGTTTGTAGCGTAAACCTACCCGGAACCGACCGGCTTAACTAGTTGCTACAAACAATAGGACCCAATGTAAGAAGTTGGTCATGTTGTACCTTGAACCCGAGGTTAGACCAAGTTGTGGTGTAAAGCTACCTGGACCCGCCCGACTTAACTAGTAACCACAACAAGGTCTAATGTGAGAGGTTAAGGCGCATTAAATTAATTAATGCCTCGTGATTAGGGTTAAGTCATGGTCCACTTAATACTTAACCAATTTGGGCTTGGTAGATTAATCGGGGTTAAGTCGTGAACTCATTGTTACACTTAACCAAGTTAATCCAGGATTAGCAAGAGGGTTAAACCGTACTTAACCCACTATAAAAATCCTTGCAATGGGGGCCCACTCCAGCAGTAATCCCAAGTTAGTATCATCATGACCCTAGGGACTAGGCTAGGGTGGGGGCACGATTACTGGACTGGAGGTAAGTGACCAAAAGCGACGGTAGAGGGTACGCCGGTGTAGTTCCGGGCGGACTCTGGTCGTGCACATAGTCCGTAGCCAGAGAAAACATGCACGGGTACCAGTAGATCGGGACTGTGCACTCATGTTCATGGTGTCCAAGGGTTGACACCCTAGGGCTTGATACACCTGAAGGGTGGACCCGGCACAGTTCGACTACAATTATGATTGGGCCGTATTGACACCAACATGTGACGAGTTAGGCTTAGGGAGCCGATCGACTAGACCGTTTGGTTGGACCTTGTATTAGGGTCATTTCATGTTATTGGGCCAAAGCTTGGGCCAAGGGATCAATACTTGTTTATTCAAGTCATGTTAGTTTGCTATTACACCTGTGGTGCAAAACCTTAATCCTGATTATGCGATGACACCTTTATCTACCTTGTTAGTTAATCATCATGCTAGTATATTGTTATCCTTATGTTCATCCCTGCTGCTCATGCTAGTTAACTTTATCAGTTTACATTGATTGTAGTAGGGCTTACTCAATCTTTTTGACTGACCTGTTTTCTTTCGCCTCTTTTCTTCCGTTCCCCCCCCCCCCTCCAGGTTCTCAAGGAGGGAATACTGGAGCTTAGCTTGGATTTCGGATTGCTTGCTTGTGGGATTTCAGCTCATGTACGGTTTCGACATGGAGCTAGCTATGGTTACCACTTAATTGGGGATAGCACTTATTTATTTCAGTTTTTCAGTTGATGTTGTTTTATCTAGACTTGTTTATTTGGAAAGCTATGTTGTACCAGACTTGTTTTGAAATGTTTTGAAATCTTCCGCTGTTTTATCTATGTTATTTACTCTGTTTACATATATACATATGTTCTTGTTCTGCCTTGATATATCATTATGCATGTTTACCTGATTCAAACGCCCCTCCAAAGTCAGAGTGCTTGCAAGAGACACCCTGGCGGAGGCGGGGTGTTACAATTTGGTATCAGAGCATATGGTACGAGAAGGAACAAAAAGGCTTTTAGAAAACTTTTGGAAAACTATTTTCAAAACCAAGTATAAAGTATTTTCCAAAGAAAAGTCTAGTTTATTTTAAAGGCTATTCCCCAAAAAGCCATTAGCAAAATTCCTTCGTTTTTCTCCATTCTGAATCTGTCTTTTTCTTCGTTTTCAGTATGGCCGATAACTTTGCTATTCCGGAGGGAGTACACGTACCTGTTTGGTACAGGAGACTTTTGGAGGCTAGGGCGACCGAAGCCGGCCCCGCAGATGTTCCTCCTCCTCCTCCTCCGGTAGTTAATGTTCCTCCTCCTCCTCCGGTGGTTAATGTTCCTCCTCCTCCTGTCGCTGAGGTTCCTCTTCCTCCTCCCCCTCAGCATCCTCAAGTGGACTTCGCAAAGACTTGCAAAGATTTCAAAGCAATGGGTGGCAAGAACTTTCAAGGCACTGAGACTTTTGTAGAGGCCAGAAATTGGTTGAAAGAGACCGAGGATTTGTTTGCTATCTTTGGGTTAGACGATCAGAGGAAGCTCTTGTTGGCGGTTTGGCTTATGAAGGATGAAGCCACTTATTGGTGGGAAGTCACCAATGGTACTAGGCCTATTGAGACTTGGGCCGATTTCAGGGCAAGGTTCGTGCTTAAGTTTCTATCTTCTGCTGAGGAGAATCTGCAAATGGAGAGGTTCATAACTTTGAAACAAGGAGATATGTCTTTCAAAGAATATGTGAACAAGTTCAATCAGTTAGCTCGTTTTGGCTTGGATATGGTGAATACTCCTCAGAAGAAGGCTCTTCGTTTTGCTAGAGGATTGAATGAGCCGTTGCAGGGATTGGCTATGTCACATATTCCCTATGGGGCCACGTTTGAGAGTTTGGTTGATATGGCGTTACTTCAGGGAGATGTCAAGAAAGAAACCAAGATGAATGATACTCGAGCCAAGAAGACTGATTCCCAGGGAAAAGGAAATCAGGGTAATCCAAGTGGTCAGAGCAGTCAAGGCAATCAGAACAAGAACAAGAGTCAAGGCAACAAGGAGAACAACAACAAGGGCAATAACAACAAGGGCAAGAACAACAAGGGGAAGTGCCATTATTGCGGTTCAGTTGGGCATCTTATTAAGGATTGTAAGAAGAGGAAAAGGAAGAATGGTGAATGCTTTTTCTGCGGTGAGACTGGACATTTCAGTAAGGATTGCCCGAGGAAGCAAGGGCAAGGCCAGGGTCAGACTCAGCGTGCTGGACCTTCAGGAGGGCAAGTTCATGCTCTCAATGTTGCTCCAGTTCCCGATCGAGGTAGTATTTCTGTTGAGAGCCTTGTATATATTTCTGATTTTCCAGTTCGTACCTTGTTTGATTCTGGTGCATCGCATAGCTTTATCTCATCTGATCTTGTTGATAGTTTGCACCTTAGTACTAGCTTGGTAGATGATCCCGTTTTTGTCTCAAATCCTATTGGGGGTTCCGCCCATTTGTCTATGATATGTGGGGATTTGAGGATCTCTATACTGAGTGTAGAGTTCTTGTGCAATGCTTATGTTCTTGGTTTTAGGGGATACGGATTGATATTGGACATGGATTGGCTGTCCAGATATGGAGCCATTCTTGATTGTGAGCATAGGGTTGTGAGGCTCGTGACTCGCCTCGGAAACACCCTAGAGATTTCTTGTGATCCGAGAGGTCCCGTCATGTTGTGCTATCTGGAATCACTCGACTCGTCAATGGAAACTCTTCAGTCTGGGAGAGTGGTTCGAGAGTATCCGGATGTTTTCGATGAGGTTAGGGGGTTGCCCCCTAAGCGAGAGATTGATTTCCGCATTTATCTGGTGGATAATGCAAAGCCTGTTTCTTTGCCCGTTCGGCACATGGCTCCGCGTGAAAGGCGGGAGCTAAGTAAGCAAGTGAAAGAGTTGCTTGAGAAGAACTTCATTAGACGAAGTATATCTGAATGGGGAGCGCCTGTGGTATTTGCTACCAAGGCGGATGGTTCTCTCCGACTTTGCGTTGACTATCGAGAGTTGAATAAGCTGACTAAGAAGAACAGACACCCGTTACCGAGGATTGATGATCTCTTTGACCAGCTTGTCGGTGCTTCTGTTTTCTCTCAGCTTGATCTTGCTACGGGGTTCCATCAGCTCAGGGTAGCTGAAGATAGTATAGACAAGACTGCGTTCAGAACTCCAGATGGATTCTTCGAATGGCTTGTCATGCCGTTCGGCTTGACTAATGCACCCGCATATTTCATGGACTTGATGAGTAGGGTGTTCAGGGAGTTCTTGAACAAGTTTGTCGTGGTCTTCATAGATGATATTCTGATCTTCTCTAAGGATGAGGTAGAGCACGCAAGGCATCTCATGGAGGTGATGGATACGCTTAGAGCGCATCAGTTGAAGGCCAAGTTCTCCAAGTGTCACTTTTGGAGAAGGGAAGTTAGATTCCTTGGGCATATAGTATCTAAGCAAGGCTTAGCGGTGGATCCCGCTAAGGTAGTGGCAGTTCAGGATTGGAAGACTCCAAGGAATGCAACCGAAGTGAGAAGTTTTCTAGGTCTTGCGGGTTTCTACCGGAAGTTCATCAAGGACTTCGCAAAGATATCCGCTCCTCTCACTAAATTGACGAAGAAGAATTTAGTTTTTGCTTGGAGCATAGAATGCGAGCTTGCTTTTCAGAAGCTCAAGAGAGCCCTCACATCAGCACCTGTTCTAGCTTTGCCCGATGGAGGGAAGTTATTTACCGTATACACTGATGCATGTGGCACGGGGTTAGGAGCTGTTCTTATGCAAGAAGGAAGAGTGATATGCTTTGGCAGTAGACAACTCAAAGTGCATGAGAAGAATTATCCCACTCATGACTTAGAGTTGGCATCAATAGTATATGCACTTAAGGCTTGGCGCCATTATCTTCTGGGAGAAAGATTTGAGCTTTATACCGATCACAAGTCATTGAAGTATCTCTTTTCTCAGAAGGATCTGAATCTGAGGCAACAAAGATGGATGGAATTCTTGGCGTCCTACGATTTTGAGATAGCTTATACCCCTGGCAAGGGGAATGTGGTAGCAGATGCATTGAGTAGAAGAAGTTTGACCCTAAGTCCTCTATTCGTTGAGATGAAGAATTTAGAGTATGTGGCAACCTTTGATTTCTCTTTGGCGATTGAGTCGATGACCGGTTCTTTAGCATCTCTGGAACTCAGACCTACCCTTCTTGATCAAGTTGGGGCTTCGCAGAGAGAAGACCCTCAGATAGTTGAGATTATGGATAAGCTAATTTGAGGAGAGACGTCTAGTCATCTCGCTCGATATTCTATTGATGACAAGGGTTGGCTGAGGAGAGACGGAAGGTTATGTGTTCCAATGGTAGAAGATCTAGTAAGAAGAGTTCTTGAGGAAGCGCATCACTCTAAGTTGACTATACATCCGGGCGGAGATAAGATGTATAAAGATATGAAGCGCATTTTCTTTTGGCCTGGGATAAAGAAGGATGTGGCAGAATTTGTCTCTAGATGTATTATTTGCCAGCAAGTTAAGGCCGAGTCGAAGAAGCCCGGTGGGCTATTGCATCCTCTAGACGTTCCACTATGGAAGTGGGAGAGTATTTCCATGGATTTTATCGATGGGCTACCAAGGTCAAGGAAAGGGAATACGAGCATTTGGGTTATTGTGGATAGACTTACGAAGAGTGCTCATTTCATTCCGGTGAAGAGCAAGAGACCGCATCTTGGCTAGCGTCTGTATATCTTCGTGAGATTGTGAGACTACATGGAGTCCCTTGTAGTATAGTCAGTGACCGTGACCCAATCTTTACAAGTCAATTCTGGAATAGCTTGCAAGAAGCTATGGGCACAAGGTTGAATCTAAGTACGGCTTATCACCCACAGACGGACGGTCAAACCGAAAGGGTGAATAGGGTACTCGAGGATCTGTTGAGGCTTTGTATTCTGGATTTTGGTGGTACTTGGGAAGACCATCTTCCTCTTGTTGAGTTTGCATATAATAACAGTTATCAGGCAAGCATAGGGATGGCACCATTTGAAGCTTTATATGGGAGGCCGTGCAAGTCGCCTACATGTTGGTGGGAGACTACAGATGAGCTTATACTTGGGCCTGATATGATCAGAGATACATCCGAGAAGATCGAGTTGATTCGGAGACGGATGAAAGCGGCCCAAGACCGACAGAAATCCTATGCTGATAAGCGAAGAACGGGTTTGGAGTTTGATGTTGGGGATATGGTTTTCGTGAAGGTTTCTCCTTTGCGGAATGTGGTCCGATTTGGAGCTGTTGGGAAGTTGGCACCGAGGTTTGTTGGACCATTCCCTATTATAGAGAGGATCGGGCAGATGGCTTATAGAGTGAAGTTGCCCGAGAAGCTTGCTGGAGTACACGATGTTTTTCATGTCTCGCATCTCCGGAAGTGTTTACATGAATCATCAGAGGTTGTTGAGCCAAGTTTTCTAAAAGATGTAGAAGTGGAGAAAGAGGTTACCTCGAGGAGAGCTCCGATTCGTATCTTGGGGACGGAGACCAAGAAGCTAAGGAATCGAGAGGTCAAATTGGTGAAGGTTCAATGGGGTGAAGCCGAAGAAGACGCAACTTGGGAAACCGAGGAGAAGATGCGTGGGCTTTTCCATTCCTTTTTAAGGGTACACTCTCAATCTCTTTTCTTTGTTAGCATATCTTTCTCTTTGCTATCCATGTTTATCTAGTTTATCGTGTTAATCTTGTCATGAGAACCTTAGGTAGAAACCCTTTGGATGAAACATGTGTTAGAAACATGTTATGCTTGATGGTTGCAAGTGGTTGCAAGTGTTTGCAAGTGGATACTCGTGGATGCATAATACACGTTAGGCACTAAGATCGGCTCACACACTTTCATACCGCATATGCATGAGTGTTTATGCTTATTCATGGATGAAAACTTGTTATGCTATCACGTGGATGTTGCATATGGATGAATGTTATGTGCACTCATGTAGAGATTATAAATTATGTTAGGAATTTGCATACATATGGACTCATTTCACTAACATATTTTGCATTAAGGGGGTTTACTGAATCAGTAACCTCCTGATTTTTGCATTAGATAAGTACATATACACACACCTTTGCATATGATCATACAGCATTTAGAACCTTTTAAGGACAATGATTGCTCGTGGATGATGTTTTGAGTAGATGGATGATGGATGGTAGGATACGTTCTTCCTAACTTGGAGATTTCGGGGACGAAATCCTTTAAGGAGAGGAGAATGTAACAACCCGTATTTTTGAATGACATGTTATAACATAAATAGAGGTAGAATTAAACTGTAAAATCTGAATCAAGGGAAATGGGATATGCCATTGCGTTCGACTCGGAAAAATACGCGAAATAGAGTCCGAGTTTTCGAAAATCGGAGTCCGTATGACCAAGATATGGCCTCGCGAAGTTTCACGAAAAATTCCCAAATTAAAGTATACTTAATTAAGTGAAATGGGTTGCGCAGAGAAATATATATATATATTGATATATATATATATATATAATTGAAAATTAATTAAATAAATATGCAAAAATGTTCAAAACAGCGAATTGGGAGAGGGGAATAACCGAACCGGCCGATTTTTGAGGTCGACCCGAGACCGCTGGGTCGACTAGGGGTTAATCCAGGGTGTTTGGCTGTCAACCCGTGGGCCGATTCGCTCAAATGCAGATTTTGCATTTGAATGGTTCTCATGGTTCATCTTTAATCTAAAGGCCCTAAATGGTTCCTACACTTGACTTCTTCCCCAAGACATGCTTTGATGGCTTGGATTGAATCTAGGTTTAATCCTATGGCCTAAAACACTTGCCTAATCTATAAATAAGACCCTAACCTACCCTAAATCATCATTATTCATTCATACAACTAAACTATGGCAAAATCAATCCTCTCATGGCCTCCACTCTCTTCATAAAATTCCTAAATAAATTCCTAAGTGATTTTCCATGCATACAAGTGTTTTCAAACTTGTATGAGCATCATTAGCTTGCATTCAAGTCAAGTTTATATATTTGCATCATAAAGAAAGAGTCTTGATCATTTTGGCTCAAGGGTTTTGCTTGCATTTTGGGTTTAATTGATTTCATAAGGGCTTTGTCATATTTTTGTGACTTCTTAAGCATTGTAAGCCCTATTCTACTTTCATGCTTAAACTCTAAAGTTAAATGTATGATATGCAAGTTTATCATGTTGTGATATGCAAGTTTATATGCAAGTTTATCATGTTGTGATATGCAAGTTTATATGCAAGTATGCCAAGTTATGTTATGCAAGTTTGGGTTGAACATTTTGTTCATGCTATCATGTTATGCAAGCTTATTTTGGGTTTATGAACATAAAGCTTTAAGCTTTATGCCAAAGGTTGCATTTTAGCAACATGTAAGTTATCATATCTCTTATGATAACTTGCATGTGAGGCTAAATGCGAACTTATGGCCATCTCTACATGTCATTTAGCACCATGTATCACCAATATGCTAAGTTTGGTTTTATGCATGCTTTTGAGGCCTAAAAATGTAATATGCAAGTGTATGAACATATGAACATTTCATATGCCACAATGTTAAGCTTGTGGCTTCAATACCTTTATGTCATGATTATGCCAAGTTCCCTCTTTCTATCCTTTATGCGCTATTGCGATATGTAAGCGATGGGATTGCGTTTGGGGTTGGGTAAACTTAAAAGACATAAAACATAAGCTTGGGAATTTACCTATTAAGTTAGGTCTACCCATTGGGAATTTACCTATTAAGTTATGTCTACCCAATTGCTTGAAAACTTGTAACATGTTTTGGAAACATGATGGACATGACACTTAGAAAAGATAAGTGTGGCCAACTCGAGGTTGGGTTGAGTTTGTAGCATAAACCTACCCGGAACCGACTGGCTTAACTAGTTGCTACAAACAATAGGACCCAATGTGAGAAGTTGGTCATGTTGTACCTTGAACCCGAGGTTAGACCAAGTTGTGGTGTAAAGCTACCCGGACCCGCCCGGCTTAACTAGTAACCACAACAAGGTCTAATGTGAGAGGTTAAGGCGCATTAAATTAATTAATGCCTCGTGATTAGGGTTAAGTCATGGTCCACTTAATACTTAACCAATTTGGGCTTGGTAGATTAATCGGGGTTAAGTCGTGAACTCATCGTTACACTTAACCAAGTTAATCCAGGATTAGCAAGAGGGTTAAACCGTACTTAACCCACTAGAAAAATCCTAGAAATGGGGGCCCACTCCAGCAGTAATCCCAAGTTAGTATCATCATGACCCTATGGACTAGGCTAGGGTGGGGGCACGATTACTGGACTGGAGGTAAGTGACCAAAAGCGACGGCAGAGGGTACGCCGGTGTAGTTCCGGGCGGACTCTGGTCGTGCACATAGTCCGTAGCCGGAGAAAACATGCACGGGTACCAGTAGATCGGGACTGTGCACTCATGTTCATGGTGTCCAGGGGTTGACACCCTAGGGCTTGATACACCCGAAGGGTGGACCCGGCACAGTTCGACTACAATTATGATTGGGCCATATTGACACCAACACGTGACGAGTTAGGCTTAGGGAGCCAATCGGCTAGACCGTTTGGTTGGACCTTGTATTAGGGTCATTTCATGTTATTGGGCCAAAGCTTGGGCCAAGGGATCAATACTTGTTTATTCAAGTCATGTTAGTTTGCTAGTACACCTGTGGTGCAAAACCTTAATCCTGATTATGCGATGACACCTTTATCTACCTTGTTAGTTAATCATCATGCTAGTATATCGTTATCCTTATGTTCATCCCTGCTGCTCATGCCAGTTAACTTTATCAATTTACATTGATTGTAGTAGGGCTTACTCAGTCTTTTTGACTGACCTGTTTTCTTTCGCCTCTTTTCTTCCGTTCCCCCCCCCCCCCAAGTTCTCAGGGAGGGAATACTGGAGCTTAGCTTGGATTTCGGATTGCTTGCTTGTGGGATTTCAGCTCATGTACGGTTTCGACATGAAGCTAGCTATGGTTACCACTTAATTGGGGATAACACTTATTTATTTCAGTTTTTCAGTTGATGTTGTTTTATCTAGACTTGTTTATTTGGAAAGCTATGTTGTACCAGACTTGTTTTGAAATGTTTTGAAATCTTCCGCTGTTTTATCTATGTTATTTACTCTGTTTACATATATACATATGTTCTTGTTCTGCCTTGATATATCATTATGCATGTTTACCTGATTCAAACGCCCCTCCAAAGTCAGAGTGCTTGCAAGAGACACCCTGGCGGAGGCGGGGTGTTACATTTTCTGATCATCTCTCAGCCTTAAGCCTTCAAAAATTCTCCCAGAAGAACGCATCCATGCTTGTGCTTCAATAACGGACAATTTGACCGAGAATGGTACTCCACCCAGATTTCGATACCTCTTTACTAGAACTTCTAGCTTTGGTTATGGTTTTGGGAGCATGATTGGCTCATTAGATTGTTGAACCAAAGAATTACTTCTTCTGTTTTTGCCACTCATTTTCTACTATGTCTGCAAATAGCAGACAAAGAGTTAGGCCAACAGAAAAGATATTATAAAGTATAGAGACATATATTTAAATGTAAATGAATCTAGGGGGTGTATTTTATTCTGCTCTACTCATTCTAGGACATTACTTGTCCTATCTATGATGAGTTATTCGTCTTAGAATACTACTGATTCTATTTCTGTCGAGTTTGTTAATATGTTATATTCCGGGGTTAAGTTTAATCATTAACTCTGATAACAACTGTGATAACTCCAAACTCCCATAGTACGAAAGCAAGGATAATCACTGGAATATAACACATAAACAATAACAATAGAACAGAAATATAGAATTACAGCAGGTAATATACATCAAATTACACTGGAAATAATGTATCATCAGAGTTACACAGCATAATAGGATCATAGTTAGTACATAATACAGTTTCAGCTTAATATAAAATGTCTGCAGCGGAATCAAACATAATATACTAAATGAAGTCTGAACAGTATAATAGAAATGATAGGATCCATCTTCAGCTCCATAGCTATCTAGAATGAGTCTATTAAAACCTGAATACAAGGCTGCCCGTGTGGAAAGAGGGCACTCGAGTTTGCAAAGTGAAACAAACTACGAGTCAGTCATGGGACTGGTATGAGAAATCTTACTTAACCTGTTTAATAATAAGGCTAATCACAGGACCACGCCGCTAATGCAGAAGGGTTTACTCCATTGGATTTCCAGTGCATGAAATAAAGTAAATCGTTAAACAACGCAATGCTTTTTAGAAAAATGAAACCATTATAAGACTCAAGTCCCATCACACAATGCAACGCAAACCGGAGGATAGAGTTTTACCTTATAATAGTAAAAATATGCTTGATACGATATAATGGATTTGATATTATTATTGGTGTATATATGTTTCAAAACATTTCAATCATAATGTATCAATCATAGATGGCATAGCTACCATATACTATGTCGTCGTACTTGTTTTACAATCAAAACCACATGGTGTTGTATTGGAAGTTGGATTTCCATCATGAACCAAGGCAAGGGATCGTCCTTACCGAATTCGAGACACTCTAGTCCGTGTCTCGGGCTCAGAGCTCGAGTGAGCCTTGGATCTTCAGGGCCGGTCCACAAATATTTTAGTGGATTGGTAATTCCTGAACAATACGTTTCCACGCCCTATAGGGCATAAATAAAGAGACACTAGGGACTCAAATCCGAGGCGCCTCATTCCATCATCCACATAAGTAAAAATGTCTAGGCTCCATACCATGACACCACTCCTAGCTAGAAATAAACGTATGTAATCCCTGTAGTCCTCTCCCATTTTTGGTTCATACTGGGGTGTGAGGCTCGCGAATCAGCTATACACAAAGCTATGCTATTAAAGCTGTGCTTTGATCATCAACCACAAGGCTCTGCTTTTCAACAATAAGCCTTATTCATTTGCATCTTGGCATGCCACACTGACAATTCACGCCATGCAACTGATGTCTACCAATATGTAACCTCTGAGCTCGTATGTCTCAGAGAAGGGTGTTAAGCAAGAGAATAAATTCTCCGCCACGAAACATATATATATTTAATAGAAATCAATCAGCATAGAATAAAATCCCATATCAGACATACATCCATTTACAAGTCCGTTCTGGGTCTGAACGAAACCGAAGATACCTTATTCCTCGTTCCATATGTCCAATACAGAAGAGAGCCTCTCGCATATTCGGACAATTAACAAGTACGTCCGGACAACTACCACTGTAATCCTTTCAAGGCAGCAACGTCAATCAAAGGCATTAGTAGTCATCCATTTGATGTGAAGATCGTCAGTCTTCAATCACCATCTTCAATCTCTATGGCTTCTAATCGTCGATTAATTATTTGAAATGAGAGTTAACTCGGCCTTTTCAAATAACTCATGAATATATATAATTCAAATCATTTCTTTTCACTCCATATCATTTATAATATTTTATAACGATTTATCGCTATTTTTATTTATATAAAAATAGCCTCTTTTAATTAAACGACACTTCGGGTCATTACGCGACCTTGGCGTTGTTTTCATCAAAATTTGATTTACACATTTTTCAAAATCTAACCGTCGGATCTTAGAAAATTATATATCATTGGAAAGATCTTTCCAAAGCGAACCCAATGGTTCCGGTTTTGGGAAAATTCGACGGTTGATTCTCTCGGTATAATCGTTTGAAGTTACGATTCCAAATCGCGAATTACCGCGCGCGATTCGTTTTATTTTAATTTATATATATGGCTATTTAAACATAAAACTAGACACAAGTTAAGGAACACACAATCTGGACCGTTGGATCATTTTGTCTTTACATAAGGGGTGGAATTCAGGAGGGCAATCTAATGGTGGAGATTCATTGTGTCATCATTTGTGTCCAAATAGACTTTCCATATATATATATATATATATATATATATATATATATATTTAATTTATTCGACGATCTTAAATTATTATTCTTCATACACATGTTAAAATAGAAATTTTTTAATGATTCCTAATTACATTAAAAATGTGATTTTTATTGCAAAAACATTTTTATCAAAACGAATCTTTTTAATGAACCATTCTTTACATGTAATTTTAAATGTTACAACATATTTCAAATAATGAATCCTTTTCAATGATTCATTTACATTAAAAATGTAATCTTTAGTGTTACAACATTTTTGTCAATCTTGTATCTCTCTAATGATTCAACTATACATTAAAAATGTAAATTTAATGTAAAAACATTTTTAATAGGCTATGGATATTTTTAATGAACCATTATTACATAAAAATGTAATCTTTTATGTTACATCATTTTTTAATACTTTTGAATCTTTTTAATGATTTACCATTACATTAAAAATGGAATCTTTTTAATCTTTCTATATCACATAAAAAATGTAATCTTTTTATATTACATAAACATGTAAGCTTTTTATGTTACATAAAACTATTTTTTTTTATAACACATAAAAATGTAAGCTTTTAATATTACCAAAAAAAAATGTAATCTTTTAATATTACATAAAAAATGTAATCTTTTTATGTTACATAAAAATGTAAGCATTTTATGTAAACATAATTTATTAACTTGAATCTTTTAATATGATTCATACATACATTAAAATGTCAATTTTAATGTAAACACTATTTACTTTTCTATTTAAACAAAGGTTCATTTTTTATATTTTCTCATTTACACTAAAAATGTAAACTTTTTATTTAAACAAATGAATCATTTTTATGTACAATAAAAATGTAAATTCTCATGTTAACATAATTTTATCAAAACAATCATCTTTTAAATGAATCATATTTCATTTACAATAAAAATATAAATTCTCATGTTAACATAATTTTATCAAAACAAGCATCTTTTAAATGAATCATATTTCATTTACAATAAAAATGTAAATTCTCATGTTAACATAATTTTCATTACATATAATGATCATTTAAAATCTTTTCTTACATACAATAAAAATGTGCATTTCTATTGTTAACAAATTTGCATTTCAAATAATGGACATTTTTAATCTTTTCTTATATGCAATAAAATGTGCATTTTTATTGTTAATATATTTTCATTTCAAATCAAGGAATATTTTTAATGTTTTCTTATATACAATAAAACGTGAATTTTTATTATTGACATATTTTCATTTCAAATCAGTGAGTATTTTTAATGTTTTCATTTACATTAAAAATGTAAATTTCAATGTAAAAACATTTTTATTTAACAATGACCATTTTCTAAGAATTCATTTACATTAAAAATGTAAATATCAATGTTAATAAATTTTTATTTCAACTAATGATCATTTTTAATTTACAATAAAAAATGTGAATTTTTTTTGTTAAACAATTTTTATTCTAGATAATGATCATTTTTAATTTTATATATACAATAAAAATCTAATCTTTATTATTCAACAAATTTTATATCATAACATGAATATTTTACAACACATAAATATTTCAGAAAATTTTGGTAGCATAACGGCAGGGTAATTAAAAACCGTCACCGTCCCTAGTACGGCTCCTCTGCTAACCAAGGCCTCGCGGCGATACAAGGGTTTAATTTTCCTAATACAATTTCTTTTCACTATTCAATGAATTTTCCACAAACACGACCGATTTCGTTTCAACCACAATCACAATCAAATTCACACCACAATACAATCAAGTCGTCCATGGTCTGTGGACGACGGTGTCAGGAATTTCTAAACTCCGTCTGCAACCTAATATAATTTTATTTATTTATTTTGGATTCAGAAATATCACTTTGCTGTTTATTTCTTCTAAAATTGTAGAAGTCTCCAAAAAATTTCCGGTCTCTTCTGAAATGTAGATCTCGAATTTACGGTCCCAACGTTCCTGTTTCATCGAATTTCGATTTCGTGTGAGAAAGATATGAATTTTTAAAGGCTAATGACAATTTTATAATTAATTAATTAAATAATTAATTAATAAAATCAACCTTCTTCTTCCTCAATGTTCAGGCCGACGGGTTTTCAAATAGTATTCAAAACTAGGGTTTATCTTTGCGCAAAATCAGAGACACCGGAGCTCGATCTAGAGCCACCCCCTAGTGCGCCTCCGTGAGCCCTACCTGTGCCGCCAACACTAGTCAGTTCGACGGCCTCCTGCTTCCTCCATTCTCAGATGTACGGCGAAGGTTCAGGCGTGATTTTCGAACGAAATACCTAACTATTTCTGATCCTACCTGTTGGATTTAGTGTTCTTGTGATGATCTTCAAAATTAGTTCTAGAATCATTGGAGTTTATAACGTGGATGTGGAGATCGAGGAGGAAATGGTTCGGAGCACTTCACGCCGTTGAACGAAGGCGGCGATTTTTTATTTCAGAAGAGACTAGGCCTTCCAATATAATATATATATATATTATATTTAATAATAATTAATCCGTAAAATAGTGGTTTAACACGTCGAAATCCAAATCAAACTCAACGACTGTCGCTCTTAGCTAAATACCCCCATTCCGGACACAATGGACTAGCTCTCGTTATCCCATTTGATCGTTTCAGCCCATTTTTCTTTAAATTAAAATATAAAACATTTTAATTATTAAATTTGATCGTACATTTTAATTTAACAGGGCCACATACTGACTCCAAAAATTCCCAAAAAAATAAATCTAGCTATGTTTTGACGATACGGTCCTAACAAAATTTATTCCGTTGAATTTGGAGACCATTTGAAAAATAGTCATTTTCTGGTCGATCCAAATTGACTAAAATTGATAAAACACATTTTCTTTTGCCACGCTCACATATTAATTCCAAAAATTATGAAAATTGGAATCTTGCAATAATTTGACATTCCGGATCCAACTAAAGTGGTTTCGTCGAAAATGGAGGTCGTTTGCAAAATGGCTATTGATACAGGCTATATATTATATTGAATTCCATAGCGACTATTCTGAATATTCAACTGGCCATAACTTTTTATTCCCGCTATGAAATTTCAATTTTTCTCATCCGTTGGAAAGATATTTTTAAACAGATTTAAATATTTTTGGTTTTATTGAAATCCAATTTATTTTGAATTCTTTATATTCGGTCAAAGTTTAAATTCAAATTTTCAAACTACCATGTTATTTCTAACTCCTTTTATAATTAAAATAAATTTATTGGTTTTAACTTCGATTTAAATAAATTTTTAATCGTTATTATTTAAAATAAATTATTTTAACTATTCAAAATTCAGTAAAATGGCCAAAATAAAAAAAATTAATTGGTTCTGATTTTCTGGGTTGTTACACTTATGCTCATGCTATAAATTACTAGAGCTCACCAGACATCTATCTGACCTAGTTTTTTTGTCCTTCTCACATCCTTTGCCCCCCCAGTTCAGAGGGTAAAGAGTCTCGGCAAAGATTCTTGATTTTTCGGTTCAGCTTAGATTCAGACTCATGTATTGGTTCATTTCTCATTTTCTGATTGTAGTATTGACATTTAAGCGGAATGGTTCTACTTATGTACTCTGATATTATGGTTTTTCACGAGATAGTGTATTTGGTTTTATGTTGTTGACTATTTGGTACTTTTGAAATGTAAGCAGCACTGTGATTTGACTTGCTTTATTAAATGTTGTTTTTAAAATCTTCATTAGGTTTTATATTTTTGTCTTATGAATTTAAGTCTCTGTGTTATTATTTTATACCTAAGCGCTTTATAAACCTTAGAGCATCCTCATATAAGTAATGTTAAGAGGTGTGGGGGTGTTTCAAAGTGTATGCCCAGCTCCACATTGCTTTGCTTCATGCCTTAAAAAAACACTACTTAAAATAAATTGCTAACAAATCTACACGCTTTGGTATCGTGTTTTAACTCTATTTTATTTCCTTGCATTTGCGTTTATTAAAAGACAACAAAAAAAAAATTCAAAAGTCCAAAACCAAAATAAAAATTCATTTGTAACTGCATTGTTAATTTACGTTTATTTTCCATTATTTTATTTTTATTTTTCAAAGGACACTATTATAATTTGACAAATTGATTTATTTCCAACGAATTATTTCTATGTGTCTAGGTTCCGACAGAGTAATAATCTTTTATAAATATTGCGGTAATTCATAAATATTATAGCGATTATTTCTCTTAAAGTAATTAAATGTTCGACTGCATTTTCTAGGGTGATTCTGGTGCATCGATAACTCATATCCATCACCTGACTGAGAAATCTTTTGTTGAAATTAATCAAAGAGTCTCTATATTTTTAGAAAATTTGTAAATAGCTCATTTGCATTCTTATAGTTGCATTAGATTCATTTCTATATAAAAAAACATCTTTTTGTAAGTTTTGCCTCTTTTTTTAAACTTTCAAAGAAAAAATTTCGTTTGTAAACATTTTTTTTCCATTTTATTTAAGCATTTTGTTTAAAAAATATATTCAAAAACATGAAAAAAAAAGTAAGTAAAAATCAAAAATTTGAAAGAAGAAGAAGAATTTTCTTGAAAATGTCTGGATTTCCATACTCGGTAGAATTTTATGGAAGTTGTGAAAATCAATATAATCCACATTATTTCACACCAAATTCATGTGGATATTTTAATAACAACTACTACAAACAATTCAAATTTTGTACCACAAATTTTTCAAAATAATGATCAACCCTTAACTTTTAAAATAAGAATAAAATCTTTGCTTGAACCCGCAATCCAACAAAATCAAAAGATAAATAAATGATGTGATTCATATTTATATAATAACTTGAGTCAAAGTATTCAAAATAATAAAAATTGAATCCATTTCAAAATCCAATAATTTTGATTATAACCCATGCCAATTCAATTTCGAACTCCAAAATGAATTTCAAACTCAAAACGAAAATGTAAACAACTTTTCGAATGACTTTGGAAATGCAAATAATTTTAATTATAGTCCGATTAGCAATTTTTGTTCCCAACATTTCAAATTAATATGTATCAAATAAATAATTATAAATTTTATTTTGGTGAGCAAATGGATGAAATTTACGATAATCACACGGATATGTTGTTTGAAACCTACTTAAATTTTCGTGAGAAGCGAAATCAAATCCCAACGTGTGATGATCAAACAAAAATCCATCTTTTATAAAACTTGACGATTTTCAAATAACAACTTTTGAAATGGAAAATGATGATCTTAACAAATAAGTTGATAATATGGTAATTGAATTGGATTTTATTTCATTTGACAGTGTGGAACCAGATTTCGAATTTGCCTTCCTTGTCCTGATTTTGAAAATTTGAAAGCAACAACTGGTTGTGTTTGTTTGTGATTTTAGTTTTGTGTTTTTTAGTCATTTTCAATTTTTTGTTTTGACAATTTTTCATTATTTTAGAAAATATATTTGGTATGGAGTATTCTGAAAACACATTTTAAAAAATTGAAAACTTAAAATTGCGTTCGGTTTGAAGTATGTTTTACATATTTTGAAATTTTGAATTTTCCTTTTTGTCATTCAAACAACATTTACATTAAAACCATAATGCATAATACACAATATTCATATTCATTATTTATATTCATATGAGCACACTTAACATGCTAAGAATAAAAGAAAGAGCCCAATGAAAAAAGCCAAATATATCAAAGTTAAATGAAAACTATTACCATAATAATATCAAGTTACCAATTAATATTCAAATACCTAATGAGGGAAAATACAGTAAGTCCAAAACATAATAGTTAAGAATTAAAGAGGGTATAAAATTTCAAATAAAGGCCAAGTTGTGTAAGGAATAAAATTACAACAAAAAATCTTATAACAAGATTTTTAGATATGTAACATAAGAGGTGCACAAAATAAAGAGAAAATAGAAAATAACTCAAGCATTATCCATGAGAATATATAGATATGTCAACAACCACAATTTTTGCAAGCAACACAATGTTGAAGTCTTCCAAACCATATGTGCATAAAATTGTACAATGGTAAGACATAATAGTAAGACTAAGTATTAATCTAAAACAACGCATCTTACATATTGTTTATAATGGACAAGTCACTAGCTTTAGTCGACATAAAAGAAAGCTCATTCGAGGAACATAAAAAAGCTGATAGAAAGAGACACGTAGCATGCTAATAATAAGTAGTAAAATTATTCATATAATCTATTCTTAAAATGATTTTAATTTTTAATGATGTAGTAAGTGGAACAAGGTGGTGCCTGGCGCAACTGTAAGGTTACCCGGCTAGTAAAATGGAGCGCTCAGGTTCGAGTCCCGACCTCTTTACAAATGTGAGGGAAAGGCTGCACGCACTAACTGACCACTCCCAGAGCCCGGAAAGCCGTGAGAATAGTAGCAGAATGGGAGACTGATCTGGGAAGTCCTCGCGCTTGAGTATGGGGGCCTTCGGCACTGGGTATCCACCTGTAGTAAGTGGAACATGATATAATAATGAGATGGTGATTTTATTTATTGTTTAACCTTTAATTTATGTGAACATTTTTCGAATTTGTTAATGAAATACAGTATAATAAATTTTGAATTTGAACTAGAATAAAATTGTACTAGAACTACAAATGATGAGTTGTCACATACTCATCTAACAATTATGTAGCTATTCAATCTCTAACTTACCCGCATTTGAGTTGTTTGACTAATATTAAATTATTCAACTTCTTGTTTTTGATTAAGCTCCATTGTGGTTTGAAATATCATATTCTCCTATGTATATTCAGTAAATAAAGCATTAATGCGTGCTTCTCTCGAATTAAGTTGTGTATTATGAAATATGCAATATGCAATTTGAATCAGTCTTTTTCTCGAAAGCAGATAATTTGTCATCAACTTCAAAATGGGAAATTTCGCTTTTAGAACTCCAATACAATGCCTAATAATGTTCCGACATGGTGAGTGTTTATAATAGAACAAATCTTCCTTGTTCACTATAATCACGTAAATGGTGTCATTTCCCATGATATGGGGAAAGAAACCCAGGTATGTTTGGAGTTATAACTCTTCGCTCATGTAAGAGGAGAGGAAAAAACTTCATTGTGTGTATACTCGCCATTCGTGCTCCAACTCTTCGGCACGTGGAGACTATGACAGACCTTCAAATTATAAGGACACTTGTAACTGTGAGCAACCAATAGTCAAGTCCCCAGTCCCTTCGAAAGGCTCCTCATGTGACCCACGCCCAAAGAAAGCCTCAGAGGAAAAAGAGAAAGAAAAAAAAAACATAATATCAACGTTGAGCAAGCTTTAGTCCAGGGTCACTGAAGTCCCAAGGAAAGATGTTTTCTTAAAAGTAAAAACTATGGAAGATAAGATTATACACTTTAACTTAGTTGGGTTTTTTATTTTAATATATATATATATATCATTTTCAAAAGGAACTAATAAGATTAAGTTTTTATGAATCTTTTCTAAAGAGACTTTTTCTTAAAAGTAAAAACTATGGAAGATAAGATTATGCACTTTAACTTAGTTGGGCTTTTTTTATTTTAATATATATATATATATATATATATCATTTTCAAAAGGAACTAATAAGATTATTTTTTTATGAATCTTTTCTAAAGAGACTTTTGTGTTCTGTGTAAAGTTACAAGGAAACTTCACAAAAAAAATTTGAAATAGGCAACATAAAATATAGTGCTTCACCTATATTTTGTGCACTTCTTTCGTTGCACATTTCCTTGAAAATTAAAAAAAACATGTTCACTTATTGATTCACAAACACTTATCGTATAATTTTTCTTGGTTCAATAAGTTAAAGTGTGCCACAATCCATTATTTATGAAAAACATTTATATTTTATTTCACTCAAGGTCACTGACTGACGGTTTTCGATTTTAACAAAACCTGTGATTTAATTTTACCGTAAGTGCACAACATTTGTTATAATAATTGTATGAGTATAAGTCGAATCCACATGGAGTTGTATAATTTAGTAATGTTTATTTAAATTCTAGGCAAGTTAGACAAAAACGAGTGATAGATCTGATTACCCTAAAATAAGAAATTATTAGAATTGAAGAACAAATTGCAGAGAAATCAAAAAAGAAAGAAATTTGTGCAATGGAAATTGAAATCACAGAGCAGACAGAAAACAAGGAGATCTATTGGCCTCTTGGAAAACCAGTAGACTCCAAATAAGAAAATAAATAAAATAAATCCAACAAAATGAAACAGAGAGCCAAAAAAATATATAATAAAACTTTATTGTAGGAATAGAAGTTTGATTACAGAGAATAATCTTTAAAAAAGAAAATAGACAAAGAAGAAATGAAATAAAAGAGAAAGCCTAAATTGATGCCTATTAGCATCTAATCCAAGATGATTAAACTAATGCCTAGTAGGGGTATTTATAGTTCTCCCTAAATCTCGATCTAAAAAGAAAAATTATCTATAAATTTTGACTTGGTCTTCCTTTATATTCCCTTTCTTTATTATTCTGGAAATCCTTTTCTTTATATTTTTAAGAGCTTCTTGATCCAGCACATTGTAGAAACTTTTGACTTGATCTTTTTGTAGATATTTCTTGATCTAACATGTTCCATATTCTTCTAGATACTTCTTTCTCTAGTATATTATAGAATCTTCTTAAGTTAGCCTATTCTAGGACTTTTATTTCCTCTTTTAACAGAGCCTTGATCTTGAACTATTATTTTAAAGTCCATTCTTCAAGAGTTTCTTCATTTCCAGAAAATTGTAAACCTGCAACAAACAAGACTAAAAAACTGAGTAGTATTGCTTTATGAGTAATAAATATATATTTAAGCAGTGAGAATTTCACAAAATTTGTTGTTCATAAAATACCCCTATACTAGAACCATTATTTGACCTCAAATAAAACCTAATTAAATTTATTAGACACACTTCCGTAGGAAAATACGATTACATTTAGCTTATGCAACAAGCCTTTAAACCCATAGGTGTCACTAGTAGAATGAGTTGTGTCTCATGAGGGTTTTCAGTGGATACTACCCAAAAAATACAAATGAACATGTCATCATATAATGCAATGAATGCAAGATGATATGAAAACATATGAATCAATTTATTTCAATAGTTACAAGATTGAACTATACACATGCTTAGTCAAAAGTTAGAAATCTAAGTTTGTCACCTAGCCACAAATTCAAATAAAAATCAAGTTCTCATCACATTCGACTATTGCTTGCTAGTATTATTGATTGAAAACATAGCGAAACTATGAAATTGGTTTTAATTTGATTGTCAAAGTTTCAAAGTGGTATTTTATATTAATTGCATTACAATTTCAAATCGATAAAACTAAAGGGAATGTTTTGATTTCATTCGCTTATCCTCTCTTTATTGTTCACTTATTTAGTTAATAATAAACTCTTTTTAAACACATATGCATACATCTAACTCATGGACCAAGATATATCATTCATGCACTGCCTTTCGGTCTTATGTGAGAATGGAATAGAGCTTGGTGAATTGAGCAGGCTGACACTGACACTGTCAGCATAGGTCGGTGATCCTTAGAAGCCCAATTTGTAAAATGAGACCAAGATATATATCACTCATGCACTGCCTTTTGGGCTTATGTGAAAGTGAGACAGAGCTTAGCGGGTGTGCACACCACCGTTAGATGTACTAGCAATGTTGGATACCCTTGGTATTTTCATTATTATTCACATCAACTTTTTTCTAAAAGAGAGAGTAATGCAGAATCATCATAGCATCTCTTAATTATATATGTTTGAAATTTGTTAATGCACATACTTTACTCATCCACTTTTAAACAATGACAACAAATTTAATAGTCATTACATATTAATCAATTTATGTACTAGCTCAACTGTTATTGCGTGTAATTTAATCTTTTCAATTTATTTTTACATTTGAAGCTAGTGATTTACAAAAATTTCTTCCAAATGACCGGCATAGTACATCTATTATGTTGTGCCTATTCAAATAAACCAAGTTCATTTTATTTTTTTTAGAAAAAATGTTGTGTCCTAAATGCATATGCCTAAAAAAATGTAAATTTTACATGCAAGAAAAGAAAATAAATAAATGAAACTATGAAAAGATCGTGAAACTTAAAAAAAATATGAATGCAATATGAGTCTCCCCCACACTTAAATTCAGCAGTGTCCCCATTGTTCATGACGTTTTATAAACTATAAGGAAAGTACCCAAAAATGGATGTAATGCAAAACGATTTGTAAAATAAAATGCAATTTGCCAATATGTAGAAATGGATTGTAAATAAAATAATATATTTGTTTACGATGAACGCAATGCAAAAATTTCCACCACCTTTTTTGTTTGCATTTGGGTTTTGTTTTATGTGTTCCCCCAACACTCTACTTCGGTACAGTTTCTAATAAGAAATTTCTTTTCACTAGCATTTCATTTTTATACGTAGAATTATAGTTAATTAGGTAGATATCTAGGCATCTTATAAATGTATATTTATCTACCTAAACTTTGTGCATGATGTGATTCATATACTTGACAAATTTATCAGTGTAGTACTTTAAAAATAAGCGATCATGCATAACTAGTTAAATCAGTAGAATCAATATGTTGAGCGTCTAATAACAAATTATTCGGCTTAGGTTCATTTTTTTATAAGAGATGATGCAAGATTATCACGTGCCTAGTTAGTTGACATTTCAACATTTTTGTCAAGTTGTAGACCAGGCTTGGATTCACAATCACCATTGTTTTCGTTAGTACAATTGTCAACTTCACACAGAGAACTCTCACGTTTTTTTCCCTTTTACAATTTTTCCAAAATTCAAATTTAACTCATCATTAGGTGAAAGTTCATTCTCGAATAGTCCGAAAAATTTGTGTTCACATAATTTTTCATCTTTGACAAAGCCATCAACGGCTTTATTATCTTCGTAATTTTCAACCTAAAAAATTATGGTTTCCATCTTGTTTATATAAGGCAAAGGGAGATCAAAATTCAAAATTAAACCTTTTTCTTTAACGGAATTGAAATCTGAATCCATCTTTGAATTTTCAACAACTTCATTAGATTTATTGTTTATAATTTCATAAGCTATTAGTTGGAAGTTGTCGTTGTGAAGATGATTTGGATTGTCATTAGAATTACTTACAGATGGAGGAAGGATGTTAGGAGTGCTACCTCATGATAATAGTTGGGAAGGTGGTAAGTCATCAATAGAAGATGTCGTAGTATTGCAAACTTTGGAATCTCTGATATGGATATCAATTTTCACACCCAATCTTAAAGTGATAACTGAATTTACTGTGTTTAAATTATGATCCTTAAAAGAGTTCACTCCACAATTATATTTAGGATTTATGTCAGTTTGACTTGGTAATCTTCCCTTCTCGTTATTAGTTCACCAGTTCTTTATTGTATTCATGAATCGATTTTTATTATTTGATTATTTTTGCATTTCCTTAATTTGTCTTTCGGGGTGTACATAGCATTGTGGTTGTTGAGAAGATTTAGATGTGTTTCTACGATGTGGGGCATGTAAGGTTGACTAGAAGATCTCTTACTTTGAGAAACGAATGTTGGATTGGGTATTTGAGGAGCTTGAATGTTTTGGCTTCTGGAATAAAAATGCGAAGAGTTTGCAAAATTATTTTGAATTGACCACGACAAATTCGAATGGTTTCGCTGGTTAGCATTTGAAAAAGAATTTATTAGGGTGAAAATATTTATTTGTTCTTGAGGATACATATAATATAATGCTTCTTCGACTTAGGAGTTCTCGATAGAGAAGAGGGAAGCATCTACTTTGTGCGCTTCCATGAATTTGCAAAAGTTGGGCGTTGAATCGATTTCCATTGTTGATCCTTGTCGGCATATTCTTCGAGGAAAGCCCAAGTGTCCTCGCTTTATTTATCCAAAAGTGCTCCACAACACAGAGTTTCAAGTCGAGTTCGAGTTAGATAATTAAGTCCTTCATGTAATACTTGACATAACATTTGTTTTGGAATTCCATGATGAGGACAACTTTGTAATAATTGATTGAATCGTTCAAAATGTTGGTAAAATGTTTCCCATTCATTTTGCACAAACTGATGAATTTCAATTCTAATTTTTTAAATTTTATGAAAAGGAAAGAATTTTTATGAATTTTGTTTCAAAACCATTCCAACTATAAATAGAGGGTCGTGGAAGAGACTTGAACCACCTCTATCATTTCCTAGTAGAGCGAATGGTATCAAGTAAGATTGGTGAACTCGTTTGGAAGTTGTTGCATTTTTTTTGTGGATCGAAATCATCAAAAAAATCATAAGCATTCTCTGAGTCCGTAAATTTAGGAACACCCTGAATAAACGAACTTTTGTAATTAAAAATTATTTCCTTTGTTTGGATATGTTATAATTTAGGGTAATGAAGTTTGTTCTCTTAACAACATACCTTGATGTAGTACTGGATATTGGAAATTATCCTAAACTCGAAAAATTGGATTTTGAATATATTGATTGTTATGATACATTTGCTTATAGAATCATGGTCAAGAACTACGATTACTTACTGATGTTAGTTGTTCAAAAGAAATTGTGTTTTGTCTTTCCAATCTTTTATTATCGTTTTGATACCAGTCGTTTTTTAAGCAATAATTTAAATTATTAACAACCAACAAATTTTAATAATAATTGAAAATTAAAACACTCACATTGGTTCAAGTGTTGATGTTGCTCTTTAATTGCTCCTATCACAGCTCACACTTGTGTCAAGTGGTCAATTATTATTTAACTGAGCTATGCTATATGAGTTGCTGAATTGGTCTCGCTATCTCCTCAACTTTTCCTTTTATAAAATTCATGACCGGCTCTCCTAAAAAATAATACCACTTTCTATTTCACCACTTCTCCTTTTGATTACACTATTTATTTCTGGGACTTTTTTCTCCTTCTTCTTCTTGTACTGGCAACATAATCCCCCTGACCCAATGCTTGACTCATTCCTGTCGATCTTCAGTTGGTGCATTTGGCTAGAGCGTAATGCACACTTTTCAACAAACAAAAAGGATACTTCTATGGTACTTGTGGTTATATTGTTTACCTATATGAATCTTGTACAGGTGCTTCCCACCATGCACGCTTCAGACACACCCTACCTGCACCTCCGTCACCCGACATTCAAGGGAGCAGCTCTGCCTTGCAGCGATGATCAACTATGGTGCTCTTACTTAACATCCCATACTTTTGCTGTCTCCTTGGGATGGTTTGACATGGTAATGTTATAGGCTGATTAATTATATTTTGTATTATGTATTTTGGCTCTTTTATGAACAACTCTAAGGACTGACATTGTCCTAAAACTATTCGCCACTGGTTGGGCCTATCAACTAGACTATTATATATACATATTATGCTAATCGGCTGTGTAGCCTCACGCTGCACAACCGTCTTCCTCAACAAAAAAAAAAGAATATATAGTCCAACATTTCAGGTTCATGTATATTTTGCGCGTAACTAAAATTCAACATAAACTACTATATATATATATATATATATATATATATATTCCGATGTAGAAAGTGGGAAAAGAGGAAGAAGAGAACACATTATAAATTCTTACAAGAATCAAACGTTATAATATACTATTAATAGAAATATAGTTTAGATCACTCGGTTGGGATTTGCCCTCTAAAATCTAGATATGATAAAGATTTGTGTTTACCTATGTTTTCTTTCAATTCGAATTACAAAAGTATGGGATCTGGGCATCTATACATTAAAACTACTATGTTTTCCTCCAATTTTTGAATCGTAAATCGTAAATCTAAAATATAATTTATTTCTGAAGAGTTTTAGGAGAAAAAAATGACATATCTCTGGTGCCCTCTTAGAAAATATTAGTTGGAAGCTAGGACTTGCAGGTTTATTTATAGCTGCCAGAAGAGCCACGTCCTTCCGATTTAAGAGAATTAAATCTTAACCGTATAAATAAAAGTATCATGTCATACTTGGCCCGTTATGGGTCGACCCTTATAAAAATGTGTATTGGGCCAATCCTGATGTGTGATTTCCTCTTGTTTAAACGTTACTCTTAACATTATATTTGTTGCTTGTTTTAAGTGATTTCCGAGTATTATTTTTCTATTTTGATGCGTGCTCTTATTCAAATTCAAATGCGTAATCAATGTGCGCATTAACAGTTCTTTCTTTTTAATTCTTACACTTTTAGTTCTTTTAAATTCCATGTAAGTTATTTTTAACAATTATTCTTACCATCAGAACAGACATTTAATTTCCAATTTCACACATCTATTATTAATACATGCATATCCATTTTATATTGAAACGTTAGTTGATTAACGCCATTTAAACTTCATTTTTATACCATTTATGACGTGTGTTTATTTTGCGCGTTACTTGTGTAATTTATGTCTAGGTATTTTATATTGAATATATCTATATGTGTGTTCACATTATAGAATTAGTTACCTACTTCCAATCTTTAACGTTAATTCCAATGTTTCTTTTTAATGTCATTTATGTCGTGCTTTAACAAATAAAGGAAATGTTGCTATTCAATATTAATTACTTTCTATCATACACATTTGTTTTCCTACTTATTAAATGGTTATGTTTTTAATTTGTTAACACTAGCAATCTTTTGTTGCTTTCAAATTCAAACGTACATTGTTTGTACAATTAATGTGGCCATGTATTTTTTGATTATTTCATAACATACCATTTATTAACTTCCATTCCTTTTATGTTCCTTTTTATTTAATTATATATATACCATTGCACGTTTAGAGTGCATAGTGGCAACTTATTATTTATTGCTCATTTTATGACATGCGTTTGTTTTCAAATTTTAAACACACATTACTTCCTAATTATTTTGATAATTTTGTTAATAAATATGCGGGATTGTTACAAAGTTTAATACCGATAATCAGAGCTTTATACTCAACTTCATTATTGGTCACATGAAAGTCTAGCTTCGTAGCGTGATAGATCCACCGTTCATCAAGAGTTATCAAGACAACTCTAAGGCCAAAACATTGATTGTTGTGGGCTCTATCTGTAAATAGTTTCCATCTAGTAGTCGGCAACTCAATATCTTTGACAATATCATTTGTAGTTGTAAATTCGGCAATGTAGCTGGCCAATGCTTGCATCTAGATGGCCCTTCGGGGAATGTAGGAAATATCGAATTGACTTAGTTTGATATTCCATTTAAGCAGCCATCCAAACACCTCGGGTCACTGAAGGGCCTGTCATTGCGGCTAATCCATGAAGACCTTAATGGGATGGGTTTGAGAGTAATGGTGAAACTTTTTGGATGCTATCAGAATGCAGTAAGATAACTTTTCGGCTTTTGGATAGTTATTCTCCGCCTCTGTCAGTCTTTTGCTCACATAGTACACCAATCGTTCGATCTGATTACCCTCACATATGAGTACTGAACTGAAGTATGCAAGGATACCACTAGATACACAAACAGTCTTCGTGATCGACCAACTTTGACAATATAGAAGCCTCTCCAAGTGGTCCAGTTAATCTTGAAATGCTTCAACATAGTTTGCAATCTAAGCAAAGTTACACTTTCCTCTCTTTATTGAGTCAAATAAAGGGATGCATTTGTCTACCGCTCTGGATATGAATCATCTTAGAGCAGCCACCTTCCTATTCATTCTTTGTACATCTTTAATCTTTTGGGGCTCTCGAATGTTCCAAATGGCTTCAATTTACTTGGGGTTGACTTCAATCCTTTGAGAATAAATAGAGAAACCGAATAATTTCCCTAATGCAACACCGAAAGAGCATTTCGGGCAGCTGATTATCAACTTGTATTGGCGGAGAGCACTGAACATCTCCGCTAAGTCATCCACATGGTTGGTCGATCGCCATGATTTTATGATCATGTCATGTACGTAACCTCTAGCGACCTCCCAACCTGGCCTTTGAACATGTGATTGACTAACCATTGTTATGTCGCTCCAGTATTCTTCAAATCGAAAGGCATGACCATGTAAAAATATGGTCCAAGATCTATAATGAAACTCATATGTTCTTGATTAGGTACATGCATTGGAATCTGGTTATATCCAAAGTATGCGTCCATGAAGAAGAGAAGCTCGTGCTTAGTTGTAGAGTTCATGAGTCGATCAATTCTCAAAAGTGGGGAAATGTCTTTGGGATATGCTTTGCTCAAGTCATGGAAATCAATGCACATTCGCCACTTTCCATTAGATTTCTTCGTAAGGACCGAATTCGATACCCAGTCGGGGTATAAAAAATATTAAATAAATCTATTGCTCTCAAGCTTCCTCTTTCAATGCTACCAACCTCTTCGGACCGAGCTGTAACACCCCGTGTATTCTATAACAGTGAGATTCACAAATTAAAGTATAATTAATTTGAAATCAAAGAATTAAGGGAAACGGGTTACGCCATTGCATTCGCCTCGAAATTCTGCTTAAGATAGAGTCCGAGTTTACGCAAAACGGATAACGTGTGAAGAAGATATCTTTAATTTAAATATCGCAGCAAAACATGAAAAAAAAAAAAAGAATGGGAAACGAATAATGTTTAGCATTGTTCTAGGGTTTGTAAGCAAAAGACTTAGTAGCTCATTTGGTTGGAACACATGACTTGCATACAAGAGATACAGAGTTCGATCCCCGCCAGCGCCCTATTTTTGTTTTAGGGGAATGGCTTAAAATAGCCTAGTGTGAACGCAGTTCAAAAAGTGGTTTAGTGTGAAAATGGGTAATTGGGAAGATAGAGAAAAAAAATGAATATATATATAATATATATATACATATACGCATATATATATATATATGACGTGTACGCATCATGTAGCGTACGTTGCGCATTTTTGGTTGTCAAGGATGGTTTTTTTTTTTGGCCTTCTCCAATTTTTAATTATGACAAATTAAAGGTAAGAAAATATTTATTCATATATAAATAAATATTTATATATGGGTAATTAATACGGTAAAGGGGAAAATGTATCTATTAAATACGTATTTACGTTTGAATTGGTGAACATTTAATACGCTGAGTCATTTCTCACTCATCGCTGAGTCAATGCTGAGTCATTTCTGACTCATGGCTGAGTCAATAGGATAACTCTATCCTGACTGAACGGCTATTGTTGAATCAAGCTCCATCGACGGTCTAAAACAACTCACAAACATTATAAAAAGGACCTAAGACCTAGCATAAATCATACTATTTCATTTTAGCCTCCGGCCGCCGCCATTAAACCTAGAGCTCTGAATTAAAAATATAAAGAATAAAATTATAGAAGATGGAGGACGATTCTTGAAGGCTACAACTAGAAGCTACAACAACTACGACGCTTTAGACAACGAATTCGAGACTAATTGATTTGGGATTTTTAATTGCTTCATATTGTAAGTTCTATGTTACTTTTTAGGCAAAAACGCTAAAACAATATGGACATGCGATGAATTGAAACCGAATTTATGAACTATTGCTAATCCATTGTTTATATTATTTATCGTTGAATTATAATTTGGGGATATTGCTATGGCAACGTTGCAAGTTAAACTTGTCATGATTTTGATGTTGTTATGAATCACTTGGGCTTAATTGTTTGGCAAGTTGGACTAATACATGTCCATGAAATCGCTATGTTTATTGAAATATTTTTGTTGATTAAACCATGCCTATGATGCTAATTAGACCATGGCTATGAATATTGATGGAATTATGCCTGTGGTGTTATTATACCCATCATGATTTATGAAAAATAGGGTATTGCTAGGCTATGATGAAAAGTTGAAATTGTTATAATGTTAGATATGTTAAAAATGCTAAGTTGGAATCATTATGTCTATCATGTTAATTATGTTAAAAACGCTAAATTGGAATCATTATGTCTATCATGTTAATTATGTTAAAAACGCTAAATTGGAATCATTATGTCTATCATGTTAATTATGTTAAAAACGCTAAATTGGGATCATTATGTCTATCATGTTAGTTGAGAATCATTATGTTAATAATGCTAAGTTGGAACCATTATGTTTATAATATTAGATGAGAATCATTATGATAAATTGGAATTATTATGTCTATGAGAATCATTATGTTAAAAATGCTAAATTGGAATCCACTATGCCCATTAGGATTACTATGCCTTTAATGTTTCATGTTTATAATAAATTTTTTATGATGCCGCAATGATTATTATGCCTATGATGCAAAGTTGAAAACATCATGTTAAATTAAGTTGGAATCATCACTATGCCAAGTTATCACCATACTAATATTGCAACTATGTGATATGTTATAGCCTGTTTATTATGCAAGTAATGTTATAACTGTCACATATGCCTATCACATGTTTGGTATTATTCCCCTTTATCTCTTGAACTGTTTATACTTGTGAACGAAGTACGTTTATATACGTTGGGGATACGATTGGGTAGAATAGGCAAAACTTGAATTAATTATAAGCATAAACTATGAAATTTGGCATAAGTAGAACATGAAATATGGCACGAAAAACTTGACTTGAACATGCCATAACTTGACTTTAAACATGCCTTAGTTGGGCACGAAGTTGACATATGAACATGATATCAAAATTCTGATAAGAACATGGGCATGACTTTAGAAAACAAGAAAGTGGCCAACTCGAGGTTGGGTTGAGTTTGTAGTGTAAATCTGCCCGGAACCGCCCGGCAAATCCAGTTGCTACAAACAATAGGATCCAATGTGGGTAGTTGGTCACATCGCGCTTGAAACCCGAGGTTGGGTTGAGTTCGTAGTGTAAACCTGCCCGGAACCGCCCGGCAAATCCAGTGGCTACGAACAACAGGATCCAATGTGAGTGGTTCGGTGCATTAACGAATCAATTAATGCCAAGTAGGGTTAAGTCATGAACATGAAAAAGACAACTTAACCAACTTGAACACGATTTGAAGGGCTAAGTCATGAACTTGAAAACGACGACACTTAGCCAACTTGACATGACACGTAGGCGGGTTAAGTCGCGAACTGAAATGACATGCTTAAACATCTTGACATGACAAGACTAGAAAAGGATTGAGTCACGAATTACATGACTTAATCTGTTAGGCGGGTTGGGTCACGAATTACATGACCTAATCTATTAGGCGAAACCCTAGACACGACCCCTTTCAGCAGTAACCCTCTAGATGTATCAAGGTACCCTGGGGCTAGGCCGGGTGGGGGCACGATTACTGGGCTGATTGTAAGAGGTGAACGGCGGCAGTGGGGTACGCCAGTGTAGGTTCGGCGGACTACGATCGTGCACGTATCCGGGGCAGACACTGGGTATCCGTAGATTTATCTGTGCATCTTGAATCGTGTCAGGGGTTGAAACCTTAGGGCTGATACACCCGAAGGTGGACCCAGCACAGGTAACTACATTCGTGATTAGCCGTATGACACGGACACTTGACGAGCTAGAACTTGTAGGGAGCCGATCGACTAGATAATCGCTCCGTAGGACCCCGTACTTGGGTCAGACCCCGTTTCAGGGTCATTTCATGATAGTGGGCCGTGGGATTTATTTCGTGATTAACTTGTGACACGGGCTTAGTATACTAGTGAAGTCGATGCAACGGATCTCGAACATGTGATGCTCTACTTGACTTGTATTGACTTATCCTGATCACCTTAGTCTATCTTGTTCACCTTGACACTATTCTTAAGTCTAGTTCCAGTTCATACATGACAGGTTGTTTTAACCGTTTTTACACTGAAAGTCACTAGAACTTACTCAGTCTTTATGACTGACCCTTTTCCTTTCGCCTCTTTTTCTTTCGTCCCCCCCCCCCCCCTAGGTTCTCAGGGAGGAATAACTAGCTCTTAGCTTGGATATCACTTGCTTTGGCTCAGCATGTACGGTTTGCTATGGCTGCTTCTTTTGACTGCACTTGGGGAATAAGCTGTTTTACTGTTTTTAAATTACTGCTTCTTTGGCTATTATTACAAGACAGTTGTAATGAGTTTACTTGAAATGCTTGTAAAAGACATGGTTTAATTTGGAATGAAATGAAGTTCTGTTTTGCTCAGAAATTCTTCCGCTGTTTACTTAATTATTTATTTATGTTCTGTCTTGTGATAATTCTGTGATGTTATCTCGATAATACCTCTCCAAAGCTAGGGCATTCCCTTTGTGAGTGACCCTAGCGGAGGTGGGGTGTTACACTTGGTATCAGAGCAGAAGGTTACCAAGACTGGGCAAAAGTTTTGAAAACCTTTTGAATTTTTTTTCAAAACCATTTACAAAGAAGCATTTTCCAAGAAAAAGTTTTTAAAGTCTATTCCCCAAAAAGCCATTAGCACTATCCTTTGTTTCCTTGTTTGAATCTCTTTCCCTTTCTTTTCTCCATCTGTAGTCACTGTAGCTTTACCTGCGGCTAATCCTCTTTCTAGCTTCGTAGGGGGTTTTCCCGTATGATGGAGATAGTTTTCGTGAGGCTTGTTAACATGTTATATAGGATAGGTATGAGTGATAAGGATAAAGATAAGGCGGATGAGTCTTCCGGAGTGATTGAGCCAAGCATCCTTGAAGGCGTAAAAGTGGAAACATTGAGGCGAGTTCTGATTCGTGTCTGAGGAACGGAGATCTAGGAGCTAAGGAATCAAGAAGTCAAGCTAGTTAAAATACAGTGGGGTGAAGCCCTAGAAGACGCAACTTGGGAAATTTAAGAAAAGCTAAGCGCGCTATACCCATTTCTTTTTAGGGTACATTCTAGATCTATTTTTCCTATAGGTTTACATACATTTCTCTTGCTATCCATGTTTGTTTTGTTATCTCTTTGATCCTATCTTGAGAACCATAGGTAGAATCTTTTTGGATGTAAACATGTAATTGAAACATGTTATGATTGCGAAATGGTTGCAAGTGGTCGCAAGTGGTTGCTCATGGATGCATGAATACACATTAGGCACTAGATCGGCTCAGGCACATTTACATATTGCATATGCATGAGTGTTTATTTTGGAAACTTGGTTGTGCTATCATTTGGTTGTTGCATATGATTGAATGTTTGAGCACTCATGTAGAAATTGTGAATTATAGTAGGAAAAATTTGCATACATATTGGATTCATTTCACTAAACATATTTTGCATTTAGAAGATCAATCAGGCCTGATCATTAGCATTAGCTAAGGAACATATACACACACTTCGCATATGATCATAAAGCATTAGAAGTCTTTTAAGGACAATGGATACTCGTGTTTGATGGATGTTTGGATGTTAGGATATACATTCCTCCTAACTTGAAGATTTCGGGGACGAAATTCTTTTAAGTGGGGGAGAATGTAACACCCCGTGTATTCTATAACAGTGAGATTCACAAATTAAAGTATAATTAATTTGAAATCAAAGAATTAAGGTAAACGGGTTACGCCATTGCATTCGCCTCGAAATTCTGCTTAAGATAGAGTCCGAGTTTACGCAAAACGGATAACGTGTGAAGAAGATATCTTTAATTTAAATATCGCAGCAAAACATGAAAAAAAAAAAGAAGAATGGGAAACGAATAATGTTTAGCATTGTTCTAGGGTTTGTAAGCAAAAGACTTAGTAGCTCATTTGGTTGGAATACATGACTTGCATACAAGAGGTACAGAGTTCGATCCCCGCCAGCGCCCTATTTTTGTTTTAGGGGAATGGCTTAAAATAGCCTAGTGTGAACGCAGTTCAAAAAGTGGTTTAGTGTGAAAATGGGTAATTGGGTAGATAGAGAAAAAAATGAATATATATATAATATATATATACATATACGCATATATATATATATATATATATATATACACATATGACGTGTACGCATCATGTAGCGTACGTTGCGCATTTTTGGTTGTCAAGGATGGTTTTTTTTTGGCCTTCTCCAATTTTTAATTATGACAAATTAAAGGTAAGAAAATATTTATTCATATATAAATAAATATTTATATATGGGTAATTAATACGGTAAAGGGGAAAATGTATCTATTAAATACGTATTTACGTTTGAATTGGTGAACATTTAATACGCTGAGTCATTTCTGACTCATCGCTGAGTCAATGCTGAGTCATTTCTGACTCATGGCTGAGTCAATAGGATAACTCTATCCTGACTGAACGGCTATTGTTGAATCAAGCTCCATCGACGGTCTAAAACAACTCACAAACATTATAAAAAGGACCTAAGACCTAGCCTAAATCATACTATTTCATTTTAGCCTCCGACCGCCGCCATTAAACCTAGAGCTCTGAATTAAAAATATAAAGAATAAAATTATAGAAGATGGAGGACGATTCTTGAAGGCTACAACTAGAAGCTACAACAACTACGACGCTTTAGACAACGAATTCGAGACTAATTGATTTGGGATTTTTAATTGCTTCATATTGTAAGTTCTATGTTACTTTTTAGGCAAAAACGCTAAAACAATATGGACATGCGATGAATTGAAACCGAATTTATGAACTATTGCTAATCCATTGTTTATATTATTTATCGTTGAATTATAATTTGGGGATATTGCTATGGCAACGTTGCAAGTTAAACTTGTCATGATTTTGATGTTGTTATGAATCACTTGGGCTTAATTGTTTGGCAAGTTGGACTAATACATGTCCATGAAATCGCTATGTTTATTGAAATATTTATGTTGATTAAACCATGCCTATGATGCTAATTAGACCATGTCTATGAATATTGATGGAATTATGCCTGTGGTGTTATTATACCCATCATGATTTATGAAAAATAGGGTATTGCTAGGCTATGATGAAAAGTTGAAATTGTTATAATGTTAGATATGTTAAAAACGCTAAGTTGGAATCATTATGTCTATCATGTTAATTATGTTAAAAACGCTAAATTGGAATCATTATGTCTATCATGTTAATTATGTTAAAAACGCTAAATTGGAATCATTATGTCTATCATGTTAATTATGTTAAAAACGCTAAATTGGGATCATTATGTCTATCATGTTAGTTGAGAATCATTATGTTAATAATGCTAAGTTGGAACCATTATGTTTATAATATTAGATGAGAATCATTATGATAAATTGGAATTATTATGTCTATGAGAATCATTATGTTAAAAATGCTAAATTGGAATCCACTATGCCCATTAGGATTACTATGCCTTTAATGTTTCATGTTTATAATAAATTTTTTATGATGCCGCAATGATTATTATGCCTATGATGCAAAGTTGAAAACATCATGTTAAATTAAGTTGGAATCATCACTATGCCAAGTTATCACCATACTAATATTGCAACTATGTGATATGTTATAGCCTGTTTATTATGCAAGTAATGTTATAACTGTCACATATGCCTATCACATGTTTGGTATTATTCCCCTTTATCTCTTGAACTGTTTATACTTGTGAACGAAGTACGTTTATATACGTTGGGGATACGATTGGGTAGAATAGGCAAAACTTGAATTAATTATAAGCATAAACTATGAAATTTGGCATAAGTAGAACATGAAATATGGCACGAAAAACTTGACTTGAACATGCCATAACTTGACTTTAAACATGCCTTAGTTGGGCACGAAGTTGACATATGAACATGATATCAAAATTCTGATAAGAACATGGGCATGACTTTAGAAAACAAGAAAGTGGCCAACTCGAGGTTGGGTTGAGTTTGTAGTGTAAATCTGCCCGGAACCGCCCGGCAAATCCAGTTGCTACAAACAATAGGATCCAATGTGGGTAGTTGGTCACATCGCGCTTGAAACCCGAGGTTGGGTTGAGTTCGTAGTGTAAACCTGCCCGGAACCGCCCGGCAAATCCAGTGGCTACGAACAACAGGATCCAATGTGAGTGGTTCGGTGCATTAACGAATCAATTAATGCCAAGTAGGGTTAAGTCATGAACATGAAAAAGACAACTTAACCAACTTGAACACGATTTGAAGGGCTAAGTCATGAACTTGAAAACGACGACACTTAGCCAACTTGACATGACACGTAGGCGGGTTAAGTCGCGAACTGAAATGACATGCTTAAACATCTTGACATGACAAGACTAGAAAAGGATTGAGTCACGAATTACATGACTTAATCTGTTAGGCGGGTTGGGTCACGAATTACATGACCTAATCTATTAGGCGAAACCCTAGACACGACCCCTTTCAGCAGTAACCCTCTAGATGTATCAAGGTACCCTGGGGCTAGGCCGGGTGGGGGCACGATTACTGGGCTGATTGTAAGAGGTGAACGGCGGCAGTGGGGTACGCCAGTGTAGGTTCGGCGGACTACGATCGTGCACGTATCCGGGGCAGACACTGGGTATCCGTAGATTTATCTGTGCATCTTGAATCGTGTCAGGGGTTGACACCTTAGGGCTGATACACCCGAAGGTGGACCCAGCACAGGTAACTACATTCGTGATTAGCCGTATGACACGGACACTTGACGAGCTAGAACTTGTAGGGAGCCGATCGACTAGATAATCGCTCCGTAGGACCCCGTACTTGGGTCAGACCCCGTTTCAGGGTCATTTCATGATAGTGGGCCGTGGGATTTATTTCGTGATTAACTTGTGACACGGGCTTAGTATACTAGTGAAGTCGATGCAACGGATCTCGAACATGTGATGCTCTACTTGACTTGTATTGACTTATCCTGATCACCTTAGTCTATCTTATTCACCTTGACACTATTCTTAAGTCTAGTTCCAGTTCATACATGACAGGTTGTTTTAACCGTTTTTACACTGAAAGTCACTAGAACTTACTCAGTCTTTATGACTGACCCTTTTCCTTTCGCCTCTTTTTCTTTCGTTCCCCCCCTAGGTTCTCAGGGAGGAATAACTAGCTCTTAGCTTGGATATCACTTGCTTTGGCTCAGCATGTACGGTTTGCTATGGCTGCTTCTTTTGACTGCACTTGGGGAATAAGCTGTTTTACTGTTTTTAAATTACTGCTTCTTTGGCTATTATTACAAGACAGTTGTAATGAGTTTACTTGAAATGCTTGTAAAAGACATGGTTTAATTTGGAATGAAATGAAGTTCTGTTTTGCTCAGAAATTCTTCCGCTGTTTACTTAATTATTTATTTATGTTCTATCTTGTGATAATTCTGTGATGTTATCTCGATAATACCTCTCCAAAACTAGGGCATTCCCTTTGTGAGTGACCCTAGCGGAGGTGGGGTGTTACACTTGGTATCAGAGCAGAAGGTTACCAAGACTGGGCAAAAGTTTTGAAAACCTTTTGAATTTTTTTTCAAAACCATTTACAAAGAAGCATTTTCCAAGAAAAAGTTTTTAAAGTCTATTCCCCAAAAAGCCATTAGCACTATCCTTTGTTTCCTTGTTTGAATCTCTTTCCCTTTCTTTTCTCCATCTGTAGTCACTGTAGCTTTACCTGCGGCTAATCCTCTTTCTAGCTTCGTAGGGGGTTTTCCCGTATGATGGAGATAGTTTTCGTGAGGCTTGTTAACATGTTATATAGGATAGGTATGAGTGATAAGGATAAAGATAAGGCGGATGAGTCTTCCGGAGTGATTGAGCCAAGCATCCTTGAAGGCGTAAAAGTGGAAACATTGAGGCGAGTTCTGATTCGTGTCTTAGGAACGGAGATCTAGGAGCTAAGGAATCAAGAAGTCAAGCTAGTTAAAATACAGTGGGGTGAAGCCCTAGAAGACGCAACTTGGGAAATTTAAGAAAAGCTAAGCGCGCTATACCCATTTCTTTTTAGGGTACATTCTAGATCTATTTTTCCTATAGGTTTACATACATTTCTCTTGCTATCCATGTTTGTTTTGTTATCTCTTTGATCCTATCTTGAGAACCATAGGTAGAATCTTTTTGGATGTAAACATGTAATTGAAACATGTTATGATTGCGAAATGGTTGCAAGTGGTCGCAAGTGGTTGCTCATGGATGCATGAATACACATTAGGCACTAGATCGGCTCAGGCACATTTACATATTGCATATGCATGAGTGTTTATTTTGGAAACTTGGTTGTGCTATCATTTGGTTGTTGCATATGATTGAATGTTTGAGCACTCATGTAGAAATTGTGAATTATAGTAGGAAAAATTTGCATACATATTGGATTCATTTCACTAAACATATTTTGCATTTAGAAGATCAACCAGGCCTGATCATTAGCATTAGCTAAGGAACATATACACACACTTCGCATATGATCATAAAGCATTAGAAGTCTTTTAAGGACAATGGATACTCGTGTTTGATGGATGAGTAGATGGATGTTTGGATGTTAGGATATACATTCCTCCTAACTTGAAGATTTCGGGGACGAAATTCTTTTAAGTGGGGGAGAATGTAACACCCCGTGTATTCTATAACAGTGAGATTCACAAATTAAAGTATAATTAATTTGAAATCAAAGAATTAAGGGAAACGGGTTACGCCATTGCATTCGCCTCGAAATTCTGCTTAAGATAGAGTCCGAGTTTACGCAAAACGGATAACGTGTGAAGAAGATATCTTTAATTTAAATATCGCGGCAAAACATGAAAAAAAAAAAGAAGAATGGGAAACGAATAATGTTTAGCATTGTTCTAGGGTTTGTAAGCAAAAGACTTAGTAGCTCATTTGGTTGGAACACATGACTTGCATACAAGAGGTACAGAGTTCGATCCCCGCCAGCGCCCTATTTTTGTTTTAGGGGAATGGCTTAAAATAGCCTAGTGTGAACGCAGTTCAAAAAGTGGTTTAGTGTGAAAATGGGTAATTGGGAAGATAGAGAAAAAAATGAATATATATATAATATATATATACATATACGCATATATATATATATATATATATATATATATATATATATGACGTGTACGCATCATGTAGCGTACGTTGCGCATTTTTGGTTGTCAAGGATGGTTTTTTTTTTTGGCCTTCTCCAATTTTTAATTATGACAAATTAAAGGTAAGAAAATATTTATTCATATATAAATAAATATTTATATATGGGTAATTAATACGGTAAAGGGGAAAATGTATCTATTAAATACGTATTTACGTTTGAATTGGTGAACATTTAATACGCTGAGTCATTTCTGACTCATCGCTGAGTCAATGCTGAGTCATTTCTGACTCATGGCTGAGTCAATAGGATAACTCTATCCTGACTGAACGGCTATTGTTGAATCAAGCTCCATCGACGGTCTAAAACAACTCACAAACATTATAAAAAGGACCTAAGACCTAGCCTAAATCATACTATTTCATTTTAGCCTCCGACCGCCGCCATTAAACCTAGAGCTCTGAATTAAAAATATAAAGAATAAAATTATAGAAGATGGAGGACGATTCTTGAAGGCTACAACTAGAAGCTACAACAACTACGACGCTTTAGACAACGAATTCGAGACTAATTGATTTGGGATTTTTAATTGCTTCATATTGTAAGTTCTATGTTACTTTTTAGGCAAAAACGCTAAAACAATATGGACATGCGATGAATTGAAACCGAATTTATGAACTATTGCTAATCCATTGTTTATATTATTTATCGTTGAATTATAATTTGGGGATATTGCTATGGCAACGTTGCAAGTTAAACTTGTCATGATTTTGATGTTGTTATGAATCACTTGGGCTTAATTGTTTGGCAAGTTGGACTAATACATGTCCATGAAATCGCTATGTTTATTGAAATATTTATGTTGATTAAACCATGCCTATGATGCTAATTAGACCATGGCTATGAATATTGATGGAATTATGCCTGTGGTGTTATTATACCCATCATGATTTATGAAAAATAGGGTATTGCTAGGCTATGATGAAAAGTTGAAATTGTTATAATGTTAGATATATTAAAAACGCTAAGTTGGAATCATTATGTCTATCATGTTAATTATGTTAAAAACGCTAAATTGGAATCATTATGTCTATCATGTTAATTATGTTAAAAACGCTAAATTGGAATCATTATGTCTATCATGTTAATTATGTTAAAAACGCTAAATTGGGATCATTATGTCTATCATGTTAGTTGAGAATCATTATGTTAATAATGCTAAGTTGGAACCATTATGTTTATAATATTAGATGAGAATCATTATGATAAATTGGAATTATTATGTCTATGAGAATCATTATGTTAAAAATGCTAAATTGGAATCCACTATGCCCATTAGGATTACTATGCCTTTAATGTTTCATGTTTATAATAAAAATTTTATGATGCCGCAATGATTATTATGCCTATAATGCAAAGTTGAAAACATCATGTTAAATTAAGTTGGAATCATCACTATGCCAAGTTATCACCATACTAGTATTGCAACTATGTGATATGTTATAGCCTGTTTATTATGCAAGTAATGTTATAACTGTCACATATGCCTATCACATGTTTGGTATTATTCCCCTTTATCTCTTGAACTGTTTATACTTGTGAACGAAGTACGTTTATATACGTTGGGGATACGATTGGGTAGAATAGGCAAAACTTGAATTAATTATAAGCATAAACTATGAAATTTGGCATAAGTAGAACATGAAATATGGCACGAAAAACTTGACTTGAACATGCTATAACTTGACTTTAAACATGCCTTAGTTGGGCACGAAGTTGACATATGAACATGATATCAAAATTCTGATAAGAACATGGGCATGACTTTAGAAAACAAGAAAGTGGCCAACTCGAGGTTGGGTTGAGTTTGTAGTGTAAATCTGCCCGGAACCGCCCGGCAAATCCATTTGCTACAAACAATAGGATCCAATGTGGGTAGTTGGTCACATCGCGCTTGAAACCCGAGGTTGGGTTGAGTTCGTAGTGTAAACCTGCCCGGAACCGCCCGGCAAATCCAATGGCTACGAACAACAGGATCCAATGTGAGTGGTTCGGTGCATTAACGAATCGATTAATGCCAAGTAGGGTTAAGTCATGAACATGAAAAAGACAACTTAACCAACTTGAACACGATTTGAAGGGCTAAGTCATGAACTTGAAAACGACGACACTTAGCCAACTTGACATGACACGTAGGCGGGTTAAGTCGCGAACTGAAATGACATGTTTAAACATCTTGACATGACTAGACTAGAAAAGGATTGAGTCACGAATTACATGACTTAATCTGTTAGGCGGGTTGGGTCACGAATTACATGACCTAATCTATTAGGCGAAACCCTAGACACGACCCCTTTCAGCAGTAACCCTCTAGATGTATCAAGGTACCCTGGGGCTAGGCCGGGTGGGGGCACGATTACTGGGCTGATTGTAAGAGGTGAACGGCGGCAGTGGGGTACGCCAGTGTAGGTTCGGCGGACTACGATCGTGCACGTATCCGGGGCAGACACTGGGTATCCGTAGATTTATCTGTGCATCTTGAATCGTGTCAGGGGTTGACGCCTTAGGGCTGATACACCCGAAGGTGGACCCAGCACAGGTAACTACATTCGTGATTAGCCGTATGACACGGACACTTGACGAGCTAGAACTTGTAGGGAGCCGATCGACTAGATAATCGCTCCATAGGACCCCGTACTTGGGTCAGACCCCGTTTCAGGGTCATTTCATGATAGTGGGCCGTGGGATTTATTTCGTGATTAACTTGTGACACGGGCTTAGTATACTAGTGAAGTCGATGCAACGGATCTCGAACATGTGATTCTCTACTTGACTTGTCTTGACTTATCCTGATCACCTTAGTCTATCTTGTTCACCTTGACACTATTCTTAAGTCTAGTTCCAGTTCATACATGACAGGTTGTTTTAACCGTTTTTACATTGAAAGTCACTAGAACTTACTCAGTCTTTATGACTGACCCTTTTCCTTTCGCCTCTTTTTCTTTCGTTCCCCCCCAGGTTCTCAGGGAGGAATAACTAGCTCTTAGCTTGGATATCACTTGCTTTGGCTCAGCATGTACGGTTTGCTATGGCTGCTTCTTTTGACTGCACTTGGGGAATAAGCTGTTTTACTGTTTTTAAATTACTGCTTCTTTGGCTATTATTACAAGACAGTTGTAATGAGTTTACTTGAAATGCTTGTAAAAGACATGGTTTAATTTGGAATGAAATGAAGTTCTGTTTTGCTCAGAAATTCTTCCGCTGTTTACTTAATTATTTATTTATGTTCTGTCTTGTGATAATTCTGTGATGTTATCTCGATAATACCTCTCCAAAACTAGGGCATTCCCTTTGTGAGTGACCCTAGCGGAGGTGGGGTGTTACACGAGCATACACCTCTTTTATTTCACTGGGACGTGTTCAGATCAATGTTGAGAAAGTAACTTATAATGGTCGGCGAGATCCCACACATATAAGCATAGGTCTATGCAAACACGTCGAGATTTGGACAAAGAAGAGTAATTAGTTCCATCGTCTTAAAGGGTCCAAGGTAGGATCTGATTTTTAAGACATTTGAAGGGTCGTCGTTACCAATCAGAATCTCCATCATAGTCTCATTTGGGTCTTTTATATGTTGGCTCCTCATCTTTTCTAGGATCAATATCTTTGAAATGACGCTATATTATTCGGGTTAGGATCTGTTCCATGATTGCATTGCACCAACACCTTTAATGCAGCGGGAGGTATCAAACACCTTCCCTTTTCTTTGTTGCGGGCATCCTTCCATTGTGCTATGTAACATGACTATTCAACCACTTGATCTCCTCGTATAACCCCGACTTCGCTATCTGTCAGGAATTTCAAGAACAAGCACAAAGAAGTAATGTAAGCTCTAAAGTCAGCATAGGTCGGTTGGCCCAGAAATACATTATAAGGAGAGTATATGTCCAACACAACAATAAGGAAGATCCACACTCTCCTACTATCCCCCTTTTCCAAGCTCCACCAGTAGTTCAACCATACCTATTGGGTCATTTGCATTAAACTCATGTACCCTGGCATTACATGACTTCAAGTCTTTAGCTTCCAACATCATCTGGTCATAGGCTTTCTTAAACAAAATATTTACAGAACTCGCATAGTTCATAAGGATTTTTTGTACCATGGCAAGGACAATTAAGGCTGATATTATGAAGGGATTAATACTTAGGGCCTCCACCCCCTCTACATCTTTGTTTCGAAAGACAACATCATATGTCATCATCCTTCACTGCTTTACCGGAGTAGACTCTACTATAGCATTCAACTCCTCTTCCTAAACATGCTTCATTGCAATTACATATATATTGCTATGTTGTCCTTAAATTGAAACTAATCGGGTGTGTTCGGCCCACTAGGGTGTTGATTGTGATTCCTTTTTGCTTTTGCTAGGAGGCGGTTCTAGGAGCCGCCTGACATTGTCTGTTAGTGTCATAGTTCCCCTGCCATTTGTCCCTATGGGCAACTCTATACGCATCCAAATTTCCATTACAAATAAGCTTTTCAATAATGCCCCAAAGATGATGACATTAATTTGTTGTATGGCCATAAATCTCATGTAATAAGCAAAACTTTCTAGTATATTTCTCCTACTCTGTCGACTCTCTTGGTGCAGGTTTTCGGTACTGCACCATGTTAGAAGTGTCTAAATAAACATTCTCTAATGTATAATTCAACGACATATAGTTGTCATAAGTTGGGAATCTTGCTCGCTTCCTAGAATCCCTTTTCTGATCGCAGGCCACCTCCATTGTCGCCCTTTCACTGATTGCCATTTCTTTGGTTTTGATTCTGGAAATTTACTTTAACCTTTCAGTAATTGTCACCAGACTACTTTATTGCAACATTACTCTGTATTCCTTTTTTGGCGGGATCGTTTATTCTTCTTTTTTTATTCCTCTCATCTTCCTCAATTCGTAAGACTCACAGTCCTTCTCATAGAACTATTCCAGGATATATGGTGGTTTTCCCATCAACCACTTTCCAAACTCTATATCTGGGTCTATGCCCTCAATTAATGCCATCATAATTATTTTATCATCAGAGCTACTAAATTTGGTGATAGCAATATTGAATCGCTCCAGATAGTCCTTGAGAAATTCCCTTGGAGCTTGATGTATGTGGGAGAGAGTCATGACATGCTTTGATAGGGAAATATGGAGATTGACTTATGAACTTTTTTGCTAAGATCATTGAATGAGGGTGACGACCTTGGCAGTAATCTCGTAAACCAAATAAGGGACACACCATCCAAGTAAATAAAGAATGTCTTGCACTTAATAGTGTTAGAGGCTTGGGTTGATTCTATGTACCATTTATAGCACTAGTTGTTGAGCGAGAACAGTCTTTCCAAAATAATGCGTTATCTACGGAAAATTGAACCTTCATAGGAACTCAGCGTTTAAGATGTCATCGGTGAAAGGGGTATGGTTGTGATCGATTCCCCAATTCTCATTGTTAGAACTATGAGTGTCATGCCTAATCTGCCTAGCCATGGCAGTAAAGTCTGGAGTTTGGATGATGGGTCCATAATCTGAGTTACTATCACGCTTGTGCCTCCTCGTCTCTTCGTAGACAACATCACCTACGCTACAGCCTGGACAACACATCTTTGAACCCTGTTTCCTCGGTCAGTCATGGGGTTTGAAGAAGGAAGCACGAGAACTTTTGGAGCATCGCGGTCACACAAAGGAGAAGCGGTGTCAGGTCATTGGGTAGTCGCCAGATCTAGTTCGACATTCCCTGGTTCAATATGGTCGAGTCAAATCGGATCGACCATAGCTAACTATTTCGGCTTGTCCCTGAGCCAGATCGTGCACTTTGTCTTTACAGCTCTTCTAGTGCTTGTTCTCTACTGGTGTGCCTCCCCATTTCTGCCAAATGACTACGACTTCTCTGAATGATAGTGCAGTAGAGTATGGGATCTCTGACTCCTAAATTTGTTCCATTGCACAGTAATTAAGTTCAAGACCCTCCTTAATGTGATGTTCTCTTGCATCTGGTGGTTCAAGGTACTGCTAGTCTCTTCCAAATTTCTCGGGACCTCCATAAGGTCGTCACATGTCACTGGAGCAGAAGATGGCACGATAGTGGTGGTTGCATTAGTTGAGACTTTACTTCTAGTGTTGCTAAGCTTATGGCTTGCTTCGTCTTGCAGTTGGATCGCTGGCCTGGAGGAATAAGCACCTTTTGTAACAGCCTAGCTCAAAAAACGGGTATGAAAAAGTTTATAGAAATCTTAAATATACTAATTCGATCCGATTCAAAAATTTAAGTTAAATGAATACATATACATATACATATATATATACATATGTATATGTGTGTGTATATATATATGACACATAGCTTATAACTAAAAATTATGGTATATGTATATATATTTTAAAATACGATAAGTAGCATGGAATGATATGGACACATGTCATCAAACAAACCATACACATGTCTTTATATTAAAGGAACTAAAGAAACATAAACACTTTAGGTGTCCATGCATAGAAACATCTTAAGGAACCTAAGGGGGCATGTTTCTACTTCCTAATTATTGCATAAAGATAAGGTGGAAGAGCGCCCAAAACCAAATTACCAAACTACCCTTAAATAATATTATAGAAAGGGTGGAAATGTTCATTCTTTTTCATACATTCACAAAACAGAAACAAAGTAAGATAAAGAGGAGAAGCTTAGATGAAGCCAAGAAAATAAAATACAAGTTCAAGCTACAATTCTAAGGCGAGAAAAAAATATTTCAGTACATGTATTCATTTCATATTTTGAAGAAAAAATGTGAAAAATAAGATTGAATGATAGATCTCGAACCTATGATAATGAGTTCAGTATTTTGACCATAAATTCTTCATTTCTTAATGAAATTTTGATTTCTTTATTGATATGTAAAGCTAACTAAAAGACCAACAACTTTCACGTTGATCACTTTTCCTAATTCGATGGTTTGCATACCTGAAATCTAAAAGGAAACCCAGGTAAAAATCTATCTGAAATGGACATGTTGAAAATGCCTCATGTTGTTGAATTTTATATATTAAATCGATAAAGGATTTTAAGGTTTTCTTTTCAGGATAATTAAGTAGATTAAGAAAGCTTCTTACTGTAAAAAAGTTGGAGCCAAAAACTATATTTATCATAGAGAAATAGAATCAAACATTTTGCCCAAAAAAATGGTCAAAGATCTGAATTTCTAGAATTTGAAACACTTCTGGAATTTGAAATTCTTTTTAAATGTTTTTAACACTAAAGTATAAGTCAAACTAGAACTTTTCGTAGCATTTCTAAAATGTTATCTTTTCTTTGAATTGTTTATAAAGCATTCTAATAAGCCCAAAACTTTTCGTAGCGCACCAAAAATACTGTAATAGCTGTTTTGAGTCTAAAACCATTATTGACTACCCAGAACTTTTCATAACGCTCGATAAAAGCTTTGATAGATGTATTGAGTATAAAAACGTTATAGACTACCATAGATCTTTTCATAACACTTTATAAATGCGGTAGTTTTTATATTAACATTCTTACTGACGTTGAAGCTTTTTCTAGCACTTTTTCAAATGCTATCTTTTCTTTTTCTTTTTGACTTTAAAACCTTTATGAAGTAATTTTAAATGTAACCACTTATTTAAGTAGTTTTGAGGTCCTTCTTAAAATAGATTGGAATATTTTTGAGGTGGTTTCAGGTTTATCTTAAACCCTTAAAAGAATGAATTTGAAAACGTAATTTGAGATTACTTTTGGGAAACATTTTCTTAGTTATATTTCTTCAGGGGCGCGGTATAAGACAATAGAACTTGGGTAGTGCAGTATTTATTTATGTTGGTATTGAACCGAGTAGAGTACGTCCTACTTAGTGATGGGATGCCGACCGCAATAGGATAACATATCCTAAAATATAAACTAAATCGAAGGTGTGGTTTAGAATCATAAACATGTATTTTGAAAAAACATGGGTTTTGATGAAATGAAGTTTACTATGAACTTGTTTAGTTTAATATCTCGAAGTCTTCCTTGTTTATTGTTTCAAACTTTGGGTTAATGAAACCTCTAAAGAAGAGGTTTATTATGAAACTATAATACAACCCATTAAGATACGACTTGAAAACTAAGCTTAAATAGCTATCTCACTGGGTCTGTGTTGCTCATGATGCTGCACTTAAAACATTTCAGGTTTAGATGGTTAGTTGGCTGCTTTGAAGTGAAGACTTTTATTTTGTATATTATCTCTTTATGTACTCATATGTATAATTATTTGAGGATTAGACTCTTGGTTCTTTATAACCATGTTATATGATGGGATGATTATATAATTGATATTCTATTAAAAATCATGTACTTTGAATGATTTTATATTTAGATACACTTTTATTACTGTTCTATTAGCACTATGACTTGTATGTTACACCATCATTTCCGGATAAGTGTACCAGTGTGGGGGTTTTACGCCTTTATTGACACATTGTTGTAGGAATGAAGAAGATGGGATATTCTCGTTGGATTTGGGAATTCGATAGTAGATGTGAAGATCCTAAGGATGAGAAACTCATCTTCTCGGTGAAAGCACAAACAATATTGACACCAAAATTGGTTCAACACCCCAAATTTCATACGTAGAGAATGAAAATGAAGAAAAATAAACTAAAAATGAGTAAAATAGCAACAATACGTAATTTATAGTGGTTTGACTCGAATTTTCCTATGTCCAATTAATGATTTTAATTAGTTTCTGACTATTTGATGGTTAAAGAGAGTTGGTTCAAAATGTTCTCGAGTTAGACAGAAATAAAATATCACAGTGTGTGGAAAGTAAAAGAAGATCCTCTAAGTGTTTCTCTGGAGTGAATTTTATAGGTGAGGTTAGAATCTGGTTTGGCTAGGCGAGCAAGTGGGAAAAGAGGAGTGGTAGAGTGAGTAGGTGGAGTGAAGCAGCGGAGTAGGCCATGTCATCCACATTCACTAACTTAAGTCGGTCATATTCGGTTCAGCATGGGTCAAGGTGAACCAGATCTATACTGATTCGGATTGGTGGCATTCTGGTGATGTCTTATAGGCTGAACAGAGGCTATGCCGACTTGATCATATGACTTCGATTTGCATCAAATTTTGATCGATCCGAGATGAGTCTATCTGGCCGAACCGAGGGTATATCGAACTGAAGTAAGCTGACTTGGTCAATTCGGGAGAGTGCCAAAACGGGTAGAATGACTTGGCCGACCCAGGGAGTATGTTGAACCAACATAATGAGTGAGGTCGGTCCAAGCTTGGGAACACTTAACTTCAAGTATTTAAGAGATCCATCTTCTGATCCCGACCAATCCGAGCTTGAGTACACTTGTGCTTGAGTCTTGATCAATTTGACCATGTGGAACTAGTAACGTAACAGTCTTGTCAAAAGGCAGGTCAACACTACCTCAATGACATCCTCCATTCCAAGATAAGATTTTCCTCTGAGTCTAGCGTAACCCCGACTAAGCTTGGAATTGTTGTTACTAATTGGTGCCATACGATTAACTCATCCAACATTAGCAGCATTACCTCCACCAAAACCAAAAGCTGCTCAAGCTTGCATCAAATTTACAAAGAACTGATACAAATTCCCCTTATCCATTGGTGGGTTGCAACACCTTCATTCACATTAGCTTGGCAAGCTAGATTCTCTATAATGTTACGCCGAGCATTTCCATTAGTTGTGGTGCTTCCACCACCTAGATTCACTCTTTTATTCCTTGCCTCCATATCTTATTTCCTTTAACTATGCATACAGGCCTTTGTGAGACAGATACAGACGATATAAGAGATGGGAAAAAATAATTTTATATACAACAAATACAAGTACTGTAACACCCCGAATTTCGGTTAATGCTAAAATTCACAAATTAAAGAATAACTAATCCCAGATGTGGGAATTAGGGGAAACGGGTTGCACCATTGCGTTCGTCTCGGAAAAATACGCGAAATAGAGTCTGAGTTTTCGAAAATCGGAGTCCGTATGAAGAAGATATGGACGAACGAAGTTAGGCAGAAAAACTAGCCAGAATGCACTGGCGCACTTGTGAAGTGCGCCAACACAAAAATGCACTGGCGCACTTGTGAAGTGCGCCAACACATTTTTACACTGGCGCACTTGGGAAGTGCGCCCGTGTCGAGCCAGAAACCTGCACAGCTTTCTGGCTGGCCTGGTGCACCATTTTAGGGTTTAGGCTGTGTTTTGGGGCTGGTTTCTGGAAGCTTCCGAGATCGGATGGTCCTAATCTAATTTAGGGTTAATCTAATGGCCTAAAACACTTGCCTAATCCTATAAATAAGACCCTAAGCTAGCCCTAAATGGTCATAATCCTATCTCCTAACTAAACTATGCCAAAATTTTCTATGATCATGGCCTCCACTCAAAACCCTAGCCTCCATCCTATTTCTAAACTATTTCTATGAAGGCTTTCATGTGCATACAAGCATCTTTGAGTTGTATGAGTGATCATTGGCTTGCATTCATCATCAAGTTGCAAGCTTTATGTTCAAGGCTAGAGTTTTTGGGTGATTTGTGGCAAGGGTTTGCTTATTGGAGTTTAGTGGTGAGTTTCTATAGACTTAACAATCAATTGTTAAATTGATTATGATAGGATATGATAAGATATGGCTATGTTTGTGGAATCAATGTGTTTATGCAAGTTTAGTATAGTGTATGTTGTGTGCTATATGCAAGTTTAATGCTATGTTTTATGATGCAAAACACTATGTTGAACATTGATTCATATGTAACATGTTATGCAAGCTATATGGGAGATTATATGCAAGTCTATATGTAACATGTTATGCAAGTTATGTATTTGGTTTTATGCATGCTAAGTATTTGGTTTTATGCATGCTATGTATGTGGTTTTATGCATGCTAAGTATTTGGTTTTATGCATGCTAAGTGTTTGGTTTTATGCAAGTTTGTCTCTTTTTATGATATGCATAATATATGCAAGTTTGTCTCTAAGTATGGCATGTGATGCAAGTTCATATGCAAGTTATGATGCAAGTTCATATGCAAGTTATGATGCAAGTTCATATGCAAGTTATGATACATGTTCATATGCAAGTTATGATGCAAGTTCATATGCAAGTTATGATGCAAGTTCATATGCAAGTTTATGTGCAAGTTCATATGCAAGTTGTCTCTTTTATGATATGCATAATGCAAGTTTGGGTTAAATACTAGTTGGGTTTAATGTATGTTCATATATGCAAGTTGACACCTTTTGAACCCATGATAAAGTTACATGCTATGTTGGCTAAACCCATGACCTTTGTGATGAATCTTCCCTTTATTATGTCGTGTTATGAGAACGAACTACGTGGGGAATGATGGGGTTAATATGCATGTTAATAAAATGATGTGAAATGGGTATGATTAATCATACCACAAATTAAATGGACGTAATTGGGAATTTACCTATTAAGTTAGGTCTACCCATATTATGGAGTTGGGAATTTACCTATTAAGTTAGGTCTACCCATACTATGGAATTGGGAATTTACCTATTGAGTTAGGTCTACCCATATTCTTAAAAATGTGTAATTAATTAGGTATAATTAATTCAAATTATGGGGGTGATTAATTAGGTGTAATTAATCAACTAAGACACGAGGTTGGACCCTTTTGTAGCGGAAGTCTGCCCGGAACCGACCGGCCATCCAGCAGCTACAAATGATTGGCCCAATGTGAGAGGTCTTAGTCATAAATTAAATACGTGATTAAAGTAAAGACACGAGGTTAGACCTTTTTATGACAGAAGTCTGCCCGGAACCAACCGGCATATCCAGCAGTCATAAAAGATGGTCTAATGTGAGAGGTCTTTATGAGGTCATGATCTTAATTAATTAAGAAACACTTAACCATATTAGCATGTAGAGGGACATGAGGGGTTAAGTGGGTGCCTTGGGTGGCATGTGGAAATCTAGTGGGTTGCCTTGGGTGGAGATAGAAAATACGATTAGAATACTTAACCAAAGAGGAACATGTAATTAAACATGGGTAAAGGGTTAAGTAAGTGCTTTGGGTGGCATGTGGAAATCTAGTGGGTGCCTTAAGTGGCAATTGATATATGATTAGATGACTTAACCAAACCTTAACATGTAGGTGGGCATGATTATAAAAGGGGTTAAGTGGGATACACTAGATAAAATAACAAGCTTAGGTGGTAGCTTGTGGGGGCCCATTTCAACCAATATCCCAAACGTATCTTAGTGGGCTCGACTCTAGTCGAGTGACGGGACACGCATATTGGGCTTGACTATAAGAGGCCAAAATGGGTTAGCGGTGGCAACGCATGACCAACGGGTTTCATATGCGTGTGTGGACCCGGGCTGGTAAATAAGATGTTGTTGCATCGTGTAGATATAAGTCGTGCACCGTTAGTTTTATCAGGTTGCCACGTTGGGGAATGGTACACCCCACGGTGGGGCCAGCACGGGTATCTACGTTAGGGAGCCGATCGAATGTGGAGTAGTGTGTACACCTAGTGGATTGTAGGGCCCCGAGGCGTCTACTTAGTCACCTAGGGGTACGCGAGAACTATTAAGTTAATTTTATAAGTCCATGGGTGGGATCAACCTTTATGTTAGGAATGACTGGTGTGGTGCAGTGTAGGAATTACCCTTGGGTGGGTAGATCTGGGGTGGTGTAATCCAGTAATTATCCTTGGGTGGATAAATGCGTCTTTTCGGTTATCTTAGTACGTCCTGTGTTTAGTTGGCTACTTAGTGTAGTCATTATCCCCAGAGGTACCGTACCTTCTTTAAATCATACCCTAATTACTTTAATGATTGTATTGTTAGGGTTATAGGACTCACTCAGACTTATGTCTGACCCCGTTGTTTCTTTATCTTTTTCCCAACCCTCAGGTTTTCAGAGTGGGCCTAGCACTAGTGGGCTTTGATCAGACTGCTTTATCTATCTTTTGGAGCTTGGACCGTGGATGTAAAGCTCAGTTTATCTTTTCTATTATGGCTATTAGGTTATGTAGTGGGATTATGTACTTTCGTTTTTATCAAGATGGATATTATGTACTTGACTCTTATTTATGGTTTTGGTGTAACCAAACATGTTTTACTTTCCGCTGAAATGAAATGATGTTTTAAATTCTCAAGTATTACTTATATCTGTCTTGTTGTAATTTTTCTGTTCTATATTCACTTAAAATACTCCACTGATGTTATGGCATTCCCTTAGTGAGTGACCGTAGCGGGTGTGGGGTGTTACACGTGGTATCAGAGCTTAAGGTTACCAGAACAGATAAAATTTTTAGAAAAACTATTTTCTAAGAATATTTTTGAAAGGAGTATTTTCAAAAACATGTCTTTTAAGAGAAAAGTTTTTGAAAGAAAAGCATAATCCCCAATAGCCATATCTATATCTTTCGAATTCTCCGTTTTGAATCTCTTCCTCTCTCGTTTTGAGTTTCCCCTCCGCGTATAGATGACCTTTCTAAGATAGATAAGAACGGAAAACCACTTCAAGGGACTTAGACATTAGTCGGATTAGAAGTTGGTTCAAGAAGGAGGAGGACTGGTAGGTATTTATTGGATAGACGATGGGAGGAAGGCTCAAATAGTTGTTTGGTTAATGAAGGATGAAACCTCATTGGTGGGAGGTTACGAGTGGAGAATGGGAAGAAGAAGGCGAGTAGTTATCCTTTTGAAGGAATGGGACATCGTATTAGGATTGTCCAAAGGGGCATGGGCAAGGTATGGAATCTCCTGGAGGGTAGTTGTTTTCCCTCACGGCTAGTGTACCAGATGGGGATAGGACCGTCTAGGTTGGAATTTGGATTTCTTTATTATCCGGTTCGAACTTTATTAGATTCTGACGCATCGAGTTCGTTTATCTCATCATTGTTAGTTGAGTCACTGCACTTAGACACCAGTTTGGTAGATGATCCCTTAGTTGTTTCAAACCCAATTGGGGCTCCATGATGTGTTTGGGTTTGAAAGTTTCTATACTTAGCGTTGAGTTTAGATGTGATGCTTTTTGGGCTTCACGGGCTATGGGTTAGTTTGGGCATGGACTGGTTATCCAGTAGGGGTGCCGTTCTTGATTTTGAAGGGAGAGTTGTTAGGCTTATGACCCGCTTGGGTAACACTCTCGAGATCTCTTGTAATCCCATGGAATCTGTTATGCTAAGTTATCTAGAATCGCTTGACACGTCGGTCGAGAGTTTGCGATCTGTTAGAGTGGTCCGGGAATACTCGGATGTGTTTGAGGAGGTGAAGGGCTTACCTCCGGAGCGGGAGATTGACTTCCGAATATATCTGGTAGACAATGCTAAACCTGTATCTTTACCAGTGCGCCACATGGCTCCTCGCGAGAGGAGGGAACTCCATAAGCAAGTACGGGAGTTGCTTGAGAAGGGGTCCATAAGACAAAGTATATCGGAGTGGGGTGCTCCAGTAGTTTTTGCTACGAAGGCAGATGGGTCCCTCAGACTTTGTGTAGGCTAAAGAGAACTAAATAAACTCACAAAGAAGAATAGACACCCATTGCCGAGGATTGATGATCTCTTTGATCAGTTGGTTGGCGCCTCAGTATTTTCGCAAGTTGGACTCAGCCACGGGGTTTCGTCAGTTGAGAGTGGCTGAGGATAGTATAGAGAAGATTGCCTTTAGGACTCCGGATGGTTTTATGAGTGGCTGGTGATGCCATTTGGTTAGACGAATGCCTCCGCATACTTTGTTGATTTGATGAGAAGGGTGTTCAGGGAGTACCTAAATAAGTTCGTGATGATCTTGGTGGATGACATCTTGGTCTTTTCTAGGAGCGAAATAAGTTTTCGTATGTGCTCAATAGGTTGAGCAAAGCCCGTTATGGGATAAACGGTGGTTTTGGAGCGAGACTTGCAAGGACATCCAGAGTTGGACAAGGGCTTAATTATTTAGCCGTTTTTACTAGTATCATCTCACGTAGGTCGTCTGAATTCGAAGGAGGTATCCCTTGGGTGTTTGTCTGATATTGGTTTAGGCCTTTGTGGCTTGCATTTGGGGGATGTCGAGTTCGACTAGGGTGGTCTGCGTGAGAGATGGATAGTTGTGACGATTTTGCATTGGAGAATATCCTGATTTTCTCTAGAAGTGGAGAAAAGCATGCCCTACATCTTAGGGAAGTGTTGGAGACTCTTTGAGCGCATTGTCTTAAGACAACAAAGGTGGATGGAATTCTTAGCATCCTATGAGTTTGAGATAGCGTATACCCCTGGCAAGGGTAACATGGTGGCAGACGCCTTAAGCAGAAAAAAGGCTGTCTTTGAGTCCATTGTTCGTGGAATGGCGAAGCTTGGAGTTTAATTCTATGTTTGACTTTAGACCTTCCGTTGACTTTGTACCCGGTTTGCTAGCCTCCTTGGAGGTTAGGCCTACTCTTTTGGGGCGGATTGGCGAGGCTCAGCGAGACGACCCACAGTTGGTTGAGTTGGTAGAGAAGCTTATAAGGGGGGAGTCGTCCAGCCATTTGGGTAGATACACCATAGATGATAGGGGATGGTTGCATAGAGACGGTAGACTTTGTGTACCGCAAGATGAGGGTTTGAAGAAGGCTATTTTGGATGATGCACATCGTTCAAGAATGACTATTCATCCCGGTGGAGACAAAATGTACTAAGACATGAAGAGAGTGTTCTTCTGGGCCGGTATGAAGAAAGATGTGGCCGAGTATGTGGCTAGATGCTTAGTGTGCCAACAAGTTAAAGAGGAGCAAAGGAAACCCGGTGGGTTGCTACACCCATTGGAAGTTCCGCTATGGAAGTGGGATAGTGTCTCGATGGATTTCATCGATGGGTTACCGAGATCGAGGAAGGGCAATACGGGAATTTGGGTTGTGGTAGACAGACTTACCAAGAGTGCCCATTTTATACCCGTGAAGAGTAAGAGGACCGCTCCATGGCTTGCTTTAGTCTATGTTAGAGAGATTGTTAGATTGCATGGCGTACCATCCAGCATTGTGAGTGATCGAGATCCTATCTTCACTAGTGAGTTTTGGAGAAGTTTGCAAGAGGCGGTAGGGACTCAGTTGTGTTTGAGCACCGCATATCATCCTCAGACGGACGGTCAGACCGAGAGGGTGAACCGTATCTTAGAAGATCTCTTGAGGCTTTGTATCTTGGATTTTGGAGGTACATGGGAAGAACATCTTCCTTTGGTGGAGTTCGCATACAATAACAGCTTTCAGTCTAGTATTGGCATGGCACCTTTCGAAGCTCTTTATGGAAGGCCTTGTCGATCTCCTACATGTTGGTGGGAATCTACGGATAAGATCTTGCTTGGGCCAGATATGGTTAGAGAGACTTCAGAGAAGATTGATTTGATTCGAAGAAGGATGAAGGCAGCGCAAGATAGACAGAAATCTTATGCCGATCGGAGAAGGACGGATCTTGAGTTTGAGGTTGGGGACATGGTTTTTGTCAAAGTATCTCCGTTGAGAAATGTTGTTCGCTTTGGGTCCGTTGGGAAGTTAGCACCGAGGTTTGTTGGGCCGTTTCCTATTAAGGAAAGGATTGGACGGATGGCATATAGGGTGGAGTTGCCCGACAGACTTAGTGGTGTTCATGATGTATTCCATGTATCACATTTGAGGAAGTGCTTACATGAGACCGCAGAGGTGGTAGAGCCGAGCTTGCTTAGAGATGTAGAGGTAGAGCGTGATGCGACGATTCGACGAGCTCCTACTCGCATCCTTGGGTCAGAAACTAGGAAGTTGAGGAACAGAGAAGTTCAGCTAGTTAAAGTGCAATGGGGAGATGACGAAAGCAATGCTACTTGGGAGACGGAAGCGAAGATGCGTTCTTTGTACCCATTTCTTTTTGAGAGTATGTCTTTTAACTTCTCCTTTATCGCTTGTCTAGTACTTATCTTATCTTTAGTATATCCTCTCGCTAGTACCTATGACCTTTAGATAGGGTAAATCTATGGTTGAAACATGTGTTTGAGACATGTTATGTTTGATGGATGCGTGTGGATGCAAGTGGTTGCTAGTGGTTGCTCGTGGATGCATATACACACACTCTAGACACTAGATCGGCTCAATCACTTCATATGGCATATTGCATAAAATTGTGTGTAGGAAGCTATATTTATGGATGTATAATGATTGTGTTATCATATGGATGATGCATTTTGGTGAATGATTGTGCACTCATGTAGATATTGTATGTGTCGATAGGGTTCTCTCGCATACATAATGGATGCATGGCACTATCATGGTTTGCATATGTTCATACATTAGATAGGGAACATATACACACACTTTTTGCATATGCTCATACATCATTAGAAACTGTTTTAAGGACAATGGATGCCCGTGTTTGATGGATTGAGTAGATGGTTGTTTGGATGGTAGGATATGCATTCTCCTTAGCTTAGAGATTTCGGGGACGAAATCCTTTAAGGAGGGGAGAATGTAACACCCCGAATTTCGGTTAATGCTAAAATTCACAAATTAAAGAATAACTAATCCCAGATGTGGGAATTAGGGGAAACGGGTTGCACCATTGCGTTCGTCTCGGAAAAATACGCGAAATAGAGTCTGAGTTTTCGAAAATCGGAGTCCGTATGAAGAAGATATGGACGAACGAAGTTAGGCAGAAAAACCGAAAAACTAGCCAGAATGCACTGGCGCACTTGTGAAGTGCGCCAACACAAAAATGCACTGGCGCACTTGTGAAGTGCGCCAACACATTTTTACACTGGCGCACTTGGGAAGTGCGCCCGTGTCGAGCCAGAAACCTGCACAGCTTTCTGGCTGGCCTGGTGCACCATTTTAGGGTTTAGGCTGTGTTTTGGGGCTGGTTTCTGGAAGCTTCCGAGATCGGATGGTCCTAATCTAATTTAGGGTTAATCTAATGGCCTAAAACACTTGCCTAATCCTATAAATAAGACCCTAAGCTAGCCCTAAATGGTCATAATCCTATCTCCTAACTAAACTATGCCAAAATTTTCTATGATCATGGCCTCCACTCAAAACCCTAGCCTCCATCCTATTTCTAAACTATTTCTATGAAGGCTTTCATGTGCATACAAGCATCTTTGAGTTGTATGAGTGATCATTGGCTTGCATTCATCATCAAGTTGCAAGCTTTATGTTCAAGGCTAGAGTTTTTGGGTGATTTGTGGCAAGGGTTTGCTTATTGGAGTTTAGTGGTGAGTTTCTATAGACTTAACAATCAATTGTTAAATTGATTATGATAGGATATGATAAGATATGGCTATGTTTGTGGAATCAATGTGTTTATGCAAGTTTAGTATAGTGTATGTTGTGTGCTATATGCAAGTTTAATGCTATGTTTTATGATGCAAAACACTATGTTGAACATTGATTCATATGTAACATGTTATGCAAGCTATATGGGAGATTATATGCAAGTCTATATGTAACATGTTATGCAAGTTATGTATTTGGTTTTATGCATGCTAAGTATTTGGTTTTATGCATGCTATGTATGTGGTTTTATGCATGCTAAGTATTTGGTTTTATGCATGCTAAGTGTTTGGTTTTATGCAAGTTTGTCTCTTTTTATGATATGCATAATATATGCAAGTTTGTCTCTAAGTATGGCATGTGATGCAAGTTCATATGCAAGTTATGATGCAAGTTATGATGCAAGTTCATATGCAAGTTATGATGCAAGTTCATATGCAAGTTATGATACATGTTCATATGCAAGTTATGATGCAAGTTCATATGCAAGTTATGATGCAAGTTCATATGCAAGTTTATGTGCAAGTTCATATGCAAGTTGTCTCTTTTATGATATGCATAATGCAAGTTTGGGTTAAATACTAGTTGGGTTTAATGTATGTTCATATATGCAAGTTGACACCTTTTGAACCCATGATAAAGTTACATGCTATGTTGGCTAAACCCATGACCTTTGTGATGAATCTTCCCTTTATTATGTCGTGTTATGAGAACGAACTACGTGGGGAACGATGGGGTTAATATGCATGTTAATAAAATGATGTGAAATGGGTATGATTAATCATACCACAAATTAAATGGACGTAATTGGGAATTTACCTATTAAGTTAGGTCTACCCATATTATGGAGTTGGGAATTTACCTATTAAGTTAGGTCTACCCATACTATGGAATTGGGAATTTACCTATTGAGTTAGGTCTACCCATATTCTTAAAAATGTGTAATTAATTAGGCATAATTAATTCAAATTATGGGGGTGATTAATTAGGTGTAATTAATCAACTAAGACACGAGGTTGGACCCTTTTGTAGCGGAAGTCTGCCCGGAACCGACCGGCCATCCAGCAGCTACAAATGATTGGCCCAATGTGAGAGGTCTTAGTCATAAATTAAATACGTGATTAAAGTAAAGACACGAGGTTAGACCTTTTTATGACAGAAGTCTGCCCGGAACCAACCGGCATATCCAGCAGTCATAAAAGATGGTCTAATGTGAGAGGTCTTTATGAGGTCATGATCTTAATTAATTAAGAAACACTTAACCATATTAGCATGTAGAGGGACATGAGGGGTTAAGTGGGTGCCTTGGGTGACATGTGGAAATCTAGTGGGTTGCCTTGGGTGGCAATAGAAAATACGATTAGAATACTTAACCAAAGAGGAACATGTAATTAAACATGGGTAAAGGGTTAAGTAAGTGCTTTGGGTGGCATGTGGAAATCTAGTGGGTGCCTTAAGTGGCAATTGATATATGATTAGATGACTTAACCAAACCTTAACATGTAGGTGGGCATGATTATAAAAGGGGTTAAGTGGGATACACTAGATAAAATAACAAGCTTAGGTAGTAGCTTGTGGGGGCCCATTTCAACCAATATCCCAAATGTATCTTAGTGGGCTCGACTCTAGTCGAGTGACGGGACACGCATATTGGGCTTGACTATAAGAGGCCAAAATGGGTTAGCGGTGGCAACGCATGACCAACGGGTTTCATATGCGTGTGTGGACCCGGGCTGGTAAATAAGACGTTGTTGCATCGTGTAGATATAAGCCGTGCACCGTTAGTTTTATCAGGTTGCCACGTTGGGGAATGGTACACCCCACGGTGGGGCCAGCACAGGTATCTACGTTAGGGAGCCGATCGAATGGGGAGTAGTGTGTACACCTAGTGGATTGTAGGGCCCCGAGGCGTCTACTTAGTCACCTAGGGGTACGCGAGAACTATTAAGTTAATTTTATAAGTCCATGGGTGGGATCAACCTTTAAGTTAGGAATGACTGGTGTGGTGCAGTGTAGGAATTACCCTTGGGTGGGTAGATCTGGGGTGGTGTAATCCAGTAATTATCCTTGGGTGGATAAATGCATCTTTTCGGTTATCTTAGTACGTCCTGTGTTTAGTTGGCTACTTAGTGTAGTCATTATCCCCAGAGGTACCGTACCTTGTTTATATCATACCCTAATTACTTTAATGATTGTATTGTTAGGGTTATAGGACTCACTCAGACTTATGTCTGACCCCGTTGTTTCTTTATCTTTTTCCCAACCCTCAGGTTTTCAGAGTGGGCCTAGCACTAGTGGGCTTTGATCAGACTGCTTTATCTATCTTTTGGAGCTTGGACCGTGGATGTAAAGCTCAGTTTATCTTTTCTATTATGGCTATTAGGTTATGTAGTGGGATTATGTACTTTCGTTTTTATCAGGATGGATATTATGTACTTGACTCTTATTTATGGTTTTGGTGTAACCAAACATGTTTTACTTTCCGCTGAAATGAAATGATGTTTTAAATTCTCAAGTATTACTTATATCTGTCTTGTTGTAATTTTTCTGTTCTATATTCACTTAAAATACTCCACCGATGTTATGGCATTCCCTTAGTGAGTGACCGTAGCGGGTGTGGGGTGTTACAAGTACAATACTATAGCGTTATCCTAACCTCAATCATATTCTATGATTCTTTAGGGTTTTACTTTCAAAATTCTTTTAACTTTGAAAAATACTAATGTTGTAGCCATCAATTATATTATTCCCTGGTGAAAGAATGAGATCTGTGTTAGCTCAAAATATCAAAAGGCAAAATAATATGAATAATCATAAAACTCATTTCATTCATCAATAATTTCCATTCGATATTCCCTTGCTCAAATCCACGTTAAGAGAAATATAACCTTTACAAAATATTCCCAAAAACGACATATGAAGGTGCCCCCTTAGTTAATTAGTGTATAAATATTAGCCAGTAATACAACTCTGCCTTTATATTAAATAACAAAAAATAGAGGAAAAACTCCTAATTGCTAAAATTTCCTCCTGAACGTCTTTGGAAGCTTATTCATCTAATCAAGATACCTGAGAAATCCTTACAGCTAGTCTTCTCAAATGAATACTCGAGAGTTCAGGCATAAAATCAAAAAGCTCACACCAGACAACAATTTGATGTGAATAATAACCCACCATATAAAACCAAATACATATCTAGTGAGACAACGCCGTTCAGTGGAATGAGTTTCCCCCTTACTGGTATCTTGATAACACAATGACCAATTATCTACTCCTGCACTCAATGGATTAAATAATAATAAATCATGTGCATGTATGCAATGTATGGTGAATTATCCATTTCAATATCTTTTCCTTCCGATGTTAACTTTATTATGATTACCCATTATGTTCAAATGACTACCTGTATTAATATCATATTTATAATTACCCATTATGATTAAGTGTCTATCCATCTTAGCATTTATATGATTACTCATCATATTCATATGACTATCCATCTTAATATTTAAATGATCCCCATCATATTTTAAACGATCATCAATCATAAAATTATGCAGACTGCCTATCCCCTACTATTTGGATTACATATACCTTTGGTTTATTCACTTTAAATTTCTTGATAATCCTTCCATTATATGTGGAATATCCATCATACACTCCACATCTTTCTTAGACGACCATGAACCTGTAACTTTTCATATGCTAGGGACTACCAAATCTCAGCATCATGTGGACTATCCATCTTACAATATATGGTTTACTCCTTGGGAAACTATAAACCCATAAATTTCATATTTCAATCTTGTACCCTAAGAATTCAATTAGTATTAATTGTTACACATAATTACATGATTAGTAATTTATCTTCCATTTGTGCCTCCAATTAACATATGATTATACCAATAATTGAGTAATAAATGTTAAAACATGATAAAACAATGATATACCCATTGAGTTAATACAAAAATATAATATATGTACAACTTCGTCCATTCGAAGCTAAATAAAGTCTGATTATCTACCATTGCATAGGATCGTGAAGCGAAAGTATATTGCTATCTACTATATAATAATATAACACTGGTTGAAAACAAAATACTTAGTTATCTACATTTAAAAAACACACTGGTCCAAAGTATAGTCTATCTCGCTCTAACTTATATCGATCCCTTTACCCAAGGCAAGGCAACAAATCATTTTTTTGTACGAAGCAAAGCCATTGCCATCGAAGCAAATCACTCCTAAATAAACAACTTTCGAAACAGTGATTCGCTTCTACTTACCTAAAGTAACATAAATCGAAACAATATAAGAAAGAAATGCTTTGCACCTGCTTACGCAGGTTATGCGAAGCAAAATAGTGCTCCGAGCTTTTGCCTATTCGGCTTAGTTCGAAGCAAAATAAACAGGGGTGCATCCACCCTCTTATCCAACTTAATGAGAAGTGAAGCAGTGCTTCGAGCCTAACCTATCTGGTTTGGCTCGAAGTGAGACAAAACAAAAGGGATAATTTCGCTCATGTCTAACTGGCTTTGAAGTGAAATGATGCAACATCAGTAGAATCGAAACTAAATAATAAGAGTTGCGCAAACACGTCTGTGTTACTCCACTATATTTGCTCTGAAGCAAAGTTCTTTGAAATGAAACAAAAATAAGAGTTGGCTTCAAATTTAAAATAAATGGTTCCCCAGTTCGAACAATTAGAAACAGTGGCTTCGCACTATCCCGTTGTGTATTCAGCTTCATGCGAACCTCCTATACTAACTAGTTGGTATCCTATGCTACACCCATTCGAAAGGAGACATGAATATGTGAAACAAAATAATTAGCTTGGGTAAAATCGTAATTTAAAATAAAACTTGTTTCTTTCTAAATAAAGAGTAAATTTTTTACCAACTCTTCTTATTTATCAGAACCGTATTAGCACATCTAAAAGTTTGAATTTTCTTTTTAGAAACCATGTAAGAGTTCTCCTTCTATCCAGAAGCGAAAATATAAGAGATTAGCTAATTAATAACCTTACTTAATTATTTCTCTTAAGCTTTTTTGACTAAAATAGTTTATAATAATTCATTTTCAAGTGTGAAAATCCTTTATAATTATAAAAATCGAGAATAACATTATTGTTTTCATTTTACAAAAATTTCAAGTTGAATTTATTTATTTTAATAATTTAAATTTTGAATTAATTCATGCTTTGTCCTTAGGAAATTCATTAAATATTCATAAATGTTCAGAAAATCATGAAACTTGAAACACATCTCTAAAATCATATTAAGCATGTCGCACTAAATTTTCAAATCCATTTGGAGATGTAAAACATTAGTTTTCATCCAAAACCTGAAGGCTTTTATCTAAAACCTTAATCATATTAATTCGGAACAAACTAGATACGTTATTGTTATATCTAAGCAATGATAAATCATCGAAACTAATAAGAATAATCCAGGTATAATCTATAACCAAATCAAATACATACAGATGAGTGTATTATTCATTTTAAAATAGACGAATAAGTTGACAGATTGATTTGCTGAGCTTCTCCTCTTTTGTTTCCCTTAGTTTCCTTTTCTCGTGATAATGATAATGGTTGGCCTCCAAAATGTTTAACTTTGGATGTGTTTATAAAATGAAAGAATACATGAAATTGTGAAAGACTATGACACTAGTGCATCCTACTTTCGCCATACCCATAAGTCATCTTTTATGTTAATAAATTGATTAATTATTAATACCAAACCATTTTACTTTCCAGTCTGATCTCATTATCCTACTATATTATTTTATTTAATCTATCTAATTAAATTTCATGAATACTGTTTTACTAAAAATTAGGGATGTTACAATTAACCTTAATGGATGCATTGATATCAGTTTATTGATACATCTTTAATTGGAACATTTGAGGAACAAGTATTTAAATATTGATCCAATACTCGTGGTTGCGAATAGGGGCGAGCAATATTGGTTTAAACTGAATTAACCGACCAAATCAGTTCGTTTCGGTCGGTTCGTTTCGATTTGAGTTTGGTTTGTAAAATATATATTTTTAGTTATCGGGTTTAACCGAATTAACCAAACTTTTAATTTATTGTCTAATTTTATGGTATTGCTATAAATAATTAGTTTACTGATATAATACATAGGCTTTTCCTACAAATATATCAAATTTTATTATAAACATAAAATTTTTTCAAGCATAAATTTATGTTTTACTTTGAATTCATCATTTGAATAATAATACATCCTTCAAGTTCGGTTAAATCGGTTGCGGATCGAATTAACTGAAATTAATTTGGTTAGTATTGGAAAATTTTCGGTTCTAATTCGATTTGAGTTTTTTTTACCTTAAAACGACCGAACGCCCACCCCTAGTTGCGAACCGTTAGTAATTACAATCAAACCATTTATAACTAGGATCGATTAAGTATTTTGCCAAAGGATTTTCAACTCATATATTTACTGTATATGAAATTTTACTTACATTTGATTTAACAATTCATATAAGAAAACCAAAATCAAAAGCATACTTTATTTTTAACAGGATTTTATTTAATAGTTAAGCTACATTCTAATTATATAATTACCTCTAGTGTACATCCCTAATGCACACTCTTAATTTTATCCATTTTTTTTATCCTGGTCCCTGATTAAACATCATAATCGAGCTCATCTTGATCAAACCATTATTTTACTTTTACAAAAGTTTTTAATATTCGTTTTTGTCTTTTTCAAACCATTATTTTACTTTTAAGAAAGATTTTAACCTTTTTTTTTTGGTTCCATATCTAGTCAACCCCAACTTGTTTGAGATTTGTGGCTTAGTTGTTGTTGTTGCTCTTTTACAACTTTCAGTTTCCCAATATGTATTTTTCTTTTTCTTTTTCTTTAAATTGAGAAAGAGGGGCGAGAGTGAAAGGAAAGAAAGAAATAAAAAGCAGGGCCCATCTATTTGTACCCGCTGGTTATACAATAAAATTTTAGTTTTACTTTTATCCTCAAACAAATAATTAGAATTTTCTTTAATATGTCGCGTTTAACTACTTTATGCATGAATTGTTAAAACAAAAGAGTCAATCAACTACAAACTCTGCCGACAACGCAGAAGTCTAGGAAAAAATTAACGATACGTGATGCAAACATGTAACTATAAAAGAAACTAACTGATGGCTGGTGTCAAAAACATATAAATAACGCTAGAAATTAAGATGAAAATTATATATATAAAGTTGTAATTGAGTGTAGAAAAATAAGGAACATGGGGGAAACGGGTTTAGATAAGCGTGAGTATACCCTGCACTCAATACACCAATTGCTGGAGAGGCCGAAGGTCGTTAAACCCTTCGTGCACAGAGATAATCAGATAATCGGCTGCCCTTCAATCCCTTCCTTCTCTCCAGATCTATTTCCGGCTCACCGTTTCTAGTTCATTATTTATTATCCTCTATCTCCTAAAATCCGTAGCCCTAATTTCTGTCATGGCCGATCCTAATTTGGGTTTCTTGACCAAGCGCGACACTGAGGTAAAACTCCCTCGTCCAACCCGCGTCAAAAATAAAACCCCGGCCCCCATCCAGATCACCGCTGAACAGATCCTTCGTGAAGCTCGTGAGCGGCAGGAACCTGAAATTCGACCGCCTAAGCAGAAAATCACTGACCCGACCGAACTCGCAGACTACCGATTGCGCAAGCGTAAGGAGTTTGAAGACACAATCCGAAGAGTGAGATACATTACTTCGGTTTGGGTGAAGTATGCAACTTGGGAGGAGAGCCAACATGATTATGCACGTGCAAGATCTGTCTGGGAGCGTGCTTTAGAGGTGGATTATCGGAATCACACACTTTGGTTAAGGTATGCTGAATTTGAGATGAAAAACAAATTTGTAAATCATGCTAGAAACGTTTGGGATAGGGCAGTTACACTATTGCCTAGAGTGGACCAGTTGTGGTACAAGTATATTCATATGGAGGAAATGTTGGGGAATGTGGCGGGTGCGAGGCAGGTTTTTGAGAGGTGGATGGATTGGATGCCGGATATGCAAGGTTGGTTATCATATATTAAGTTCGAGTTAAGATATGGGGAAGTAGAACGAGCGAGAGGAATATATGAAAGGTTTGTTGCGTGTCACCCAAGAGTTTCGGCTTGGATTAAGTATGCTAAGTTCGAAATGAAGAATGGGGAAGTCGGGAAAGCAAGAGGTGTGTATGAAAGGGCAGTTGACTTGTTGTCGGATGATGAGGAGGCAGAAGTTTTGTTTGTTGCATTTGCGGAGTTTGAGGAAAGATGTAAGGAGACCGAGAGGGCGAGATGTATATACAAGTACGCATTGGACCATATTCCGAAGGGTAGGGCAGAGGATTTGTATAGGAAGTTTGTGGCATTTGAGAAACAATATGGAGATAAAGAAGGGATAGAGGATGCTATTGTTGGGAAGCGAAGGTTTCAATATGAAGATGAAGTGAGGAAAAACCCATTAAATTATGATTCATGGTTTGATTATATTCGGTTGGAGGAAAGCGTAGGGAAAATAGACATGATCAGGGAGGTCTATGAGAGAGCTATTGCAAATGTGCCTCCTGCAGAAGAGAAAAGATATTGGCAAAGATATATATACATATGGTAAGTTTTTTGGTAATTTTTGTTGGTGATGAGATGGTGACTTTATTTATTTATTTATTGATTCAATTGTTGCGTAAAATTGTATTTGTTAGGATTAATTATGCTTTGTTTGAGGAGCTTGATGCAAGAGACATGGAGAGGACAAAGGAGGTTTACAAGTAAGAACTTTACCCTGTTACAATCAATTAAGTAACGCTGTTCAAAATATTATGGTTTTATTATTATGTTTCAACCTTTTTAAGTGATGCATGGTGAAAAACAAACCAGCACACAAGACAAGATTGAAGGTATCCATTTTCAATGGTTATGCTAGCTCACTGATATCTTTAAATCTTTTACTGCAAGGTTGTTGATTATTAACTTTGTAGTTCCAAATAATTCAGTCCAACAACTGTAAGATGTCAAAAAGCATAACTTAGCAAATACTATTGTTAGACACAAATTGCCTTTAGTTTTGTTAGCTGATTATATAGATCACAAATTGCCTTGAGTTTTGTTACCTGATTATGTAGATTAGATATACAAGAAGCATTCTGTCATTCAAAGCCTTTTTTTATATTCTGCAGTTTTCTTAGTCAATGAGTATGATCTAATCTAGTTGTTTCTTATATTTGCATCCACAGACTTTAGTTTATTTCTTAAATGCTTTTGATGTATTTTTTGTAGATCACTGCCACTGTTACAGCTTTTCAGTCTAAAATTATGGAGTGTAAAGAGCTGTGTTATCAAAGCACGCGCTATAGCGACCAATAGCGCATAGCGCACTGCTTGCGCTATTGTACTTGTAATAGCGCAAGGGTTCCTTATAGTGCAAAAATAGCACGCTAATTTGTCACAGCGCAAAATAGCGCATAGCTCTAAACAACACGCTATTTTGTTTTTTCTGTTTTTTAAATGTTTGGATAATGAATTAAACCCTAAACAGTATGCTATTGTATTTATAATGACTCAGAGGAAAAATGCCATAGAGTATGACTCAAAAGAAGAAAAAAATTGATGATTGTTTAAATAATGATTAATGGTTATGATTTAGATGAAACTAGTGACTATGTTTTAAAAGTTTAGAGGCATAATATAATTTCTATATTTTGTTATTGTACACTTGAATCACGTCTAACTTTTGTTTATTTGAATCTTGTTATTGTAGACTTCATATATTATTTTCATTTAATCTTATTTTCAGTTTACAACTTTTCTTAATTATAATATTTTTTCTTAGTACTTGTTAGTAGATTTTTTTTAAAACATTTTGTACAAAAGTGTATTTTCATGAATTTTGTATCACTGTAATTGATAAATAGAAATAAATTTCATTCTAACTAACGATTATAAGAATAAATTTTAATTTTGTAAGACAAATATATTATACCCATCAATTATTTTGAATGTACAATATGAACATATCAAATTTTTTGTAATATAATTACATTTTACATAAGAAAAATATTTAATCCATCCATAAGAGAGGCTAAGTTTTTACGTTGGCTCGCCAAGCCTATCACAACCCTCCTTTATCCTGGCTTGGGACAGGCTGCATAGAAAACTACACAGGCGGAGTTATGCCAAGAAAATATTTAATACATGCATAAAATATGGTAGTGGTTGTATTTGGAGGCTTGAACGGTTTGGATATGACGCAAATTATGCCAAAAAAAAAAAAAAAAAAAAAAACTTTTAGGCAAAATATAATTGATTACTTTTTTTCCCCTCTAAATGAATGCAATAGCGCGTAGCGCAAGCCCTGCGCTATTTTGCGCTATGCGCTATAGACTACACTGGTAAAGAGCAAAAAAATAACCTTGTTACTTACACCAAAACATTTGGAAGTGGTAGTCCTATTTTCATTTATTTACATTTGTTTTTTAAAGATACATCAATCATGAATGTATTTTTGCTAAATTACTACAGAACACAATATTATAACCAATATATGCAGAAAGTGATAAAGGTATATTTGCTGTACACAAATACAATTATGACATCGATAGAAAAGAGAAATAACTCTTAAGGAGCCAATGATTATGTATTCTTAAACACTGTATATCCTCCAAACTTAACCATCATTTGATAGATTATCCAATCTTGAGCCCTCCTGGTTGTCTTCTTGTCCAGCTGTCATGATTGGGGTAATTTGGATAGCTAGCATTTAGAATAGAAAGTACTCCTTTTCAGCTGAAGATACGATGGATTATTAGAAGGGTTTAAGTGAAACAGCAGGCAACCATTGGGAATGAAATTAAAAATTAGGAAAGGAAAAAAAAAAAAAACTTTATACAGCAGATTTAATTTTTGTAAATAGAGTTGTGAATCATTTAGATATGTACTACAACAACAACAACAACTACTACTACTACTAAGCCATTAATCCCAAACAAAGTTCGTGTTGGCTAGAGATGGAACCCAAAACCAAAAGACAAAGTCAGTTCATATGTAATAATGATAACAAGAGATTTAAAAATAAAAGCATAAATTAAGATAAAATAAAATTTAAAAGTGAATCATTTAGATAACTAAAGTGAAAAAATATGTTGGGCACACAGCTTTGAAGAAAAGATTGAATTAGATTGGATTGCTTTGAAATTTGATGGGGGTTTTTGATTGAGCCCAAGGTGTTAATTCACTTTCAAGCATCTTACGTTTATTGTGTGTATGTTTTTTATAATCATCATATGATGATGCTGCAAAATGCTATAAAAAAATTGTTTTATGTGGATAATTCAACTTGTTTCATATAACGAGTTTGACTTATATCAAAGCTGGCTCTGAGTGGGGACTGAAGGGTGATCATCCTGGGAAGTGTAATATTTTAATTTTTAAGTATACAAGTATATATGAACTACAGATTTGTGATAAAGATATAAAAATAACAACATAGTCTGGTGGTCTATAATTAATATTATTTGCTTAAGGTTGACTTCAAGTCTTATCTTAATATGACATAGTATACCCAAAAGTTATTATTGCTAAAATGTGTTTTTCCCTCAATTTTTTGTTTTGTTTCTTTAAATACATGCATCCACTTTTGTGTATATGTTTCAGTGTTTTATATGTTTGCCTTTTATGTTGCTTCTTATTTGTAGTTTACATCTGCCTTCCGTTAACCAACCCATATATGTAGGGAACTACTGGATTTGGTTGTTCCATTTTTAGTATGCAACCTCAAGTCCTTAACGGGAAATAATGAAGTGTAAATTATTTACTCAACTATGCAGCAGGAGTAAATTTTTCAGTTATTGAGTAGAAGGCGACCGATGGTCTATTTAGGTATTAGATAAATTCAAACCAGATCCATTTGGGTGGATATGTTTTATTTTTTCTTCTTCTGCAGTTCACTTTACTGTATGTGTACAACTATGAATCCACTGTTTAAGTCAGTGTTATTAACAGCGTGCATATGCGCACGCATACGCGCAACGCGCAACGATGTGCACCTGAAGCGCATCGCTTAACGTATGCGATGCGACTTGAACTATGCGCGCGCTTTTCTTGCTTATGCGGTATTCGCAACGCGCAATAATGCGCAAAGTATGCGCGCTTAGTTGAAAATGTGCGAAAATATAGGGAAAAAAGAAGAGTAAATGTAATTGACAAGCTTTAATCGAGTTTGATTGTTTAAAATAATTATGTTTTCACTAATTATGACTTAAACTCATACCCGTTTCAATTATTAGTTGCTTCAAATGAGATCTTCTTACAACGACTTCAACTCGTACAACGACCAAATAAACTTCTCTTCTTCTTTAATCTTTCTTTTCATTTTGATATATTTCATCTGTAACTTCTATCTTCTTCTGTTTTCTTTTTTATTCTTTTAATTTGTCTGCTATGTGCTTATCAATTAGTCTCAGTGGATCTCTTCAGTACTGAAATGCGTTCTTTAGTGGCGTATGTAGTCTGTTATATCCTTATCAATTTGTTTCATTGAGTTTCTTGGGTATTGACACGAGTTCTTTAGTACTGTATGTATTTGTATTCGTAATGTATTTGTGTGTGTGTGTGTGTGTGTATATATATATATATATGTATGTGCGTGTGCGTGTGTGTGTGATTATTACATGTGCACGTATATACAAGTTATATTTGGTACTTCGTTTTACCTTTTTTAATGGGTTCTTCATTACTACTATTTATCTTATGTGTATGCTATATACACATGTATATACAAGTTATGTACAAGTTTTCTTTCTGTCAATTTAAGGACATAGCTATTGTTTTTTGCAGCATAACTCCTCGAGTTTCTTCAATTTTGTTCGTTTGTATTAAATTTGTTTGTATAAACATAACAACCGCCATGCATTTCTTTCTAATATCACATCTTATGTTCTTTAATGTTTACAGTCTTCTTCTTTTTTTTTTTTTTCTTTTTTTTCTTTTTTTGATGTAGTGAAAATTTGATTTGCATATGAATGTGTTATTTTCTAGTAGTTCATAGTGTTTACATGAATGTGTTACGTTCTATTAGTTCATAATGTTTACATGTGCAATGTGTGTATCTATATTTTATATATTATGCGCTTTGCTTTAATGAAACGCGCGCTTCGTGTTTGCGCGTTGCGCTTATGCTTCAAAGGGACTTGGCGCTTTCGGTACGCGTTTCGCGTTTAATAACACTGGTTTCAGTTATACTTGATCTAGTTTGCAACCACAAATCCTTTGTGTGAAACAGTGGATGAAATTTACTTGATTATATAATGGTAGTAAATTTTAAATTGAAAAGGTAAGTTTATTTAACAAAGTTAGCTGTTCTATTTACTTGTAACGAAGCATAGGCCACACTACAGTGGATGTGTGTGTGTGTGGGCATGCATGTGCGTATAAGTACGTACGTTTGTGTGTATGTTGCATATTTTTAGCTGTTGTTTTTAATGCCATAAATCATTTTTCTGCTAAACCGGAGGACTGTCGGTGTAAAAATCATTTGTTCCCGAGTTTATTCAGTTTCTTACCATGTGATGTCTGTATGTCCGTGGACAGGGATTTAAATCTTACCTAAACAAATTTTTTCATGCAGGGCTTGCCTTGACTTGATCCCTCACAAGAAATTCTCTTTTGCAAAGATATGGCTCTTGGCAGCGCAATTTGAGCTGAGACAAAAAAATCTCAAAGGTGCACGCCAGATTTTGGGAAATGCGATTGGCAAAGCGCCAAAAGATAAGGTTTTTAGTTGCTACTCTTTCACCATGTGTAAACCAGAATTTCATGTTACTTGCAATATCTGCAAGTTCATTTGTATGTACTTACACCACTTAATGTTCACTTCAGATATTCAAAAAGTATATTGAGATTGAACTCCAGCTTGGTCAGATTGATCGATGTAGGAAGTTATATGAGAAGTATCTCGAGTGGGCCCCAGAAAATTGCTATGCTTGGAGCAAATATGCCGAGTTAGAGAAATCGTTAAGTGAAATGGATCGAGCCCGAGCTTTGTTTGAGCTTGCTATTGATCAACAGGCACTTGACATGCCGGAATTGTTGTGGAAGGTATCCTTTTTTTTTTTTTAATTTTTTTTAATATACTGTTGAAAATTATTAATGTGTTTACGCAGACTTCTCCGGTTCCTATAGCCAATCCTTCTAATGTTTGTATGCACCCTTGCACGAGTGCATGCGCACACAAAAATATTAGTTCTTAAATGGAAATTGTGGACATATCCATCTTTCCAAAACTTATTTGTTTTACATGCCTACCTTTTAGAAATTATTTTAGTCTGTCCTCTTTTTTGTAAATCTCTCTTTTTTATGTGTATCATTTTCAAATTTAAGAGCTACGGTCAAGGCGTGTATTGCATGTTGTTTGCTATGTAAATGATATCATGGACACATGTTAAGGTTAGTAAAATTGGGAGGGACCTAAATCTTTGTTTCTGTAAGTATATTAATAATGTATGCCAAAATTCCTCTAGCTCTAAAGCACTTCTGCCAATAATATATAAGAATACTATGGTTTAAAGTTTAAACAAATCTTTTTGTGATATTTTTACACTTCGTGATGCGAACATTTAGAGGGGTACCTATTGAGGAAACTCGTCTGAACCGCATTGGATAAAACTTTTCTCTTTGTGATATTAATTAATATTTAACCTGTGCGTTGCATGGGTGTGAAGAAGTGAGTTGCAACATTTTAGGATACGAGCGTTACGCCACGCAGTTCGCATGTGAGTTATTTTTCTATAAATATTATACGCTTAGTGTGCATTCAACTACTGCGATCAATGGAAAATTGATTTACATGTATATATTTGGCCATATTTTTGCATTGAAATTATGTAATTTTTATTTTTATTTCTAAGTTGTAATATCTAATGATTTGTTAGTCTGTTTGTATTACTAATTTATAAAGAATGTGTAAATAAAGTTTATTTCTTAGATTCTATTTTTAAGTGTTATGGTAAAGGCAGTTTATTTAGTAGGTTATATTTTTAAGCAATACCAACATTTAGTTATATCATATATGAGTCAAGGGTATATTGGGAAGTTCTTAGTCGGACAAAAAGTTTGTTTTATATATCCTATTTTTAAGCAAATCAAAATTTAGTTATATCATATATGAGTCAAGGGTATATTGGGAAGTTCTCGACCGGACAAAAAGTTTGTGCTTTCAAGGCAAATATTAATAAAGATATTTTATTTTTATTTATGATGACAACATTAATGCTCGATGTATTTTTTTTGAACCCATATTTCTAATAGAAGATCTTCCTCAAAGATTATTTTTCATAAAAGCTGTCCATAGGTATGGGTCGTTTAGGTTTTTTTTTTTTTCAAAGAACTTTCATTATATGGAAAACATTATTAGTCAAATAGAAAAATGAAAATATACACGTTCCAGAATGGTGTTAGTGGATGAGAAATAAACATGATACAGTATGGGCTTCTATTTATCATATATTCATTTTAGATCGGAAAATATTGGATTTTAGGGTAGGACACAGTATGCGTCCATGCTGTCTTGTATATAGATAATCTGAACAGGGTATGCTGTATGTTGAAATTTAAAGGAGCACTAATATCATAAGGTCATAAATCTCATGTCAGTAACATAATTTGCTTTCGAGTCCCGGCCTCTTCACATATGTGAGGGAAAGGCTGTGCGCACTAATCGACCACCCCCAGAGTCCGGAAAGCCGTGAGAATAGCACCAGGACGGGAGACTGACCTGGGAAGTCCTCTTGCGCTTGAGTACGGGAACCTTTGGCACTGGGTATCCACCTTTAGTAACATAATTTGCTTGTTTCCGCACTTTGTTTATATACATTGCCCTTTGCACCGCACTTTGTTTATATACATTGCTTGTTTCCTTGATAATGAGATGGCCAATTCATTGAAAGATATTAATATAAATAAACCAGCTGGGTATATACATTGTTCTAAATAGCGATTCTAAATTACCCCAAAGCCCTGACTTAAATTCTATATAACGTTTTCAACAGTGAACATGTAAGAAACTCTTACATAAACAATCGTGTACCCAGTTTAAATGGTTGTGTAAACTACATTAAATATGAGATGTGCTGTTTCTGGTTTCTATTTGTTGAAACCAATTTTGATGAGCTATTAGGGCTTCTTTTGATTTCGTCGCTTGTAGAATTACTTCTGAGGAAATGCTTTATTGATTTCGTTGCTTGTAGAATTACTTCTGAGAAAATGCTTCAGTAGAAAGTGGTATAGGATCAGTTTCTAGTTAGGAAACTTTTTGAGACTAAAAATTATTATTAGATGGTAGTAGACATTATTATCAATAAAGTGTTCATGTCTAGGAAATATATCTACGAATGAAGGGCATTAGTGGTACTGGGTGTGGAGGGTTTACTTTTCTGTTTGAACCTACCATTTGTTGGTACTAATTATCTAGTTAAATAGCGAAAACATTGTCTTATGGTTATCTCTGTACTTGTCCAGAAAGAATTTTACAGGGCATTTAATTCAATTTTATTACATATATCATTTCTACTTATTTTTCTACACATCAAAGCTGGGGTTACTTCAGTTACATGTGAGTTGTGGTGAGCATCTACCATAATATGTTACAGTCGGGGTTAATTCAGTTCTAGACATAAAAAAGGTTACATCTATGGCCTGTGGGTCTTAACAGCATGATTATTTCACTGATATACCATAAGCTATATTACCGGAAATTAAGCAAGTGTCATTATTTTTTAGCAAGTCTGATTAAAATATTGTTTTTTTAATATTCTGTTGGTTGTTACTGTATAGGGCATTTATATTTCTGTCTAGCGTGTAATAGAAGTATGATAGCAATCTTATAAGAACTGCGTAGAGTGTTTTTTTCCAACATATCTAAATCTCCATTCAATAAACAATAACTATGTAATAGTTTCATGAAGTCCTTGCATTTATTTCAGTCACCTTACCTATTTTATTTGCTTCATACTCTTTTAGGCATACATCGATTTTGAAATATCGGAAGGGGAATATGAAAGAACAAGGCGACTCTATGATAGATTGCTCGACCGTACGAAACACTTGAAAGTGTGGTTAAGTTATGCAAAATTTGAGGCTTCTGTGGCTGACAAAGGGGAGGACGACGAAGATACACAGCCATCTAATGATGAACAACACAAAATGGAGTGCATTCAAAGATGTCGAGGTACTCCATTGTAGTGAACACTTGCTTCATTCTTGTATATTAATTGTTATGTTGCTAAGTATATGCCCCTTCATATCAGCTGTTTTCGAGAGAGCTTTTGATTACTTCAGAACATCTGCGCCCGAGCTGAAAGAGGAGAGAGCAATGCTTCTAGAAGAATGGCTCAATATGGAAAGTGGATTCGGGAGCCTTGGTGATGTCAGTGTTGTTCAGAAGAAATTACCTAGGAAAGTTAAGAGAAAGAGACCTATTGGTGCAGAGGATGGCAATCCGTCTGGGTATGTTTTCTTTTCCATTAATCTTAATTGCCTGAAAAGTTTAGCCTGTTAGATTTTTGGTATGAGACTCATTGATGGGTTATGTGCAGGTACGAGGAGTATATCGATTACATATTCCCTGACGAAGTAACGATGGCTCCGAATTTGAAGATTTTGGAAGCAGCCTATAAGTGGAAGAAGCAGAAAAAGGATGATGAAGACTGAGGCCCTTTACTATATTTTTTGGAGATTATGAAATTTTGAGTTGTATTTGGCTCTAGTCTTTGGTAATCTTCCATTGCATCTTAAGGTAAATTTACACCACCAGAAGCATAGGCAGAATTTATTTAGAAGTAGTACAAGATACAAATGTTAAAATTGGTAGTTGAATGGGCAGAGAAGTCCCTGCTCTTTTTAATATCTGTTGGCTATGTAAGATAAGCGATGACTACATGATTGTCCTTACTAAATTTAATGCTGCTAGATTTTGCAGTCGCGTGTCTCAAGTGAAGAATGATCAAGTGAAAGGGTGGAGTAGTATTTTGCATTTGGCCTTGTTTTTTGAGCAACTGCAAAATGAATTCTGATTGTTGCCGTTTGATTATATGCTTATTTGTTTGTAGGTATGAATCACTGTCGTTGTTCTAATGCGAAACAAATTATCTTAGTGCGTCATTTCTGTGATGGGAGGCTGACTTGCCAAGGATTTATCAGTGAGACTCGTAGATTGCCAAAATTATTTTACTTCTAACAGTTATAAGTTTTAAGGAACGCTGCATTTGGTGAATGAAATGCTGCACTTGGCGTCTTGTAACAAGTACTTTTGCTCCTTTTGTTTTTCTGGCAATTATTATAACGAAAACCCGTTAACTAGTGTTTTCTTTGACAATAAGCACAATGCCCTTCTGCCTTCGGTGCACAATAAGGCCCTATATGTCGACTGTATGCCAGAGTAAATCAAGATTCCATGAGTTTGTAATATATCTCGTCGAGGAACATTAACTCAAGTAGTAGACTGTATTGCACCCTAGACTGGAGGCTGTGGACTTGAATTTTGAAATATTAATTTGACTGCTCTATTGAATAAAGTGCCCTTTTTATTATAAAATAAGAATAAAACAAAAATGCAAAATACAAAACCCATAATAGATGAATATGATATGTAAAACATATATAAAAGACATACTCGGTATATGCTCAAATGAAAATGTTGCTAATGCGAATACTGCATAATGTCAAAATATCATGTAGATCGCACATAAATTAGAACCATCAATGGATAATCAAAAAAAATTTGAAATCTGTTCGTATTTAAAAAACAGATGAATAACCAATATCCGAGAAAGCAAATGTGAATGTGAATACGAAAACATCCACATTTGAAAACTATATGTGCGGTTTTTGTCAAATTTATAGTTTTTTATATGTATTTTGGCATACTAAATGATCAAAATTTATTATTTTATCAAGTTAATTGTTCACATTTTATGCAGTAAATGCATATTAACTACTCAGAACTATTTATTATCATTATATTTATTGATTTTGTATATTTTTATAATACATGACATTAAAAAAAAAATGTTAAACCCAGAATTTCAATTTACGCTTCTTTATTTATCAATCGTTAGTGAATATGATAAATATATGATATCCGTTCGTATCTGTGGATGCGAATATCCGACATTCGAAAATCACTTCGGATGCGAGTGCAGATATCACTATTCGTATTCGACAATATTCGTTGACTACATAATGATTACGGTGAGTATCTCTTATAGATAATGTGCTAACTACAATGGAAGACTACAACAGAATAATACAACTTATTTTTGGCAAAGCCAACCGATTTTACAGTGATCATTTCACTTTATTAGAATAATAAAGAACATATGTTTTGTACTCGCATAAAACAGCTAAATCCGATTTGACCACCATACAAAGATATAACAAAAATAGGCAAAATGCCTCATCATCTAAACAATACCATCCAATCCTCAAAAAGATAGGAGATCTTATGCACGAGAGTGAGTGAGGTCCCCATAACATCTAGGTACCTAGAGAATAAGCTGACAAGATCAAGTCTGGAGATTCCCTAAAATGAACTTCTTGTCTCAAGAGGTATCCTCAAACAACTTCCTTTTCGAATCGCCCAATTCGCCTTTTGAAGCTAGAGAAAAGTCATCATCTGAAACTTGATAATATAAACATCGGTCTTCACTAGCATGTCCGAAAACAAACCTAAGAAAAAAAATTGGTGTTTTTGATTGTATCGCATGTCAGAACCTGATGCTCCCAAGACTGCTCAACTTGAAATCCAAGATATATAATGTCACACATTAGGAAGGTCTTATAGGGAAAGATCCAGATCAACAGAAGCGGCAGAAGGGACAATCTCATGAGGAACAATGACAGTTTGCAGGGATAATGGTGGAGCAGAAGGGACAATCTCATGAGGAACAATGACAGTTTGCAGGGATAATGGTGGAGAGGTGAGTAGCCTTTTCGCATGCACATGAGGAACATAATCGGAAAGTGGCTCACCAATTGACTGGACTTCCACCGTATTGTTCCTGAACTTATCTGCATAACGGGGCCCGTAAAAGAGGCACTTTGGGTGGGGAAGGAGCCGGAGGGAGGTTGCTTGTGAGAGGCAGCTACACGGCCAAATGAGTGAGGTGGTACAGATGTCAAGAGTCCAACCGTGTCTAACACGAACTTCCCCAACATTGTCGTCGGACAACAAAATTTTAATCGATAAAGGAAGGGTTGATCTGCGGTTATTTCAATTAGTGCCTTGGCATAGATCATTTTTTCTCGAGCCACCATGTTAGAGCCAAAAATCAACTTGTTAATATTGCATGCGAGCCAATTCAAACCTAACAATGGTTGCAGAACTAAAGGTATATTCGAAAAATAAGTTCAAAAAGGTAAGGATAAAACCTGGTCTCTAGCACTAGCCATTAAAGGAGACTAGCTAGCGATAATAAAAGGTTTCCCTTTAATAAAATATGGATCAGCTTCTAATACTCATTGGTGTTCTTCATTGCATGAGAACTTGAAATAGTGCAATAGAGTCGAAGTTGGCAACTCGGAGATCTCCACGTAGTTTCCATAATCGACGACAAAATGATATAGCATTTTGTAACACCCAAGGAGGGTCAAAGAGGAAACCTACCAAGCAACTCTTCTAGAACTCAGCACCAACTTAGGAAACAGTTAGTAGGGGCTTTGGAAAATCTATCTCTTCCACAGTCTCAAATTCTACAAGGTCAAAATTACCTGTGTTAGGGACAAGGCCTCTAAATAAAGAAGTCCACATTATTTGGACGGGGAAAACTGGACGACTAACTGTAGGGTTCTCAAAGAAATTAGGACAAACACCTTGTGAGCATGGTTCTAGGTAGCTTGAATGTGATTTGTTGGGCATAAATAGTTCATCCAACACGGTACTTTCACTCATATGTCGCGAACCAAAAGGCTCCACATAACTACTATGGGAGGGAGTGTGCGAAATTGGTGGCGCTACAAGAAAACATACATATGGTTGCATTCATTGGTCGCGTTTGATATGTAAATGCAACCAATGATGTTTTTTAATTTGTATTTAGGGGTTTTGGTTACATTTATTTAACAATTGACTAAAATATTGGTTATGTTTAACACTTCCCTCCCATTACGTTTCATTTCCCTCCTCCATTTCATTTTTTTGGCCTAGGCCTAAATTACTTTCCTCCTCGTTTCCCCTAAATTACTTTCCTCCTTTCTCGTCTTTCCTGTTTCAACGTTTCTCGTCTTCCTTCCTTTCGTATGTCTGAGTTCCCTCTTCTCCTTCAATCCATATACCCACATTGGTCTTCTTCTTCTATCAATAAATCTCCCTGTTCCCTCCTCCTCCTTCGATTGACAGATCCACATAAGTATCAATTCAGATTTTCATACGAAGCTTCGGTTTAAGGTAACACTTCGTTTTATTCATATTTCTTATTATTTAGGGCTCGGTATATTTATTTTCGGTATGAACATGATGTCTTGTTGTTTTATATGGATGTGAATTTTCGGTTTTCAGACTTGGTATAACTATTTTATAATTTTGGAAAACATGTGTACTTAGGTTTTTATTCATAGATTGCAAAGGCGACTGTCTTGGTGTCTAAGTCTCGACTTGTGTTTACACGGTTTGGGTTTAATTCTAAATTGTCATTACATCTTTGTAACATATGTTCTTTATATATACTCGGTACAAGTTTCTATAGATTAAAATTTCTGACTATTTATTATTTATTTCATGTGAAGAAATATATCAATGTGCCATTAATTTTTATGTATTATATGTGTGTGTGTATATATATATATATATATATATATATTAGTGTAATGTTGGATTAGTAGAGTAATTTTTCAGAATATTGACATAAATAAGTTTATTGTATGTCAAGAGATGATCAGATTTTGTTTGGGCATCCACGGATTAGTGAAAGTTCGATAAAATTAAATCCGTTTATTTTTCACCAAAATATTGATTCATTTTTATTCTTCACCAAAATCAAATTATCAGACTTAATTTAGGAAGCGGCAACATGATTCATTTTTGAAACCTTGTTTGTTTAGTGAAGCCACATTTTTAGCCGCGCTTCCTTTAGCTTATGTTGTTTTCAGTTTGTTAAACTAACCGTTATAACATAATGTCCGATGAGTTACACCTTTGTTAACGAGATATATCCTTTTTCTACTGCAGTTTTAAATATTTTTTAAAAAAAAATTGCGACTTATTTTTTAAGAATATAGTCAAGCCATAATCGGTTGGTTGATAATTTAATATCTACGAATAGAATTGACACAGTTGGTGTAAATTTTGTATGAATAGTCAGTGAGTGAAATGGTAGAGGTTGGTAGATGGTTGAATGGTGTAGATTGTTGTTGGTTGTGACTAGTCAGAAGAGAGAATGGAAATGGTTGGATTTATTGGAACTGGTTGTAGAGGGAAAATGGTCGGTTGTTCAGTTTGTATTGTGGGTTGTCAGATGAGGTTCAAGGTGACTACGTAATGGAACTAGTGGAGTTTGGTAATTGAGAATAAGAAGTTTTAGTTGAAGTGATGGTGGTTTTTCATGCTAATATTTGAATTGGTTTGGTTGACATTGGATTTATTTGTTGATTGTTGTTGCAAATCTTTTATTTTTTTTATGTGTAGTAAATTAATATTTTTGGTTATAGTAGGGGTAGGCACGGTTCGGTCTAGTGCAGTTTGAAGTCCAAACCACTTCCGCACCGCATCAAACGGTTGATTAAAAATACAAATCATTATTTAACCATCCAAACGATTTTGTTTCGGTTTGGTTTTATGGTAATACGATTTGGTTTTGATTCGGTCCAGTTTGAACCCGTATTAAATATGAAGTAAGAGAATTACTTCCATCAACAATCAACTTAAAGATGTGTGATGTTGTGTCGCATAAAGTTTAAAACACACAATGTTATCCTGAATTGAAAGATTAGTTTTTAACTATATGTATACTTCGAGTTTACGATTAATGAAAAGTGAAATTGTTTTAATACTTTAGCCAAACATCAACGTTAATCAATGCATAAACGTTACATAAGATAATTCAAGTAAGACTATAATTAGTATTATCCAAAAAATGATATGGAAATTAGCATACTGAAACTATATTTTTTTCCCTCTTTGATAACGATTATTATTAATATAATAACAACATATACTGAAAATAGAATATGTATGATTAAAATAAAAAATTATATAAGAAATTAGTTATATTTTTATCATAACATAATCAAGTAGGTATGCAGTTCAGTCTGATTTAATACGGTTGGTTCAACAGTTCAAACCACAACCATAACGTATCGTTATGAGTCGGTTCGGTTTGGGGTATTTGCTTTAGAGAGAGAAGTCCGGTTTTTCGCACCGTTTTTATGGTCCGTTCTGGACGATTTCCACATTGTAGTGCGGTTTCTGTCTACCCTTGGGTTATAGCATTATTGACAAACTTAATAGTAAAGCCTTCAAATCTTCAAATTTTATTATTTGAAGATATCCAAGGGTTCTATGCATTTGAAGCTACTAAAATCATGCCAAGACTAAACAAATGTGCTAGCCAGAGTAAAGAAGTCAGGCTATAGAAATGGACAAGTGGTGGATACGCTTAGAGAAAACATGAACTATGACGAACCTGTGCTTGTTGAGCTAGAGCATCGACTGAATCTGCTGGAACCAAGAAGAAACGACGTAGAAAACTTGCTGGATCGAGACCAGATCAGGCGCATATACTAAAGTATATAGGAATGAGATGATGTAGCAACTGCAAGAATGATAGTTGAAGAAACCAAAGCAATGTGATATTAAAAGGGTAGGACAGAACAACATTTGCAGGTTGTGTTGCGAATGGGTCTCTTCCTATGTGGAAAAACTCATATTTAATTGGAGCAATAAATGTTGCTACGGTACTATGTGTTTTTATTTGAAAAGCTGACTTATTGACCTTTGGTGTGCCTTGGTAATTGCACCTTGATGGGAATTGTCATCTTATTAAAGAAGGTGGTTGAATGGAGATTTCAATGTGCCTTTTTGGTGGCTATATATACATATCCACATTTTGGGTAGATAATAACACACAACAACATCAATTTGAACAACATTGATAAATATATATCTACCATCAAAACTTTGCCAGCTTCTTGGAGACTTTATGGGATGCTTCTACTACTTTGAGATTTCCCTTTGCTGGTGTGTTTTTGCGAGATCTCTCATATTTTCTGAGCTCTGTTTCCTAGTGATATTTTTCACTTTTATCGCTTTTGTTTTGATGTTGTTATTGCTAGCTATTGTTGAATAATTAGTGTATCCACTTTGTGACTTGGATTTGGATTTGTGTATCACTCCATTATCATAGTAAGAGAAGTTTGGGAGGACCCCCGTCATTGGTCCCATGGTTTTTACTCTTCACATCGAAGAGGTTTTCCATATTAAAATTTTGTGTGTGTTCTTACTTTATTATTATCTCTTGTTCTATTGATTATTTGCATTGATCATTTGTGATTATGGTGCATTTTGCTAGGTTTGTCTGTGTCATTCATAACAAACTAGTATCAGAGCAAGGTTAGTTAATTTGTAGTATCCCTTGATGGATTCTAGTAATATCAACACTAGTAGAACGATTAGTTTGAATAGAGCTAACTATCATATTTGGAAGAGAAAAATGAAAGACTTGTTGTATGTTAAAAGTTGGCATTTAGCTGTGTTTAGTGATGAAAAACCAGAAGGTAAAACTGATGATCAGTGGCTATTTAAACATGAAAATGTGTGTGGATTTATTCGTCAATGGGTTGATGATAATGTTTTGAATCATATAAATGATGATGTTCATGCAAGATCACTATGGCAAAAACTGGAATCCCTTTATGCTAATAAGTCCGGAAACAATAGATTGTACCTAATCAAGCAATTGATGGGCTTGAAGTACAATTCAAGCAAGTCACTTTCTGATCGCCTAAATGATTTTCATGGTATTATTCAGCAATTATCAGCTATGGATATAAATTTTGATGATGAAATTCAGGGACTTTTGTTACTTGGCACTCTTCCTGATTCATCGGATGCTTCTAGAATGACACTTTGCAACTCAGCACCACATGGCAAAGTTACATTGGATATTACCAAAGTTGGTATTTTGAATGAGGAGATGAGGAAGAAATCTCATGGTGTATCTTCTTCATCCGAGGAAGCATATGTTGCTGAAAACAGAGGAAGAAGCAAGAGTAAAACTCCAGTTTCCATAGACAAAAGTAGAAGCAAATCTCGTGGAAGATACGCAAATATGAAGTGCCATTATTGTGATAAATCAGGTCACATTAAGAAATATTGCTATAAGTGGAAAAGAGACAACAAAGGTGGTAAAGGCATGGAAGATAAGAAGCAAGATAAAAAAGATCGCAGTAATAATGATAGAGCTGCTACTGCAACTAATGGTGATCTTATTATTGTACATGATGAGAGCTATGTGAACCTTGCTAAACATGAGTCAAGTTGGGTCATTGACATTGGAGCATCACTACATGTGACATCACGGAAGGAATTCTTCACATCTTATACACCGGGTGACTTTAAGGTGTTGAAGATGGGTAATGATGGTGTGGCTCAGGATGTGGGCATTGGAGATGTATGTTTGGTGACCAACATTGGAGCAAAGTTAGTGCTTAAAAATGTAAGACATGTTCTAGAAATTCGATTAAACTTACTGCTGGAAAACTCGATGATGATGGCTACTGCAACACTTTTCACGGTGGTCAATGGAAGCTTACTAAAGGAAACATGGTGCCAGCTCGTGGGAAGAAGCACACAAGCCTGTACTTGCTGCAAGCTTCAATTCCCACTGATTCTGTAAATGTGGCAAATGATGATCATGCAAAATTGTGGCATAGAAGACTTGGCCATATAATTGAAAAGGGGCTAAGTTGTTTGATGAAGAAAAATGTATTACCTGATTTGAAGTGTGTAAAATTGAACAAATGTCCTCATTATTTTGCATGAAAGCAGAATCGGGTCTCCTTTAAGAGACATCCCCCTTAAAAAAAAAAAAAATCAGGTTTGCTTGACCTTGTTCGTTCTGATGTTTGTGGTCCATTAAAAGTTAAGACCTTTTGTGGTGCGACTTACTTTGTTACTTTTATTGTTGACTGTTCAAAGAAATTTTGGACTTATGTTTTAAAAAAAAAGATCAGGTACTTGATGTTTTAAAGCAGTTTCAAACTTAGTTGAAAAGCAATCTGGTAAAAAGCTAAAGTGTTTACATTCTGACAATGGTGGTGAGTACATCGGTCCACTTGATGAATATTGTAAGGCTCAAGGTATTCGGCATCAATTTACACCAAAGAAGACTCGACAATTGAACGGTGTAGCAGAAAGAATGAATAGGACTTTGTTAGAGAGAATGAGGTGCATGCTTTCAGAGTCTAAATTACCAAAACACTTTTGCGGTGAAGCTTTGTTTACAACTACACATGTGATTAATTTTTCTCCTTGTTTTTCTTTGAATGGTGATGTTCCATATAAGGCTTGGCAAGGAGGTTTCTTACAACCATTTACATGTCTTTGGTTGTAAGGCATTTGTGCAAGTGCCTAATGATGAAAGATCGAAGCTGGATTTCAAGACTCGCCAATGCATCTTTGTGGGCTATGTTCTTGAAAAGTTTGGTTATAGGTTTTGTGATCCTATAGAGAAGAAATTGATTCGTAGCAAGGATGTAGACATTTTTGAAGACCAAACAATTGAAGGCATTCAGAAATCACAAGAAACTGCATCTCATAGTGGCTATAATCTGGTTGATTTAGATCTCCTGTGACACCCCACTTCTATTAATTTCACTCATTAAGAGAATGCATTAAGTTTCGTGAAGCTTTATAGGTAAACAGAAACAAAAACATTACAAGACAAGTAATAAATAGCGGCGGAATTTAAAAAATTTATTAAGTAGAAAACACGGTGGTTCAAAACCCATTTACATCATAAGTCTGAAGTACTGAAACCCCATTACTTTAATATAAAGCTTCTGTCTTGTACTTAAAATCATCAGAGTATAGAAATACATAAAAAGCATAATCCCTAAAATATTTCCATATCAGAGAAGATAAGAAATCAAGCGGTACATCAAAGCAGCTCCAAGCAGAATGGAAGAGAGAATCCAAATCAAGCCCGAGTATTTCCACCCAGAGAACCTGGGGGGAAACAAAAGAGAGAGAAGAGGAAACAAAATGGGTCAGACATAAAGTCTGGCGAGTCCAGTTACTTTTATCATACAAATACGTAAAAGCATCATGGCAGACATATAAACTAGACGAGAGAGATAATAGTATCACAAGACAGGTATAACAGGATAACAGAACTGAATATGTTGCGCTTCTTAAGTACTTTTCTTTGCACCAATACTAGTATAACAGATATGTAACAGGATTACATACTCCCTAACTACTTAACAGAAACAGGATGATCCAAACAGAAATATACTGGTAGTTTTAGGTGTACTCTAGTAGCAGGTTTTACCCCAAACAGAATTAACCGGTACCTAAATAGAAATAACAGGTGTTAATCCAAACAAAAATACAGGTATCCCACAGAAACAGACAAGACTAGATGTACCCTAATCACTAGCCCCCCAATCGATCGACTCCCTATCCCGTAAATACCCTATGTCAGCCCCACAGTAGGGTGTATTACTTCCTAAAGTGACAACCAACAGAAGGACACAGACCTATTTACTGGTGCAACATCGGCTTATTTTCCCAGATCAGGCCATACTCATACACGCATATGAGTCCGTTGGAACGTGCCAGCACACACCTCTTCACAAATGAACCTATTACAATCAGCTCAGTAAGCGTGCCCTAAACCTTACCTAGTGCGGGGTCCCCCTTTTAATACCAGAATGAGTTACTGACTAATATGGGTCTCACACAACAGATGACACAAGCCAACCCTTACATATCTTGTGTCCCCAATTAACTAGGATTTTGACAGGTTATGCCTAACTGATTTAACAGATTCGCACAACCCCTTACAGATTTACGGGTTAAACCTTACAAGTTAATGGGTCCATATAACCCCTACAGATTTAGCAGGTTAAGTTTTCTAGATTAACAGGTTCGTATAACCCCCACTGATTTAACAGGTTTACTTAACCCCATCGATTTAACAGGTTTACTTAACCCCACATACTTAACAGGCTTACTTAACCCCACAGATTTAACAGACTTACTTAACCCCACAGATTTAACAGGCTCAAACAATCCTTATGGATTTAAACAAGCTAAGTATTACAAATTCATTACCATATATTCATTTATGGTTATAATGTGCTAGACCTCCCACATTAAGTTTACCACTTGTGGATGCTGGATATATTGGTTGGGTCCAGGCAAACTTCTTCCATAAGTCGGACTTAACCTCGTGTCTTAGCACCGTCACGTATTTATGCAGTTAGACCCCTCACATTGGATTCACCACTCGTGGTCGCTGGATATGCCGGGCGGGTCCGGGCAGATTTCTACCACAAGTGTAATCTAACCTCGTGTCTAAGTGCGGTTACAGTTTCTAATTACTGCAATTCTAGGCATTTCATTCTTTAACAATTATCCCTATTTCGTTATAGGTTTTCATACCCCTTTTCCAAGGCATATGTACCATATGCCCCAAATTAAGATCTAAATCACAATTTGATTTATGCCCCAAATCCATATTCATGTTTTCAATACAAGTTATTCCCCAAATTTTCCAATACAAGTTATGCCCCAATTTTAACAAATTAAATAGGCTTCACAGATTCTTTACAGTTCCATTAACATGTTTCACTTAATCTTTAATTAAGCTCACAAATTTATATGTCTCAAACTACAAGTCATAATTTACCGTATAAATCATGCCCCAAATTTTCTTTTAGTCCAATTTCACAATATAGTTTATTCCCCCACATTCCAATCGCGACTCAAAGTACAAGTTATTCCCCTAAATTACCATTTCCAATCATTCACAATTTAACTCTATTTCGTTCGTACACATATTTCAGAGATATCATCCTAGGCTCGAAAGTAGCCTAGCTATTAAAATAAAAAGGGAATGAGAGAGAAGGATAGAAGAGGCATAAAACCAACAGTAACAGAAATGAGCATATTATAGAAGAAATAGGCGTATAAGAAAAGATATGATGAACATGTGATAATAGGACTGATTAGGCATGGTAACATAATGATAAACAGGCATGATGAGATCTAATCAGTGAATTAGGTGTACAAAACAATGGAAGATCTGACATGATAAATAGGCATACGCTTAGATCTAATTCATAGTTATGTCAATATAACTTAGATACACATGTTTTGGGAGATCTGATATGATTCAATTAGTCACAGGCTTAGATCCAAGTTATAGTCATGTCAGGATTAACTTTTAAGTATTTAGATCTAAAATTAACATAGACTCACTGTGACTGGTCTAAGAAATAGAAGAGGGATTGCAGATGTTGAATCAAAATGTCTAAACTTGAATAACTCTAGTTGATTGTTGAAGAAGAGAAGACTTGATTTAATCTAGGAAGAGGCAGCATCTAGTTCTCCATTGATTTAGAATGAATAAAACAATGGGTATAGGTTCTTATGCGTATATAAACTTCAAACCTTAATAACTTCTTCATACGGTGTTCGTTTTATGCAAACCGGGTGTCTGTTTTGACCAGAATTCCGAGATGAACACAATGGCGCAGTCCATTTCACTCAATTCTGAATATTTAATTAAGTATTCTTTAATGTATCATCTTTAATGTTGTTCAAATTACGGGGTGTTACATTCTCCCCTACTCAAAGTATTTCGTCCTTGAAATCTCCAAGTTAAGAATAATGTATATCATAACATCCATCATCCATCTACTCATCCACCAATCACAGGCAACCATTATCCTTAAAAGAAAATTTCTAATGCTTATATGAACATATGAAAAGGTGTGTGTATATGTCTTTATACTAATGTGAAAGATCAGGCGATCTACTGATTCAGTCGACCTCCTTAATGTAATGCGTGTTAGTGTCATGAATTCAACATGTATGCAAATAATCCTATTATAACATGTAAGTTCTATATGTGTGCACAATCATTCATCCAAATGCAACATCCATATCATGATACACCCACTTTCATCCATTAGAAGAAGAAAAAATGCACACACATCCATATGCAGTATGAGAGTGATTGAGCCGACCTAGTGCCTAATGTGTGTGTATATGCATCAACGAGCAATCACTAGCAAACATTTGCATCCACTTGCATCTATCAAACATAACATGTCTCAAACACTTGTTTACATCCATTTGATTCCTACCTAAAGGTCGAAGATTCGATCGACAGGATACATACGAATGACAGAAGCAAGTACGAATAAAAGATTTGGAAAAGAAGTTAAGAACATATCCCCGAAAAGGAAAGGGTATGAAGTGCGATTCTTGCCCTTAGTGTCCCAAGTCGCATCCTCACTGTCTTCTCCCCATTGCACTTTTATTAACTTTACCTCCCTGTTGCGCAGTTTTCTTAACCTCTGATCCAAGTATACGGGTAGGAACTAGTCTAATTGTCACCTCCCGTTTTACCCCGACTTCCTCAAGCATGCTCGGCTTAACTACCTCTACTGTATCGTGCAAACACTTCCGTAAATAAGAAATGAGGAAAAACATCATGAATATCCACACATAAGCGAAGCGAACCATCCGCCTTAGTTGCGAATATCACTGGAGCACCCCATTCTGATATGCTTCACCTAACCAGCACCTTTTCAAGTAGCTCCTCTACTTGCTTGTTGAGCTCCCTCCTTTCCTTAGGAGTCATGTGGCGCACAGAAATGCGACTGGCTCCGCATTATCTACCAAGTATATCCAGAAATCAATCTCGCGCCTTGGAGGTAAGTCCCTAACCTCCTCAAAAACATATGGATACTCACAAACTATAAGTACAGATCATAAATCATCGTCAGAAGCATCAAGTGATTATAGGAAACTAAGCATGCTAGACACTCTTGGGCCATTAGAAATCTCGAGAGTCCTTCCACGGCAAGTCAAAAATCTAACGACCCTCCTCTAACAATCCAGAATGGCACCATACATGCTAGCCAATCCATCCCTAGAATCAGACAGTATCCCATAAAACCAAGTACATATGCATCGTATTCAAATTCGACGACTAACACAGATATTCTCAAACCCCAACAAATCATAGACAGATTAGCCGTACCCCCAATGGGGTTTGAGACGACAACGGGATCCAAAACCATACTAGTACTAAGATGAAGAGAATCAACTACAGAATAAGATATAAAAGAATGCGAAGTGCCTGAATTAAAAAGAGTTCTAATAGGATGTTTGGAAAGAGAAATCAAACCTTCCACAGAAACTTTTCTACCTCTATCTAGCGCATTAGCCACGAGAGCATGCTCCAGCCCTCCAAAAGGTCCTGCTCTTTGGCTCTGTCCTTGCTTCTTTAGGCACTCCCTCGTATAGTGTCCGACTTCACCACAGTTGAAGCAAGCATTCTTCCTTTTTCTAGAGTCTTTGACCAAATGACCCACGTTCCTGTAACCATGACATTTCTTTTTGCTTTGAGCTCTGTCATTCCTTCCGCCCTCTTGTTGTTGTTCTTTCTTAGGCCACACTTTCTTGTTTTGGGTTTTCTCAACCTTAGCCTCTTTCTTTTCACCTTTTTCTTCCTCGTGCATTAATGCAATATCAACGAGCTTCTTAAAAGTTGCTCCCATCGGAATATGAGACATACCAACTCATGTAGGGGTTCATTCACTCCTCTAGCAAACCTCAAAGCTTTCTTGTGCGGAGTACGTATCCACTAGCTCCAACCCAAACCTCGCCAGTTGATTGAATTTGTTAACATACTCTTTGACAGTCATGTGTCCTTGCTTGAGTGCCAGAAACCTTTCCATTTGCATGCTTTTCTCAGCTTGAGAAAGCTACTTCATTTCATACCTCTACCGAAAATCGTCCCTAGTCTCCATTGGATGCCCTGCTTATGTCATTTCCCACAAGAATGAAGCCTCATCTTTCAGTAGTCAAGCAAATAACTGAATCTTCCTACGATCATCAACTTCGAAAATTCCAAGTAATTCCTCCGTTTCTTTAAGCCAATTCCTTGCTTCTATGAAAGTTTCGGTTCCTCGGAATGGCTTTCCATCCATAGCACAAAAATCTTTGTAGATCTAAGAGAAATTATCTGCTCGTGGAGGAGGAGGAGGAACAATGGGTGCAGCTGGGGGAGGAACGTCTGCTGGACTACTGGCGGGCGCCGTTGCCTTTAGATACCTAAGGAACCAGCCTGGTATCATGACGCCCTCAGGAATATTAGGTTCCCCAGACAATTGAAAAGAAAATAAATTAAAAGAAAAAAGGGATTCAAATAGAGAATCGAAAGATATTTCCTATTCCTTTGGGGAATATGTTTTTCAAAACAGAATTTTCTTTTGAAAATGTTTTCTTTTAAAACCTTTTTGAAAACAAATTTCAAAATCTTTTATCCGATCTGGTAACCTTTAGTTCTAACACCAAGTGTGACACCCCACGCCCCTTAATGTCACTCATTAAGAGAATGCATTAGGTTTCATGAAGCGTTACAAGTAAATAGAAATAGAAACATTACAAGACAGGTAATAAATAGCAGCGGAATTTAAAATTTTTATTAAGCAGAAAACACGGTGTTTCAAAACCCAATTACATCATAAGTCTGAAGTACTGAAACCCCATTACATTAATATAAAGCTTTTGTCTTGTACTTAAAATCATCAGAATACAGAAATGCATAAAAACCATAATCCCCAAAATATTTCCATATCAGAGAAGACATGAAATCAAGCGGAACATCAAAGCAGCTCCAAGCAGAATGGAAGAGAGGATCCAAATCAAGCCTGAGTATTCCCACCTTGAGAACCCGGGAGGAGGGACAGAAGAGAGAGAGAAAAGGAAACAAAATGGGTCAGACATAAAGTTTTGCGATTCTAGTTACTTTTATCATATAAATAAAAGCATCATAGTAGGCATATAAACTAGATGAGAGAGATGATAGTATCACAAGACATGTATAACAGGATAAACAGGATAACATAACTGGATATGTTGCGCTTCTTAAGTACTTTTCTCTGCACCAATACTAGTATAACAGATATGTAACAGGATTACTTACTCCCTAATTACTTAACAGAAACAGGATGGTCCCAACAAAAATATAATGGTAGTTTTAGGTGTACTCTAGTAGCGGGTTTTACCCCCAAACAGAATTAACCGGTACCTAAACAGAAATAACGGGTGTTAACCCAAACAAAAATACAGGTAACCCACAGAAACAGACAAGACTAGATTTACCCTAATACTACCTCCAATCGATCAGCTCCCTATCCCGTAAATACCCTGTGTCGGCCACACAGTAGGGTGTATTACTTCCTAAAGTGACAACCAACAGAAGGACACAGACCTATTTACTGGTGCTACAGTGGCTTATTTCCCCAGATTAGGCCGTACTCATGCATGCACATGAGTCCGTTGGAACGCGCCAATACACACCTCTTCCCAGACGAACCTCTTAGAATCAGCTCAGTAAGCGTGCCCTGACCCCTACCTAGTGCAGGGTCCCCCTTTTAATACCAGAATGGGTTACTGACTAATATGGGTCCCATATAACATATGACACAAGCCAACCCTTACAGATCTTGTGTCCCCAATTAACTAGGATTTTGGCAGGTTATGCCTAACAGATTTAACAGATTCGCACAACCCCTTACAGATTTACGGGTGGAACCTTACAAGTTAACGAGTCCATATAACCCCTATAGATTTAGCAGGTTAAGTTTTCTAGATTAACAGGTTCATATAACCCCCATAGATTTAACAGGTTTACTTAACCCTACAGATTTAACAGGCTTACTTAACCCCACATACTTAACAGGCTTACTTAACCCCATATATTTAACAGGCTTACTTAACGCCATAGATTTAACAGGATCAAAAATCCTTATGGATTTAAACAGGTTAAGTATTACAAATTCATTACTATATATTTGTTTATGATTATAATGCGCTACCCTCCCACATTAAGTCTACCACTTGTGGATGTTGGATATGCCGGTTGGGTCCGGGCAGACTTCTTCCACAAGTCGGACTTAACCTCGTGTCTTAGCACCGTCACTTGTTTATGCACTTAGACCCCTCACATTAAATTCACCACTTGTGGTCGCTGGATATGCCGGGTGGGTCTGGGCCGACTTCTACCATAAGTGTAATCTAACCTCGTTTCTAAGCGCGGTTATAGTTTCTAATTACTATAATTCTAGGCATTTCATTCTTTAACAATTATCCCTATTTTATTATAGGTTTTCATACCCCTTTTCCAAGTCATATGTACCATATGCCCCAAATTAAGATCTAAATCACAATTTGATTTATGCCCCAAATCCATATTCATGTTTTCAATTCAAGTTAGTCCCCAAATTTTCCAGTACAAGTTATGCTCCAATTTTAATAGATTAAACAGGCTTCACAGATTCTTTACAGTTCCATTAGCATGTTTCGCTAAATCTTAAATTAAGCTACAGATTTATATGTCTCAAACTACAAGTCATAATTTACCGTATAAATCATGCCCTAATTTTTCTTTTAGTCCAATTTCACAATATAGTTTATTCCCCCACACTCTATTCGCGACTCAAAGTACAAAGTATGCCCCTAAATTACCATTTCCAATCACTCCCAATTTAACTCTATTTCGTTCGTATGCATATTTCAGCGATATCGTCCGAGGCTCGAAAGTAGCCTGGCTATAAAAATAAAAAGGGAATGAGAGAGAAGGATAGAATAGGCATAAATCCAACAGTAATAGAAATGAGCATATGATAGCAGAAATAGGCATATAAGAACAGGTCTGATGAATATGTCATAATAGGACTGATTAGGCATAGTGACATGATCATAAACAGGCATGATGAGATCTAATCAGTGAATTAGATATACAAACAATGGCAGATCTGACATAATAAATAGGAATAGGCTTAGATCCAATTCATAGTTATGTCAAAATAACTTAGATACGCATGTTTTGGCAGATCTGATATGATTCAATTAGTCACAGGCTTAGATCCAAGTTATAGTCATGTCAATATTAACTTTTAAGTATTTAGATCTAAAATTAACATAGACTCACTGTGATTGGTCTAAGAAATAGAAGAGTGATTGAAGATGTTGAATCAAGATCTCTAAACTTGAATAACTCTAGTTGATTGTTGAAGAAGAGAAGACTTGATTTAATTTAGGCAGAGGTAGCATCTAGTTCTCCATTGATTTAGAATGAATAAAACAACGGGTATAGGGTCTTATTTGTAGCCTAGAATCAACGAATTTGGTCAAGAAAGGTGTCCACATTCAGAAAAATGAATTCTGCCTCAGATCTGGCGGGGGATCGACCACCTTTTTATGGGGTCGACCCATGGGTTGACACCCCAGGGAGGGAATTTCCCCGCTCCCCTTTTCTTCGTGAATTTTGAACTGTTTTGAATTCTGGATTAGATATATATATATATTCTTCTTATGCGTATAAAACTTCAAACCTTAATAACTTCTTCATACGTTGTCCGTTTTACGCAAACCAGGTGTTTGTTTTGACCTGAATTCCGAGACAAACACAATGGCATAGTCCGTTTTGCTTAATTTTGAATATGTAATTAATTATTCTTTAATTTATCATCTTTAGTATTGTTAAAATTACAGGGTGTTACATCTCCCTCTTTTGACTCTTGTAACTCCTGCAACAACTCCAACTGAGCATGTACAAGATGATGACAATGAAGGTCATGCACCTGAAGACGATGATCCTCATGATGAAGATGCTGAAATAGATCATCATGCTTCTCCCGAAGCTTAAAAAACATTTGTAAGGCGATCTACCAGGGAACGACTTCCTTTCACTAGGTATCCTCCTTCCGAGTATGTTCTCTTAACCGACAGAGGAGAACCTGAGACCTTTAAGGAACCTATAAACAGTGATGATAAGAAAAGTTGGTTGGATGCAATGAAAGAAGAGATGAAGTCGTTGCATGATAACAACACTTCTGATCTAGTGAAACTACCAAAGGGAAAGAAGGCTTTGAAAAATCGTTGGGTTTACAAGCAGAAGCAAGATGAAAATGCAAAGACGCTTTGGTATAAAGCAAGACTTGTAGTAAAAGGATGCTACCAAAGAAAGGGAATTGACTTTGAAGAGATATTTGCACCGGTTGTCAAGATGTCTTCCGTTAGAGTTGTTTTAGGTCTTGTTGCTAGTTTTAATTTAGAAGTTGAGCAGTTGGATGTGAAGACCGCCTTTCTTCATGATGACCTTGAAGAAGACATTTACATGGAACAACCCGAAGGCTTCAAAGCTAAGGGGAAGGAAGAATATATGTGCAAATTGAAGAAGAGTTTGTACGTTCTAAAACAAGCTCCAAAACAATGGTATCGCAAATTTGACTCTTTTATGGGGGAGTAAGGATACAAAAAGACATATAATGATCATTGTGTTTTCTTGAAGAAATTTGCTACCGATGATTTTATCATTTTGCTACTTTATGTTGATGACATGCTTATTGTGGGGCAAAATGTAGATCGGATTGCAAGTTTGAAGCAACAGTTGAGCAAGACTTTCTCCATGAAGTAACTTGGTCCAGCAAAGGACATTTTAAGAATGAGAACTTTTCGTGATCGCAAGGCTCGAAAGTTATGGCTATCACAAGAAGCATATATTTAGAAAATGCTTAAACGGTTCAATATGGAGAAAGCAACGCTTGTGAATACTCCACTTGCTATGCATTTTAAGTTGAGTTCTCAACAATGTCCTTCCACAACAGAAGAGAAAGAAAAGATGGTGCATGTTCCTTATGCTTCCGCCGTGGGTAGTTTGATGTATGCAATGGTTTGCACTTGGTCTGATATAGCTCACGTTGTAGGTTTGGTTAGTAGATTTCTATCTAGTCTCGGTAAAGGGCATTGGGGTGCTGTGAAGTGGATTATGAGATACTTATAGGGTACTGCTGATATGAAGCTTTGTTTTGGGAGTGATTAGCTTTGTCTCGTTAGTTATTCAGATTCTGATATAGCAGGTGATATTGACTCAAGAAAATCTACTTCGGGTTATTTGGTCACTTTTGTAGGGAGAGCAGTGTCTTTGAAATCTAGGCTACAAAAATGTGTGGCTTTGTCTACTACCGAATCGGAGTTTATTGCAGCGAAAGAGGCATGTAAGGAGTTGTTGTGGATGAAGCGCTTGGATTTTCACAAAAGAGGTATGTGTTGTATTGTGATAGTCAAAGTGCAATCTATCTTGCTAAGAATTCCACTTTACCTGCAAAGTCGAAGCATATTGATGTGAGATATCGTTGGATACACGATGTTCTTGATGATAAGTTAATTGAGCTTGCGAAAATTCATACTGACGATAATGGTTCCGACATGATGACTAAAGCTTTGTCAAAATACAAAATTTGGGACTTGTCGTTCAATTGTCGGAATGACAACCAACTCCACATAGTCGAGAAGGGGAGGTTTGTTGGGAATGGGTCCCTTCCTATGTGGAAAAAACTCATATTTAATTAGAGTAATAAATGTTGCTACGATACTTTGTGTTTTTACTTGAAAAGGTGACTTATTGACCTTTGGTGTGCCTTGGTAATTACACCTTGATGGGAATTGTCATCTTATTAAATAAGGTGGTTGAATGGAGATTTCAATGTGCCTTTTTGGTGGCTATATATGCATATCCATATTTTGAGTAGATAATAACACACAACAACATCAATTTGGACAACATTGATAAATATATATCTACCATCAAAACTTTGCTAGCTTCTCGGAGACTTTGTGGGTTGCTTCTACTACTTTGAGATTTCCCTTTGCTGGCGTATTTTTGCGAGATCTCTCAGCTTTTCTGAGCTCTGTTTCCTAATGATATTTTTCACTTTTCTCACTTTTGTTTTATGCTGTTGTTGCTAGTTATTGTTGAATAATTTATGTTTCCAATTTGTGACTTGGATTTGGATTTGTGTATCACTCCATTATCATAGTAAGAGAAGTTTGGGAGGACCCCCGTCATTAGTCCCGTGGTTTTTACTCTTCACATCGAAGAGGTTTTCCATGTTAAAAATTAATGTGTGTTTTTACTTTATTATTATCTCTTGTTCTGTTGATTATTTGCAATAATCATTGGTGATTGTGGTGCATTTTGTTGGGTTTGTCTGTGTCATTCATAACAGGTTGGTCTTTCTTTGATATTTTTGTTTGAATCGATGATTGTTTGAAGCATTGATGTTCTTTTCCAATCAGTTGACTTGTTTACATGTAAAACTTGTACTTTTCAATTATAGTAATGATCTAATAAGTAAGCTGGATTCTAATCAAAAGCTTAGTTCCTTCTTCGCAAAATTTAAGCCAGAAGTAGGGTGGATTTTAATTAAACTGATTTGTCTTATCTTTTAGAATAGTTTTATATGGAGATGAAGATGATTGAATTGTTTATTTTACATGCTATCTATATTTTGTTTCATACGATCGTGGCATATTCCTTAAACCTACTATTGTTATAGTTTTTTGAATATAGATAGAGATGAACTGTTTCCAAACAATCACATAAAATAACTGAAATAAAGAAGCCTAATAGTATCCGTTGATGTAGAAGTATTACTACTAAATTATATGTTCCATTGTTATATGTTCATATGTTAATGCTCAATCTCAAGTTTTTTTTTTGTTTTGGTTTGGTCAAGTTATTGAGCATTATTCACTTTTTCCAATCTTAATTTTAGTCAGCACGTAAGTAGCTTATACTGCTTTATATGCAACAATATCCATTATTATTATTATTAGCTTAACAGTTATTAGCTGTCAATTTAACTTTCATAATATGATTATTTATGCTCTTAGTTTTTTGGTTTTGTTATGACTCTATGCAACCACCGAATACTATTTATTACTCCAACAGGATCTCGGTGGGATGCCCCCCCCCCCCCAAAAAAATCTTGCATGATTCAACATTCATGGCCTAGGCTTACATTGTTATGCAATGCAGTAGTACAATAATTTCAATGCAATTTGTAAATGACTATGCAGTTAAAAGCATCTTAGTACTTGGTCATGCATATGCATGTTGTAATAGGAAAAAATGAAACGTTTGCACAAGCATAGTGCCTTTTCAAGAGGTTATCTTTTCTTTCTACGCCTTAGATATGTCTGTCGATGCTATTGTAAAATTAATCTTCTTATGGGTCCTGAACAAAAATTGTAAATTTTCAATTCATCATTATGTTGTAAATGTCCTCCTTTCCAAACACTTTGCACAATTTCTTAATTGTGGGCTGAGGGTTTACATTTTGCACTCATGTTCTGAAGTTTCTAAACAAAAAAGATCCTTAATTTTTTTTGAAAGCTTTACCATTTATGTAGGTCAAAATGGATATATAAAAAGGGTTTTGGTTCGGTTGAGTTTCTATTGATGGCCACAAGGATTCACTTATTTCTTCTTCGCGATCTCCTTTTTGTTGGTTCTCTGTTTCCACTTCCTACGTCTTTCAAGATCTCTTCCCCTCTCCTTCATCCCTTGCTTTCTCCTGCATAGATTCTCCACTGAACCTCAGTTTTCATCGATTAGATCTAAACTGTTTTCTCCTTTTCACCCCTTTGTTATATGATCCTCTCCTCACCTGACACCAATTCCCCTTCACGCTCCTGCCTTCTCTTCCTATACGACGTGTGGTGGCCCTTCTGTGTTTTATTAGGCTTTCTCTTGTTGCCTACGCAGGTAGATTTCGTGAATCTCTGTCGTTGGAAACAATGGTTCGACTGAGTCGTGGAATATGTCATTTTCTTGAAGACGTTTCGGCAATCTGCTCAATGATGCAAAGCAGTTTGTACCTTTCGTTGCCGCCTCTAGGATAAAACAACCTCTTCTATAATATCAATTCGCTTGCACAACAAATTTATCTTGATTTGCACTCAAATTAAAAAAACTGTACTGCTCCTTTCTATTGTAATGATAAAATCCAATGAAGATAAGAGAGTTTTTTTAAGAGAGAGGAAGAGAAAAAAGATTGTTGCATATAATGCTTTGTCTAGTTTATTCCATTGATAGAAGAAAAAAGTAACATTAACTATGTTAGTGGGAGGAAAATTGGACCGTAATTAATACCATATTAAACAAAAGTGACGTTAAAAATTTTGCAATTTTTAACATGTAAATTGCATACATTTCAAAAGAGATGAATATTATAATATATTTATTTATCATCATTCATAGCAATATTTTAATACCATTTGTTTTTGTAATAGCTCCATAAAAGGTCACATAAACATATGACCATTGTGCTACTATGACTATTCAGTAACAATAATGGCTCTATACATATATGTAAATATATTACTGTTATAACTTTCAATGGCTCTATTGCATTAATTGGTCAACAATAAATTCTTGGTAACTGCAATTAATTTTTAAATAAATTCATTACATATACAAAATGTTTCCAACAATCCCCTAGTTAAATTTTTAAAAAAATATATTTCGAGCAGTTTCAAAAAATATAAGATTGTGTATAAGCAAAGGTGTCTTCTAACTTGAACCTTTGCATAGTGGATAAGATTCAGTTTTAACTAGACTGACACGTGGTCTTGAACTCTATTCCTGACATCAGACAACACACAACCTTTTCATTGGAAATGACCACATTTCCACATTCACATAGGTGAGTCTATCAAGAGCACTTTTGAAGGTAGGTACTCCACTCCAAATAGAATATAGATCTTATTAAGAGTTTCTATTAACTCATCCTCTAATCACTTTAGAATACATGCTTCTTAACATATAAATTTAGTATGTTCATCTACCATCACAACACAACTTGTTTTTACCCATTGAACTTAGTTCTTAGGACCTCCAGTCATTTAGGTCGGGTTACCATTGTGTGTGATTCCATAATCTCAGGGAAATATTCTCATTCTTTTATAACCATCAATTACTTTCTTTCTGGCCAGTCCTTTCGTCAATGGATCTGCCAAATTATCATCACTTCATATGTGAATTCTCTAACAATACTGTTTATACGACTGCCATTTCTTACCGTTTGTGATATTGGTTTTGTCCTTTTCTCAATAGCCATCAAATTGTCATCACTATATATGTGATGTTCTCTTACAGTATTGTGTTTACGACTGTCACCTTCTAGCATTGTAATAATGGTTCTGTACTTTTTGCAATAGCCGCAGAACTATCGCAATAGATTACATGGCTGGTGTCAATTTTTCCCATATAGGGATCACATCTAACAGATTTATTTAATTCTCTGCTTTTTCACTAGCAGTAGCTAGTGCTAATGTCTCAGTCTCTATAGTAGACTGATTCAAAATAGTAAGTTTACTGAAATTTTCAAAAAATAACTCCTCTAGCAATGCTAATATATATAGTCGTTGGTCTCTTTTGAATCGTCATATAAAGTATTCTAGTCTGCATCGCAATAACCTTCAACAATAGCTGAAAATTTTTCATAATGTAATTCGAGGTTCATGGTTTATTTTAGGTATCTCATGACCCTCTCAGTAGCATGTTAATGCTCTATACTAGGTATACTGATAAACTTATACAATAATCCCACGACATTGGAGTGTCGTGTCTGTACAATTACTGGCAAACCTAAGGCTGGAAATGATGCTCGCATAGTTACAAGTATTTGTTTAATAACTTTACACTAGGATCATATGGTACACCTGCAGGTTTACAATCAAAATAATTGTATTTCTTCAGAATCTTCTCAAAATAATGAGATTGATCCAAAGAAAGTCCTTTTTCGCACCTAGAATTCTTAATACCATTGAATACATTCACCTCACTTAGATATTTTACATCGATATTGACACTTAATATGGATTCAACAATGTTTATGGCATGAATGTTTGACTCAAAAATTAGTAGGTCTTCTACATATATACATATGATAGTACAAAAGTCATTTTCAGATTTATAATAAATGCATTTGTCACTTTCATTAACTTTAAATCCATGTGAGATCACTAAGTTATCAATTTTTTCATGCCATTTCTTAGGTGTTTGTTTTAAACCATATAATGATTTATCTAATTTGTAAATTTTATGTTCTTGACCATGATCTATAAATTATTCGAATTGGTCCATATAAATTTCCTGTTCCAATTCACCATTTAAAAATGCAATTTTAACATTTGTTTTAAAATCATGAATACATGCAAGTGAAGTTGATGCTCGAATGGATGTAGTTCCAGTTACAGGTGAAAGGTGCCAATAAAGTCTATATTCTGTCACTGCTTACATCCTTTAGCTATTAAGTGGGCTACATATTTATCAACTGTGTCATCGTATTTTATAATAGTCGTATAATGGCTTATGCTAAGTGAAGTTAATGGCTTATACTATTTCCAGCAACCAATTTTATAATAGTCGTATCAAATCAGAAAAAACCGTATAATTACCATATTCAAACCAATAATATTATATTATATAATCATCATATTCAAATAATTGAGAGCACGTTAATCACATAAGTATAATATCCACAACTATTTAGATAATAGTTATTTGACAAAATGAGCAAATTAACATACCACAAGAATTCACAAACAAGTTTACACAACCAGTACTAATAAATATCATAATACATGTAACAATTGAAGTCATATTCATTGTTGTTGATGTCTTCACTCCGGACAAGCTAATTAGTTGTAAACAAGGTTGATAATCAATAATAATAATTTTCCATGAATTATCATGTAACAATAAAACAATATTAATTGATTATTATTAAAACAAGCACATAACAATCATGCCATCAAGTTCACAGCGTTTCATAGCTCGTGATATGAGTTATGTAACTTCTATTGTTTACTTGGTCATGAATTAAAGGATTGGGATGACTGTTTTATATAAAAAATTAAATAGAAAACATTCATTTAAATCCAACTAACAGAAATGTAAGTATGCTTTTTTTACACCTAATGGTTTTAACATGAATTATTATTAGATGTATGTTTTATAAACTTATCTTTTAATTTGTTGCTAGATGTATAATTTAAATTACGATACATGGTGATGTTAAGCTTAAGTTATGATACAAGTCTTTACCTTTAAAATATACCTATGATTTTGAAGGCGATTTCAAACAAAAAAGGTGAATAAAGCCAACTGTGCATGATTTGTTTGAGCCATTAGATCTGTGTTTCCTTTGCCGAGCTCATAAAATCCCAATATCAATCTCAATTGCACTCCATTTTGAAATCCACTCTTTCTATTGTTTTTTAATGCCAAAATTCATGGTTTTGGAATTTTAAGAAGAGGTTGTTAAAGAATACTTACAGGAAAAATAAAACTTGTACAACATGATTCATATATAATTCAACTCACCGTCTTCAATAACAATTACCATATGTACGACAATGGCGGTGGATACCGCTCCCATGATAATAGTTACTATAAACATTTTTTGTGTATCTAGTTGAACCAACATTGTAACTCCAAAATGAGGAAGTTCTCATCTCTTCTTCTTCATCGTATTTCAGACACTGCGAAAGTAAAACGATGAATAAACAAAAGCTGAAGAAAAAGCAAAATGTGCAAAGCCAACATAAGCAAGCAGTAGTATGATATGATTCCAAAATTTTGTAAAAATATATATCAGGTAATAAAACATGGAAACACACATTGATAATCCTAACATTTGGCTGATGATTTAGCCACCAATGTAACTTGCGACTCAAATGCTTACAATATGATATTTTAGTCCTAGATGAAGACATTTAATTACTCAATTAAAATTAAGTCAATCGCTGCATTTTTCATGCTGCTAAAAAATACATATGATGATATTTTAGCCTTAGTTGAAGATACTCGTATTATTTAATAATTTGTTGGGATTAAACAAATTATATTTTTGTGATTATCAAAGTTTGCTAACTTGAAATAAGTTTAATCCTGACTCGGGAGTTTTGTGTATTTTTCATGGAACGCTCGGGTCAGGTCCTAAGGGTTCCAGACTTAAAGATTTCAGCTAGCGAACTGGAGAGGAATGTAAAGATGCATTTGTGCATGCAAGGATCGATTGAAAAAGTAAACTTTAAATTTAAAAGTCATGTACTGTATTTATAAAATCTTCTATTATATAAAATGTTTTGTAAAACTCTGATATTATGTATATAAAAATTTATTCCGCTGCAAACATTTATGTTCTGTGATTCTGTGTGTATTTTCTATTTGAACCATGTAAGCTAATAACGAGCTGTCGTTTTGAACACTCTGAGTTGGTTTAATTATCGACTTGGAGCGGTCGAAATGGCAGGGCGTTACAAGTGGTATCAGATCTTTGGTTTGACAAAGCTTAGCTTATCAGGTTTAAAAACTCATTAGAGATATAATAGCAATACTCTAGAAGAATGAGTGAAATTATCATAAGAATCACTGTTGAGGGAGCATATTTTATGAATTATTTTAATATTAATTAAATAGTTTTGAAAAGCTAAATTAATTTGAAATATAATTTATGATAAGAGTTTTGAGTATTTTATTCGACGTCGAGATTGGACTGCCGGTATGAGAAGATTTCGAATATACGCCTGGCCAGCGTATGTACAAAGTCTTATGCGTACTAGAAAGATATAAAATCACACTCTAGTCTCTCGATGATGATTCTGATGATTGATGCATCATTATCAAATATTTATTTCGAGTTTCTAAAGTGGGATGACTGTATGGTTCTGATTAAAGTCGAAAATATTTGAAACCGTTTAGATAAGTGATTGAATGTAAATATTCAATTGATTAATGATATTTGTGATATGTAACCCAAATCAAAAGTGAAGTTTTAATAATGAATTGCTTGTCAATATGAATTAGATTTGAAATGATACTGAATATTCAAATCAGTTGTGAAATCAAAACTAATTTGATATTGAAATGAAAATTTTGAAGACTTATCGACTTATGAATATTGTGATTTAAAATGTTTGAAACCTATGTGACTTATATTTGTATGAGATTAATTCGAAAAACGCTGATTTAGAAGATAACTGATTGAATAGTAGTCTAATATTATAGAATCTATATGAGAATGACATGTTGGAAAACGTGATTTGAAAAGAAAATCTTGTGTAACTTGATAGTTATGTAAGTGGGGTATATGCGAAACGTGAAATGAAGTACTATATATATTTAGTATGTATGTTTTCCAAATGAAGATATGGAAAGTGCATTCCTCTAAAAATAGAAAATTGAAAATCGTAGCTACGTTGGTGCTCCGTTGATTGGAGTATCCATCAATATCGAAATCCCACTCTGTGGGATTACATTGATTATTATTACTTATCTATTCTAGCACAATTCGAGGGGCGCGAAGCCTACAGTTATGAGCGGTTCCACTGAGATAGTGGTCGTAACCATCGCGTATCTGCGATCTAGACGCCATAGTGAAATTCGAGGGGCGCGATGCCTACAATACAAGCAGTTCCACTGAGATAGTGCCCATAACCGCTGTGTAACTGCGATCTATGGCAACAACCATGGCGAAATTCGAGGGGTGTGATACCTATGGTTACAAGCGATTCTACTGGGATAGTAGCGTAACCGCTGAGTAACCGCAATCCATAGGGGAACGTATTTTCCATATCTGTTTTAAATGTTTTAAGTATTTTCACTGGGAGTTGAAACAAATATATTTAGTACTTAGAAATTTTAGCCATGCGCCTGGCCAGCGTATGCCTAACGTCTGTAAGAGTGACAATAAACTTGTTAAACTTCGAGTTATAAAGTAGTTTCAAATGTTAAATAATAAACCAATAACCAGTAATTAAATATATATGACTTCAACACAATAAATTAAGAAAGAAAACTTTTAACTGTCTTAAGAAATACAATAGCTTTAAATTTTCAATAAAATTCTTATTTCCTATTTCAAAAGTTGTTTTCAAACATGGGAATCATATTTTCAAATTTTAAGTTTTGTTATAAATATTTTAAGTTTGTTTAAAAGCCTATTTTTATTTTGTTTAAAGTAAATTTTGTATTAGTATGTATTTTGTTGTACACATATGCATAATTTTTTTAACCTCTCCTTTTCGAGGACGAAAAGTTCTGAGTAGGGGAGATAGTAACATCCCATATATTTCAACCATTTAAGTTATCGAATTTAATTTAATTATTGAATGTAAAAAGGGTTTTTAAATAATTTTTTTTGTTATTAATGAAATTTATTAATTTCTGCTGAATATTTGATTGAAAATAATATGTGTCTTGTAGATGAAATAAATTCTAACAATATATATATATATATATATATATATATTTGGCCATTGTCTTCAATTATTTTGAAGCGACCCGAACTTCCCCGTAAAGGAAAGCCCGGATTGAATTGAGAACAAGCCGCATCAGAACACAAACAGAAGAACATTTCATTGTTAATTACAACAATTCCATCAGAATACAAGAATATACAGAGTATGAATAAATATTATACATCAAAGAAATATCAGAGATTTAAATACATTACTGCAGCGGAAAAATAATATAATACACAATTGAAAGAGATATACGGATACAGAGCTTTACGAATATCATTCCAGCTGTAAAACAGGATCCTGTGGATATAAATCTACAAAACCAAAACTACTAGCTGCCCGTGCGAAAAATAGGGGCACCCAGAGTTTAGGTTAAAACAATAAACTCTAGGTCAGTGATGTGACTGGTGTGAGAACTAAAACAATTATTTAGAACTTTACTTCAAAATTAGATATATCGAGGGACCATGCCGTATAACATGGAACAGGTTTCCTCCCAAGAATACCAGTGCATATAACAAAACAACGCAATGCTTTTTGGAAAAATGAGGCTATTATAAGACCCAGGTCCCATCACACAATGCAACGCAAGCCGAAGGATCGGGTTTTCCCTTATAATAGCCAAACATGCTTGGTACGCTTAAAACAAATCATTTGATACTATTATAATGCATAGTGTATAAAACAACTTCAAATATAAATGTATCAATCCTAGGCGGCATGGGTACCATATATCATGTCGCCAACACTAGGCTCTACAATCAAAACCGCAAACGTCACGTATTGGAAGTTGGATTTCCATCTGTGAACCAAGGCAAGGGATCGTCCTTACCGCTTCGAGACTCTCTAGCCCGAGCCTCAGGCAAGCGCGCAACCAAACCTTGGATCGTCAGGGTCGGTCCACCCGATGTGGATTATAATGCCTGAACACTGCGTTTCCCCGCCCTATGGGGTGTAAATGAGCCAAATGACTGCATCGGTCCCGGATCGACCGATATAACCGAGGCGCCTTGTTATCCATCATCCACATAAGTAAAATGCCAGGGTGTGTAAAACCCAAAACACCACTCCTAACTAGAAAGAAACGCATGCCCTCCCTGAGGTCCTCTCCCGTTTCTGGTTCACACCGGTGTGTGAAGCTCACGAATTAAAGCTACACAAAGCTACGCTATATTAAAGCCGTGCTTTGATCATCAACCACAAGACTTTGCTTTTCAACAGAAGCCTTGATCATTTGCATCTTAGCATGCCACACAGGCAGTTCACGCTATGCAACCGATGTACATCAATCACACAGAATGAAATCCGATGTCAGACACACATCCATTTACAAGTCTGTTCCGGGTCTGAACGAAACCGGAGGAACCTTATTCCTCGCATATCCATCGATCTCCAAGTTCGTCTGGAGGATCAGCAACTGATTCCCTCCTCTTGGGTGTACTGCCCAATCAAGATCATCAGTAATTATCCAAACGACGTGAAGACCTCTGTAACGACCCAGAAAATCTGAACCAATTTAAAAATTTTAAATTGGCTAAAATAATGGATTTTAAATATTTAAAATAAATATTTTAGTTAATGACGATGAAAACTGAGTTTGAATCGACATTTGAAAACGAATATAATTAATTATAATTATATATAGAATTGAAAATGGCGCGGTAGTTCGATAATTCGATTTCAAACTTCAATTGAATATACCGGGTGCAAAACAATCCGGATTTTAGTGAGACCAAAAACATTAGGATCTTATTGGTAATATCTTTCTAACGAATCTAACCAATCGGAATTTGATAGCGGGAATCAAAAGATATGTCCAGTTAAAAATTCTGAATAGTCGCTATGGAATTCAGGCCCTTAAAAATGGACATTTTGCAAACGACCTCGGATTTCGACGAAACCACTTTTGTTGGGTCCGCAGTGTCAAGTTATTGCTAGGTTTCAAATTTCATAATTTTTCGAATCAATATGTGAGCGTGGCAAAAGAAAACGCGTTTGACCAGTTTCTATTGAATTTAATCGACTGGAAATTGGCCATTTTTCAAACGGTCTCAGAATTCGACGAAACTAGTTTTGTTAGGACCGAATCGTCAATACGAAACTAGAAAATATTTTTCTGGAATTTTTCTAGTTAGTATGTGACCCCGGTAATTTGAAATGTGCGTTTAAAATTCAATATAGTGATTTAAATGTAAATTCAAAAGGAAACCGATTGTAATGATCAAACCAGCTTGCGATACATATCCCATTGTGTTCGGAATGGGGGTGAAACGCTATGGGCGACAGGCGGTGGGCCCCGTTTCGAGGTCGTGGATGAAAGTCAACCCTTTTGCAAATTTAAATTAAATAAAAAAAAAAAAAAAAAGGGTACTCTTTCTCCCCCTTTTTCCCTTCTGATTGGCCCCCCCCCGTTAGTTATAATTCGAAACAGAAGAAAAAAAAAAAGAAAAAAAAAACCAAAAACCTAAATCTAATCGGAGCCGCCCCCCCCCCCAACCTCGAGCCGCCGACGAACTCACGCCGCCACCCCCCATCTCGAAGCCACTCACCGCCTCCCCGCAGCCTCCGCCTCCACCTCGAGCACCCCCCGTCGAATCCAGTCGCGACACCACCGTTCGAACCAGCGAACGCCCACCTCCTCCGACGCCTTCATTTCCCCCCCCCAGAAGTGCCGCCGCCGACATCAGCATCCCCCCCCCTTCTTCGAAGCACTGTAAGTTTTTTTTAATTTGATTTATTTATTTTATTTTTGTTTTAAGTTCTGATTTTAAATACTGTGATTTGTTTAATAAGTATTAAACTGAATTTTATAAAAAGTATAAAAACCTGTTTTTGAAATAAAAAATAAATAAAATAAAACTGCATTTATAAAAAAAAAAAAAAGAGAAAAACTGATTTTGAAAAGGAATAAAAAAAGGTAAAAACTGAATAAATTAAATAAAGTTTAAAACTGAAACTGTTTTAAAATATAAAGAAATAAAACTGAATTTTTTTAAAGAATAAAAACTGATTTTGTTTTTTTAAATAAAAACTGATTTGATTTTAAAGAAATTTTAAAGAATATAAAAACTGATTTTAAAAATGACTTATAAAATAGAAAACATATTTTTATATGTGAAAGCAAAAATCATATTTTTATATGTGAAAGCAAAAATCATATTTTTTATATGTGAAAGCAAAAGTAAAAATCATATTTTTATATATATTGAATAGCATGGTAAAAATTCGATTTTTACTTATGTAGAGAATACGGGAAACGAAAGCAACAACAAGGCGAAGTAGGCGAAGTTTCTATTAAGGAACAATCGTGTGAGTGGATAGCTATTGGTGAGGATTTCTCACTCTTCAAATTCTTTTTATAAATAAACATATATGAGTTGAAAATGAACTGCTATATATAAATATCTATATATATATATATATATATACGCCCCTCGTCCACAAACCATGGACGATATTTATTGGTTGGAATTGATTGATTGTTTGGGATTGTTTGTGATTGATATTGGTTGATTGTGGTTGAAAAATACCCAATTGTGATTGGAAAATATTTGGTTGAAACCACATAGGATTAGTTTGTGGAAATGGAAAAAAAATATAAACATGCCGCCTGCGTGCGAATTAGATGCATGATTCCCATTGTCAAAAACCGCGAGGTTTTAAGGTAGAGCGAGGAGCCGTACTAGGGACGGTGCCGGTGTAACTACCCTGCCGTTATGCTGCCGAAATTTTGAATAATATTTGTGTGTTTGAATTATTTTCATATGCTTAAACTATATTTATTCCTTATATTGAAAACATTCGTGTGTTGAATTGATATTCATTCGTTGTTTAGAAATTCATGTGTTGAATGGTATTCATATTTTGAAATAAACTGTTAGATAATAAAAATCACATTTTTATCTATATCTAAAAACTATTGAAAACATTCGTGTGTTGAATTGATATTCATTCGTTGTTTAGAAATTCATGTGTTGAATGGTATTCATATTTTGAAATAAACTGTTAGATAATAAAAATCACATTTTTATCTATATCTAAAAACTATTGAAAACATTCATGTGTTGAATTGATATTCATTCGTTGTTTAGAAATTCATGTGTTGAATGGTATTCATATTTTGAAATAAATCGTTCGATAATAAAAATCACATTTTTATCGATATATAAAAACTATTGAAAACATTCATGTGTTGAATTGATATTCATTCGTTGTTTAGAAATTCATGTGTTGAATGGTATTCATATTTTGAAATAAACTGTTTGATAATAAATATCACCTTTTATCGACTATGTGAACTATATAGAAAAATAGTGTTTTGAAATGAATCGTTTTACAATAAAAATCACATTTTTATTGTATGCATAAATCGTTGAAATGTGAAATGTTGAAAATAGCCACTTGTTCAAAATAAACATATATGAGTTGAAATATTCATTAATTAGCTAATGAAATGATTTGCACCTATTTATGTAACATTAGAATGAATGGTGTTTTTAAAACCTAATAGAAATCAAATATGAAGTTGAATAGAAAATGAAAAATGATATGAACTGTATATATATGTACATGCAATATTCTTTGAACAGGTTATAGCAAAGGGGCTAGAGAAGAGGAATAAAATTTTGTGCCCGACAAATAGGTACACATTTACTGATTTGTTTGGGTGATGATTTTGAGCCTATTGGCTAGCCGCTTGGCTTTTTCTCTTTTTTTTTCTTTTTGAGATTAGAAGGACCGGGACGCTATTTGCGATTTCCCGACGCTCCCGGTACAGGGGAGGTTATGGCGAAATTTTTCCAAAATTTAAGGAGTTAGAAATTTTTTTGAAGTTAAAACGATATTGAAATCGTTGAATGAACTATATTTATATAACTATATAAATATAAATAAAATTAAAACGAAACGAAGCCGTGCAGTTCGTATTTCGAAACCGTAATTTCAAACGACTAGTACGGGAAATCCGACCATTGGATTTTCCCGAAACCTCAACCGTCGGGTTCGCCTTGGAATAATCTTTCCAACGGCACCAACCTTGTAGAAATCCAACGGTTGGATTGTCTGGAATGTTTAATTCAAATCTGAAGAAAAACAGCGCCAGAAACGATTATATTTATTTATATATATAAATAAAATTATATTTAATCGAATAACGACGCTGCAGTTCGTATTTTGAAATCAAAACTTCAAACGATTGTACCGGGAGATCCGACCGTCGGATTTTCCCGAAACTGGAACCGTTGGATTCGTTTTGAAAAGACATTTCTAATGATGTAAATTTTGTGAAGATCCAACGGTTAGATTTTCAGATATGTGTAAATCAAATCTGAAGAAAAACAGCGCCACGGCCACGTTATGGCCCGAAACGTCGTTTTGAATATATTAGCTATTTTAAAATAAATAAAAATAGCGATAAATAGTTATAAAATATCGTAAGCGATATGGAATGGAAATAAACTGAATTTGCTTGATTTATGTGATGTTTGATGGTTGAATGTGTTTGGTGTGAAAACTATATTAAAGAACACAATTGGTGTTGTTGAATAATTTAACCATTGAAATAAATCGATTTGAAATTCTGAATATACGTGAATTATTTGAAAAGGCCGAGTTAATTCTCATTTCGAATAATCGACCGACGATTGAAATTCGAAGATGAAGACGATGGTCGAAGACCGGAGATCTTCACCTCGTTTGGATGGTAACCGAGGTCCTGATTGGGAGGCATCCCGAAATATGGATAATGAGTGGTGATCGTTCAGACGTACGTGTTGATCAAAGGGTTTGCGAGGTATTTAGTGCCTCCGGTTTCGTTCAGACCCAGAACGGACTTGTAAATGGACTGTGTGTCTGACATAGGATTTATTCTGTGTGGCATGCTAAGATGCAGTGATCAGGGCTTCTGTTGAAAAGCAAAGTCTTGTGGTGATGATCAAAGCCCCGCCTGTGTGGCGTAGCTTTGTGTGTAACGTGAATTCGCGAGCCTCACACCCCGGTAGGAACCTAAAACGGGAGGAAGGACCTCAGGGAGGGCATGCGTTTCTTTCTAGCTAGGGTGGTGTCAGTGACCTACCAGCCCTGACATTTATATACTTTTCACCTATGTGGTTGTTGCTGTTGCGAGGCGCCTCGGTTTGATCGGACGATCCGGGTCCGATGGAGTCATTCGTTGGCTCGTTTACGCCCCAAAGGGCGGGGAAACGTATTGTTCAGGCATAATAATCCACATCGGTGGACCGGCCCTGACGATCCAGGGGGCAGTTGCGGCTGTTCCTGAGGGGCGGGCTAGAGCGTCTCGAATTCGGTAAGGACTATCTTTTGCCTTGGTTCATGACGGAAATCCAATTTCCAAATACGTGATTGTGCGGTTTTGATTGTATACCTATATATGGCGACATAGTGGTATGGGGCATTAATGCCGTCTATGATTGATAGTTATGATTTGAAATTGTTTTCAAAACATATATACACTAGCAATAATATCAAATGCCTTTGTTTTATTCGTATCAAGCATATTTTGGCCGTTATAAGGTAAAAACTCTATCCTCCGGTTTGCGTTGCATTGTGTGATGGGAACTGAGTCTTATAACGGCTTCATTTTTATAAAAAGCATAGCGATGTTTAAAAGAAAGATTTGTTTTAAAGCACTGGCAATCCAATGGAGTAAACCCGTTCCACGAAAGTGGCGTGGTCCTGTGATTAGCCAATTATATATGTGTTGAGTGGATTTCTCATACCAGTCCCATGACTGACTCGTAGTTTGTTTCACTCTCAAACTCGGGTGCCCCTTTTTCTACACGGGCAGCCTTGTATTCAGGTTTAGCTGGTTCTCTTCTGGATAGCTGGAGCTGAAGATGGATTCTATCATTTATTTCTTTTTATGCTGTTCAGCTCCTATTGTACATATTTTGTTTATTTCCGCTGTAGACATTTATGTATAGCTGAACTGTATTTGTACTAAGTAAGATCCTGTATACTGTGTAACTCTGATGATTACTTTTATCCAGTATATTTTGTTGTTCATTCTGGTGTATTTATTTAATTCTGTTCTGCTATTATCTGTTTCTGTGTTATATTCCAAAAGATAACCTTGTTTCCGTGAAAACGGGAAATCGGGTCGTCTCAACGTGGTATCAGAGCTTTGGTTAAGCTTAGTTCTGGAATATAACATTTGAACGAACTCGTCAGAAATAGAACCAGTAGTGTTCTAGGACGGGTAACTCAATACAGATAGGATCAACAATATCCTAGTATGAGTAAAGCAGAATGAATACACTTCGATAGACACATTTACACTTCAAGTATTTGTCTCTATATTTTAAAATACCTTTTCTGTGACCTGACACTTGATCTGCTATTTGCAGAAGAACTAGAAAATGAGTGCCAGAAACAGAAGAAGTAATACTAGCCCGGATATTGAAGCTCTATTCATGAAGTATAGAAATCTGGGTGGAAAGCCGTTCTCGGGCGAAGAATCTATTATGAGAACCCAAGCTTGGATTCGTTCGGTTGAGAAAATATTCGAAGCATTAAAGCTTAGGGATGACCAGAAAAGATTACTGGCCTCCTGGGCACTGGAAGATGAAGCTTTGTTCTGGTGGGATTCTGTTGTTAAGGATAATCCAGAAGGTGATATCACCTGGGACAGATTCAAAGTGATTTTCTTAGAAAGATTTACTCCTCCCGAAGCGACAGAGCGACTATGCGACGAATTTTCTTATCTGATACAAGGAGACATGACAATTCCCGAATATCATAAGAAATTTAATGAACTTTCTCACTTTGCTCCTCATCTAATTCAAAATCCGAAGAGGAAAAATCTGAGATTTATTCACGGACTTCAAAGGAAATACCAGAATAAGGTATTGGGGCATGTGAAGCTTCCTTTCTCAGAAATGATTTATATGGCTTATCAGTACGAAGATCTCCATAAGAAAGGAATGTTGCGCGACGAAGAAGAAGTCTGTTCTAGTGACAAAACAGGGTCAGAAACTGATATTCCTGAAACCAGTACGAGGTCTGAAGTCAATAAGAGGCCCAGTGCCAAGAGAAAAAGGGCTGAATCTGGGAACGAACGAATAATGACCGCCACGTGCTCAAGCTGCAATAGAAAAGGACATTTGGCGATAAGTTGCAAATCTTGGAACGAACAAAGAAAGAGTGGATCTAAAGCAAAGAAGGATTTTCAAGGAAAGCAAAGGTGCAATCAATGCGACCAGTTTGGTCACGTAAAGCAAGATTGCTGGCAGTTGAAAAAGACTGAGATAGTTCAAGTGAATGAAGTGGCAGAAACTTCTGAGCCCTCAGCTATTCAGGAAAGGCCAGATGTTTTAGAAGGCACGCTAACTGTCAAAGACATCCCAGTTAAAGTACTGTTTGACACAGGCGCGTCACGAAGCTTCATTTCCAAAGATGCAGCTAAGAAACTGGATTTGAATTTGAAGAAGCTCAAGGAACCAATGACTGTCCAGAATCCAGTTGGGGGTTCCATTGATCTCAGTTGGATTTGTGGAGTGCCGGTTTCTTTCTCTCGTTATCGGTTTCCTACCATCGCGGTCGTCATGAATTTCAAAGAGTTTGATCTTATCTTGGGGTTAGACTGGTTGACCAAATATGAAGCTGAAGTCAAATGCGCCGAGAGGGTCGTAAAGGCGAAGATTAAATCAGGTGATTATATAACCATTCCCTGTGAAGGTCAGAATGCTAATAGAAAGGACTTCTGGGCAGCTTTGAATGTTTCTCCAGCCCAAATAGAAAATATCCCTGAAGTCACAGAGAATATTCCTGACCTCATCAAAGACATTCCTGTTGTCAAGAACTATGCGGATGTGTTCGAAGAAGTTGTTCGCTTACCTCCGCAGAGAGAAATAGATTTCAAGATTGCTTTGATTCCGAATGCAAGGCCGGTAGTTCACGCTATTCGAAGAATGTCCTTGAAAGAGAAGGAGGAATTAGACAATCAAACAAGACAACTAGTATGGAAAGGTCTGATAAGGCCTAGTTTCTCTGATTGGGGTGCAGCAGTGGTGTTTGTCCCAAAATCTGACGGTACTCTACGTCTATGTGTGGATTATCGTGATTTGAACAAGCAGACCATAAAGAACAAATATCCATTGCCGCGAATAGATGATTTGTTGGATCGATTAAATGGAGCACAAGTATTTTCGCGAATGGACCTAGCTACAGGTTTCCATCAACTTCGAATTGCCGAAGAGTGTGTTCCAATGACAGCGTTCAGAGGCCCCGACTTATTCTACGAGTGGTTAGTAATGCCGTTCGGCTTATGTAACGCTCCAGCTTATTTCGTCGATCTGATGAATAGAGTGTTCAGAGGGGTTTTGAATAAATTCGTTCTGGTTTTTATTGATGATATTCTAATCTTCTCTAAATCAAAGGCCGAACATGAAAAGCATCTGGAACAAGTGTTAGAAATCCTCAGAAGGAATGTATTGAAAGCAAAGTTTTCCAAATGTATATTCTGGCAAGATGAAGTGAAATTTCTGGGCCATGTCGTATCGAAAGATGGAATCGCTGTGGATCCAAGCAAAATCACAGCCATTCAAAATTGGAAACAGCCCAGTACTCCCACTGAAGTTCGCAGTTTTCTTGGACTGGCTAGCTATTATCGGAAGTTCGTTAAAGACTTTTCGAAGATATCTGGCCACTTAACGAAGCTTACAAAGAAGCATTCTAAGTTCAAATGGACTGAAAAGAGTGAGGAGGCTTTTGAAGAGCTAAAGTTAAGATTAACAACAGCTCCAGTGTTAACCATCATTGATGGCAACCAGGATCTAAAAGTCTGGACTGATGCTTCTAGAGAAGGCCTTGGCGCAGTGTTAATGCAAAGAGGCCAAGTAATTGCTTATGCTAGCCGTCAACTGAAGCCGCACGAGAAAAACTATGTAACTCATGATCTTGAGTTATTGGCTATCATATTCTCTTTGAAAATCTGGAGACACTATCTTCTCGGTGAGAGATTCGAACTGTTTACAGATCATCAGTCATTAAAGTATCTGTTCACTCAGAAGGACTTGAATTTGAGGCAGCAACGTTGGCTGGAGTTTCTTGCAGCATATGACTTTGAAATTATATATACTCCAGGGAAAGCCAATGTCGTGGCCGATGCGCTGAGTCGAAAGAATGTAATGATCGCCAGCTTTATTATCACGACTTCCTTGATTGACAAAATATCTATTCTTCAGAAGGAGGATAACTTTATTAAAGATATGATCAAAAGGATTCAGAAAGGCGAACCCTCGTGTTTTCAAATAGATAACGACGAGACCTTGAGATTAAAAGGAAGGATTTGTGTTCCTGACATCCCAGAGTTAAAAAGGGAAGTGTTAGACGAGTGTCACAAGTCCAAGCTGAGTATCCATCCTGGTGTGGCCAAAATGTATAACGATCTCAAAAGAACTTTCTGGTGGAAGGCTATGAAAAGAGACGTTTCGATATATGTTAGTCGATGCCCTACTTGCCAGCTAGTTAAAAGCGACCAACAGAAACTGGCTGGATTATTACAACCGCTGGAAGTTCCTGGTTGGAAGTGGGAGCATATCTCCATGGATTTCATTGATGGTTTGCCCAGAACCAGAAAAGGAAATGACAGTATTTGGGTGATCGTAGATCGCTTCACGAAGACCGCCCATTTTATACCTGTCAAATCAAACAGAACTGCTCAGAGTCTGGCGCAGATATACTTCAGGGAAATAGTTAGACTGCATGGAGTGCCGCTCAGTATAGTCAGTGATAGAGATACAATATTCACTAGTAAATTCTGGGAAGCATTTCAAGTCGAGCTGGGAACGAAGTTAAACTTGAGCACCGCTTATCATCCTCAGACAGACGGTCAGACTGAGAGGGTGAATCGCATTCTAGAAGATCTATTGCGGGCTTGTGTTATAGATTTCGGTGGATCATGGGAAGACAATCTACATTTGGCTGAGTTCTCTTATAACAACAGCTACCAGGTGAGTCTGACAATGTCGCCATTCGAAGCATTGTATGGTAGACCTTGCCGATCTCCTGCTTGCTGGGTCGAACCAGGAAATAGACTTGTGTTGGGTCCTGATATGATTCGAGAAGCGGCCGACAAAGTCGATTTTATTAAGAAACGATTGCTCGCCGCTCAAAGCCGACAAAAGAGCTATGCCGATAAAAGAAGAAGAGATATATCCTTTGAGGTTGGCGACTATGTATATTTGAAAGTATCGCCGATGAGAGGAGTTATCAGGTTCGGTAAAACTGGAAAGCTAGCACCCAAATTTATTGGTCCGTTTCCTATTCTGGAACGGATTGGAACTCTCGCTTATAGGGTCAAATTGCCTGACTGGTTGCCTGGTGTGCATGATGTATTTCATATATCTCAACTTCGAAAGCACGTTCATGATCCAGACTTGATCGTGGAAGAAGCAGCTCAGCAGGACATAGAAATTACTCCAGAATTAGCTGTGAGGCGAGAGCCGCTAAAGATTATCGGCAAAGAAGCCAAAGAGCTGAGGAACAAGAAGGTTCACTTAGTCAAAGTGCAATGGAGTGGAGATCCGCGAGATTGTACTTGGGAAACTGAGGAGAGCATTCAGAAAGCTTATCCTAGATGCCGAGTAGATATCTCTGATTGACTCCGGTGCAAGGTACATTTACCCTACTTTGCATTACCATTTAATTCTCTATTCTGTTGCTATTTTCTTCCCATGGATGTGCATTGTTTATTCTATACTCTGAATATTAAAAACAAATTGGTTGTTGTATTGTGTGATCGTAGAATTATCAAACCACTTTCGACTTTATTCCTTTTCGGGGACGAAAAGTTTTAAGTGGGGGAGATTGTAACGACCCAGAAAATCTGAACCAATTTAAAAATTTTAAATTGGCTAAAATAATGGATTTTAAATATTTAAAATAAATATTTTAGTTAATGACGATGAAAACTGAGTTTGAATCGACATTTGAAAACGAATATAATTAATTATAATTATATATAGAATTGAAAATGGCGCGGTAGTTCGATAATTCGATTTCAAACTTCAATTGAATATACCGGGTGCAAAACAATCCGGATTTTAGTGAGACCAAAAACATTAGGATCTTATTGGTAATATCTTTCTAACGAATCTAACCAATCGGAATTTGATAGCGGGAATCAAAAGATATGTCCAGTTAAAAATTCTGAATAGTCGCTATGGAATTCAGGCCCTTAAAAATGGACATTTTGCAAACGACCTCGGATTTCGACGAAACCACTTTTGTTGGGTCCGCAGTGTCAAGTTATTGCTAGGTTTCAAATTTCATAATTTTTCGAATCAATATGTGAGCGTGGCAAAAGAAAACGCGTTTGACCAGTTTCTATTGAATTTAATCGACTGGAAATTGGCCATTTTTCAAACGGTCTCAGAATTCGACGAAACTAGTTTTGTTAGGACCGAATCGTCAATACGAAACTAGAAAATATTTTTCTGGAATTTTTCTAGTTAGTATGTGACCCCGGTAATTTGAAATGTGCGTTTAAAATTCAATATAGTGATTTAAATGTAAATTCAAAAGGAAACCGATTGTAATGATCAAACCAGCTTGCGATACATATCCCATTGTGTTCGGAATGGGGGTGAAACGCTATGGGCGACAGGCGGTGGGCCCCGTTTCGAGGTCGTGGATGAAAGTCAACCCTTTTGCAAATTTAAATTAAATAAAAAAAAAAAAAAAAAGGGTACTCTTTCTCCCCCTTTTTCCCTTCTGATTGGCCCCCCCCCGTTAGTTATAATTCGAAACAGAAGAAAAAAAAAAAGAAAAAAAAAACCAAAAACCTAAATCTAATCGGAGCCGCCCCCCCCCCCCAACCTCGAGCCGCCGACGAACTCACGCCGCCACCCCCCATCTCGAAGCCACTCACCGCCTCCCCGCAGCCTCCGCCTCCACCTCGAGCACCCCCCGTCGAATCCAGTCGCGACACCACCGTTCGAACCAGCGAACGCCCACCTCCTCCGACGCCTTCATTTCCCCCCCCCAGAAGTGCCGCCGCCGACATCAGCATCCCCCCCCCTTCTTCGAAGCACTGTAAGTTTTTTTTAATTTGATTTATTTATTTTATTTTTGTTTTAAGTTCTGATTTTAAATACTGTGATTTGTTTAATAAGTATTAAACTGAATTTTATAAAAAGTATAAAAACCTGTTTTTGAAATAAAAAATAAATAAAATAAAACTGCATTTATAAAAAAAAAAAAAAGAGAAAAACTGATTTTGAAAAGGAATAAAAAAAGGTAAAAACTGAATAAATTAAATAAAGTTTAAAACTGAAACTGTTTTAAAATATAAAGAAATAAAACTGAATTTTTTTAAAGAATAAAAACTGATTTTGTTTTTTTAAATAAAAACTGATTTGATTTTAAAGAAATTTTAAAGAATATAAAAACTGATTTTAAAAATGACTTATAAAATAGAAAACATATTTTTATATGTGAAAGCAAAAATCATATTTTTATATGTGAAAGCAAAAATCATATTTTTTATATGTGAAAGCAAAAGTAAAAATCATATTTTTATATATATTGAATAGCATGGTAAAAATTCGATTTTTACTTATGTAGAGAATACGGGAAACGAAAGCAACAACAAGGCGAAGTAGGCGAAGTTTCTATTAAGGAACAATCGTGTGAGTGGATAGCTATTGGTGAGGATTTCTCACTCTTCAAATTCTTTTTATAAATAAACATATATGAGTTGAAAATGAACTGCTATATATAAATATCTATATATATATATATATATATACGCCCCTCGTCCACAAACCATGGACGATATTTATTGGTTGGAATTGATTGATTGTTTGGGATTGTTTGTGATTGATATTGGTTGATTGTGGTTGAAAAATACCCAATTGTGATTGGAAAATATTTGGTTGAAACCACATAGGATTAGTTTGTGGAAATGGAAAAAAAATATAAACATGCCGCCTGCGTGCGAATTAGATGCATGATTCCCATTGTCAAAAACCGCGAGGTTTTAAGGTAGAGCGAGGAGCCGTACTAGGGACGGTGCCGGTGTAACTACCCTGCCGTTATGCTGCCGAAATTTTGAATAATATTTGTGTGTTTGAATTATTTTCATATGCTTAAACTATATTTATTCCTTATATTGAAAACATTCGTGTGTTGAATTGATATTCATTCGTTGTTTAGAAATTCATGTGTTGAATGGTATTCATATTTTGAAATAAACTGTTAGATAATAAAAATCACATTTTTATCTATATCTAAAAACTATTGAAAACATTCGTGTGTTGAATTGATATTCATTCGTTGTTTAGAAATTCATGTGTTGAATGGTATTCATATTTTGAAATAAACTGTTAGATAATAAAAATCACATTTTTATCTATATCTAAAAACTATTGAAAACATTCATGTGTTGAATTGATATTCATTCGTTGTTTAGAAATTCATGTGTTGAATGGTATTCATATTTTGAAATAAATCGTTCGATAATAAAAATCACATTTTTATCGATATATAAAAACTATTGAAAACATTCATGTGTTGAATTGATATTCATTCGTTGTTTAGAAATTCATGTGTTGAATGGTATTCATATTTTGAAATAAACTGTTTGATAATAAATATCACCTTTTATCGACTATGTGAACTATATAGAAAAATAGTGTTTTGAAATGAATCGTTTTACAATAAAAATCACATTTTTATTGTATGCATAAATCGTTGAAATGTGAAATGTTGAAAATAGCCACTTGTTCAAAATAAACATATATGAGTTGAAATATTCATTAATTAGCTAATGAAATGATTTGCACCTATTTATGTAACATTAGAATGAATGGTGTTTTTAAAACCTAATAGAAATCAAATATGAAGTTGAATAGAAAATGAAAAATGATATGAACTGTATATATATGTACATGCAATATTCTTTGAACAGGTTATAGCAAAGGGGCTAGAGAAGAGGAATAAAATTTTGTGCCCGACAAATAGGTACACATTTACTGATTTGTTTGGGTGATGATTTTGAGCCTATTGGCTAGCCGCTTGGCTTTTTCTCTTTTTTTTTCTTTTTGAGATTAGAAGGACCGGGACGCTATTTGCGATTTCCCGACGCTCCCGGTACAGGGGAGGTTATGGCGAAATTTTTCCAAAATTTAAGGAGTTAGAAAATTTTTTGAAGTTAAAACGATATTGAAATCGTTGAATGAACTATATTTATATAACTATATAAATATAAATAAAATTAAAACGAAACGAAGCCGTGCAGTTCGTATTTCGAAACCGTAATTTCAAACGACTAGTACGGGAAATCCGACCATTGGATTTTCCCGAAACCTCAACCGTCGGGTTCGCCTTGGAATAATCTTTCCAACGGCACCAACCTTGTAGAAATCCAACGGTTGGATTGTCTGGAATGTTTAATTCAAATCTGAAGAAAAACAGCGCCAGAAACGATTATATTTATTTATATATATAAATAAAATTATATTTAATCGAATAACGACGCTGCAGTTCGTATTTTGAAATCAAAACTTCAAACGATTGTACCGGGAGATCCGACCGTCGGATTTTCCCGAAACTGGAACCGTTGGATTCGTTTTGAAAAGACATTTCTAATGATGTAAATTTTGTGAAGATCCAACGGTTAGATTTTCAGATATGTGTAAATCAAATCTGAAGAAAAACAGCGCCACGGCCACGTTATGGCCCGAAACGTCGTTTTGAATATATTAGCTATTTTAAAATAAATAAAAATAGCGATAAATAGTTATAAAATATCGTAAGCGATATGGAATGGAAATAAACTGAATTTGCTTGATTTATGTGATGTTTGATGGTTGAATGTGTTTGGTGTGAAAACTATATTAAAGAACACAATTGGTGTTGTTGAATAATTTAACCATTGAAATAAATCGATTTGAAATTCTGAATATACGTGAATTATTTGAAAAGGCCGAGTTAATTCTCATTTCGAATAATCGACCGACGATTGAAATTCGAAGATGAAGACGATGGTCGAAGACCGGAGATCTTCACCTCGTTTGGATGGTAACCGAGGTCCTGATTGGGAGGCATCCCGAAATATGGATAATGAGTGGTGATCGTTCAGACGTACGTGTTGATCAAAGGGTTTGCGAGGTATTTAGTGCCTCCGGTTTCGTTCAGACCCAGAACGGACTTGTAAATGGACTGTGTGTCTGACATAGGATTTATTCTGTGTGGCATGCTAAGATGCAGTGATCAGGGCTTCTGTTGAAAAGCAAAGTCTTGTGGTGATGATCAAAGCCCCGCCTGTGTGGCGTAGCTTTGTGTGTAACGTGAATTCGCGAGCCTCACACCCCGGTAGGAACCTAAAACGGGAGGAAGGACCTCAGGGAGGGCATGCGTTTCTTTCTAGCTAGGGTGGTGTCAGTGACCTACCAGCCCTGACATTTATATACTTTTCACCTATGTGGTTGTTGCTGTTGCGAGGCGCCTCGGTTTGATCGGACGATCCGGGTCCGATGGAGTCATTCGTTGGCTCGTTTACGCCCCAAAGGGCGGGGAAACGTATTGTTCAGGCATAATAATCCACATCGGTGGACCGGCCCTGACGATCCAGGGGGCAGTTGCGGCTGTTCCTGAGGGGCGGGCTAGAGCGTCTCGAATTCGGTAAGGACTATCTTTTGCCTTGGTTCATGACGGAAATCCAATTTCCAAATACGTGATTGTGCGGTTTTGATTGTATACCTATATATGGCGACATAGTGGTATGGGGCATTAATGCCGTCTATGATTGATAGTTATGATTTGAAATTGTTTTCAAAACATATATACACTAGCAATAATATCAAATGCCTTTGTTTTATTCGTATCAAGCATATTTTGGCCGTTATAAGGTAAAAACTCTATCCTCCGGTTTGCGTTGCATTGTGTGATGGGAACTGAGTCTTATAACGGCTTCATTTTTATAAAAAGCATAGCGATGTTTAAAAGAAAGATTTGTTTTAAAGCACTGGCAATCCAATGGAGTAAACCCGTTCCACGAAAGTGGCGTGGTCCTGTGATTAGCCAATTATATATGTGTTGAGTGGATTTCTCATACCAGTCCCATGACTGACTCGTAGTTTGTTTCACTCTCAAACTCGGGTGCCCCTTTTTCTACACGGGCAGCCTTGTATTCAGGTTTAGCTGGTTCTCTTCTGGATAGCTGGAGCTGAAGATGGATTCTATCATTTATTTCTTTTTATGCTGTTCAGCTCCTATTGTACATATTTTGTTTATTTCCGCTGTAGACATTTATGTATAGCTGAACTGTATTTGTACTAAGTAAGATCCTGTATACTGTGTAACTCTGATGATTACTTTTATCCAGTATATTTTGTTGTTCATTCTGGTGTATTTATTTAATTCTGTTCTGCTATTATCTGTTTCTGTGTTATATTCCAAAAGATAACCTTGTTTCCGTGAAAACGGGAAATCGGGTCGTCTCAACCTCCGGCCATCAACCACCGTCTTCGTCGTTGACTTATCGTCGATTCAGTTATTCAGAATGGGTATAAACCCGGCCTTTCCGAATAACTCGCGTATATAATAAACAATGTTATAAAACACATCATACGCCTCATTCCAATCTAGAAGATTCCTTTATTCAAGTATTCTTATATTTTGGGAAAGGTTCCCATTAATTTTATCAAAGATAAATTCTTTAAATTTATTCTTTAATCTTCCTTTGGATTTCAAACCAAATTAAGGTTTTCCAAACTAGTCGGGATTAGCGCACCTTACCGAAGTAATCATTTATTAAATTTTCCAATCCCAACCTATTCAATCCCGTAAAGCAAAACTGGTAATACTTCATATCTGACACCACGGTGCTGTTGGTAAAGTTAATTACCATTTCATGTTCAAATCTAATTAAAGATTTAACTATCGCCTAGAGTAAAACTGGTGGTACTCCATTCTCGACCATTTCTTGAATTTGATAATTTTAGTTATCAAATTCACCTTTCAATCTAATTAAAGATTCATTAAACTCTAATTCAGTTTTAATTTCCAAAAATCATTAGTTAATGATTTTCTTCAAGGTTAAGAAATTAATCTTATCTTTAACTGGGTTAAAGAACTAATGTCATTTAAAACACAGCCCATTATAAACCCAAAATCATGTTCCATTCCATCAGCCTTTAACCATAAATTAGCAAGTGAACAATTCCCAAAGTATTAACCCCGAAGGCCAAAACCAACATCAGATCAATACCCAGGAAACCATTCAACTTAACTAATCTCCTATTAGTTTCTGATTTTCTTAATTCCGTTGGGTCTACGAAAAGTATTATTAAAGATACCATTCACGACAACCCAAAATTGCATTCCATTAACGATGGAATCTTCATGGAAAACAAATCGATATATATAATCGATATAAACTTCCATATCCGACTAATAATATAAATGGAATAACGGCAAAGCCTTTTAAATTCCATATCTATTAGCAGTCCTCATCCACAGAAATTCACTTCGATTATTACTAAATCAAATTCCATTCCATTCCAATTTGTTTTATTAAATTGGAAAAAACTTTACTTTGGAAAATCTCCCTTAAATCTTGACGAAAGATTTATAAATTCCAAATCATATTTCACTTAAATCGGGTAAAAGAACGAATGTCGTTAAAACACAGTTCACAACAAACCCAATTCACATTCCATTAATTATCGGGTTAAAGAACAAGTGTTATTTAAAACACCATTCACGATAAACACGAAAATCAATTCCAATTAAATATTAATTAATTGGTATACTTCATTAAATATAAATAAAAGATTTAATCTTTTTCTCAACTGGGTTTAAGAACAGTGTTAATGAAGACACCATTCACGACAAACCCAAATCCCATTTGATATTAAATACAAAGCTCTGAATAGAAAATATATCTGCTTATATTCAATATCAAATTCTACGACCAACAAATATCGTATTGGAAATAACGATATAAATATATCTTTCAAATTCCCATAACAATATCTGTATAATCACGAAATCCAACATCGAAATATTCCGAAGACGATTTCGATTCAAATCCATTTCCAATTTATATATTGGAAATTCATGTTATTTTTAAAACCATTTCAAATCCAATTTATTTATTTTGAAAATAAATGGATTATAATTCTAGTTCAAAACTAGTTCATTTCAATAAAAATCTACTTTTATCTTTTCAAATATGGAGTTTTTCATCCCAATTCTTTCCAAATCATTTCTTATGATTTTACACTAATTATTGATATTTTTAATAATTTTATCAAGGCCCGTACAGTCGATTTCCATAAACGACCATCGAACTGCACTTACAACGACCTTTTCCAAATTTGATTTGGACATAATTCCAAATCCAACCGTTGGATTTCTAATTTCTTGTATCCGTTAGAAAGCTCTTTTCGATACGAACCCAAAGGTTCTGGTTTTAGGAGAATCCGTCGGACAGATATCCCATAATGTCCGTTCGAAGTCAATGGTCGAAATTCGCGAACTACGGCAGCGCGGCGCGTTCTATTCAGGCCATTACAATATATATACTATATATTTCATCGATTTCCATTTAAAACGTATTTTATAAATAGTTCTCAATTCGTTTTCAAAACGATTTCAACTTCATATTCAATTTTAAATCAAAATTGAACATTCCATATCATCGATATATAAATGATAATATTTTCAAAACACTAGATTTTGAAATCAATTCCTTTTCGATATTCATTATAGAAATGAATAAAATCGATATAAATATCGTTCACGTCAAAATGGCGTCAATCTAATCGACCCGGCTATATATATTTAAATATTTTCGTGTCCATCCCAAATCGGACATCAAAATCATTTTTTTTATTCTTTTCTGAATAGTATTTGAAAATATTCGTTATTTTAAAATAATCGTTATTTAAAAATATTCATTCTTTCTGAACTGGAATCAGACACATTCAATTACCATATAATGTTGATTATATGGATTTCACACAACCAATGTGTATAACAACAATGAAAACAGCAATCCATCATCCAGAGTGCATTCTACACTGCATAAGCATCAAATATAAATATTTAGCGCTTATAACAGCCTGTCAATCAATCGATCGACATACAACTAATTATTGGGATATATGTATGCCCAATTTCATCCTAACACCCGTGTGGGGTTTTCAAACAACGAACACAGATTTATTTGTGCAGTTGGGCGATGTGTAAAATTTATCGTCCCAATCAATATCAGTCAAATCAGTGTACATAAACAAATCGTCTGATTTGTAAATGAATATTATTCTCTTTCATTTACATGTTAAAAATTATATTTTTAATGATAAAATATTTATTCGGTTCATTTACATAATAAAAATGATATTTTTATTGTTCTAATATATTTTAGAAAATTTCGGCGGCATAACGGCACGACATTAGAAACGGGATAACGCCTAGCCTTATCCCCTGTCTAATAATGGCCTGCGCCATACACATTCCAATCTAATCAATTCCATTTCATTTCACAAACCAAATTCAACCAAACAATCCAATCAACTAAACTAAACAATCACACAAGTCGTCCATGGTCTGTGGATGACGGGGAACAATTCATATATGCAGTTATAAAATAAATAACTGTATAGAAAAATTATAGTGAGGAGTTCTCACCTTGGGGATCCACTCCGTCATTCTTTATCTCTGAACGGTTTAGATTTTCCCGACATTCCAACTAAACATTTCACACTGTTCACAATAAAAATCACATTTTTATTCTTGTACTGTTCATATAAAAATCACATTTTTATTCTTCTCATTATATAAAAATTATATTTTTGATTCACTACTTATATAAAAATCATATTTTTATTATCTATATAATATAAAAATCATATTTTTATTACGTTATATATAAAAATAAAAATCTCATTTTTATTCTAATGTTTTACGTATAAAAATCACAATTTTTACTAAGAATAATCATACTTTTAAATTCAAAGAACTCATATATATTTTCAATCAAAGAATTTATTTATAATGATGTTTATAGCCTAAAAATCAAATCTTTATATCGTTTTCCATATGATAAAAATTATGTCTTTAATTGCGTAAAGAAATAAAATAGAAATAAAAACTTACAAAGAATTTTTCTATGGTTTCCAGAGCAGCGGGGGAGCCGGAGCTGCTGGTGTTCACGGTGGAGGTGGGGCACGACTGACGGAGGGAGGCGGTCTCGGGCTTCGCGCTGTAGGAGGATAGGGTTCGAGGAAATTGGGGATTTGAGGTTCGAACAGCAAGCAGAGGAAGAAGAGGAGGGTGCGGCGCCGCTCGGGAAGGGGTCAGCGGTCGGCGGCGGGCCCAGGAGGGGGTAGCGGCGGTTTCTGATCAGGTTGGGGAGCGAATATGGGTTTCAGACGAGAGAGAGGGAGCATGAAAGAAAGAGGAGGGGCTTCGACGTCGGTGGGAGGCCAGTGATCGCCAGGAGGAGCAATGGGCGACGCAGGGGGACGGGGATGGGTCAGGTATTGGGGTCAACGAGATTTCAAAATTTTGGGGGCTCGTTTCTGTAATGAGGAGGATTAGGTCTTAAGAATTATTTATATAAATATTATTTTATATTATTTTATTTTCCCAAAAGGTGTGTTTTTCATTTAGACTCAGAATCAAACCCAACGACTGTCGCCCTAGCTAATTACCCCCATTCCGAACACAATGGGATATCTCTGGTAAGCTGATTCGACTGTTTCGATCAGTTTCCGTCAAAATCAAAATATAAATCTGTATATTGAATTTTAAACGTACATTTCAATTTACCGGGGCCATATACGGACTCTAAAAATTCTCAAAAATATTTTCTAGCTTCGTATTGATGATACGGTCCTAATAAAAGTAATTTCGTCAAATTCTGAGACGAAAAATGGTCATTTTCTGGTCGATCCAAATTGACTGAAACTGTCAAAACACGTTTTCCTTTGCCACGCTCACATATTGATTCAGAAAATTACGAATTTTGGAATCTAGCAATGATTTGACATCCCGGATCCAACAAAAATGGTTTCGTCGAAAACAGAGGTCGTTTGCAAAATTTCCATTTTTAAGGGCCAAAATTCCATAGCGACTATTCTGAATTTTCAACTGGATATAACTTTTCTATTCCCGCTATGAAATTTTGATTTTTTGGATTCGTTGGAAAGATATTTTCAAATAGATTCAAATATTTTTGGTTTCGCTAAAATCCGGTTTATTTTGAATCCTATGCATTCATTTGAAATTTTGAAATTGAATTTTCGAACTACCGCGCCATTTCCAATTCCTTTTATAACTAAAATAAAATATTTATATTCCAACGTCGATTCAAATAAATATATACGTTCTAATTCAATTCAAAATAAATTTCTCGCCGTTATTATTTAAAATAATTCATTTTAAATATTTAAAATTCATCAAAATTGCCAAAATAAAAATTTTAAATTGGTTCAAATTTTCCGAGTTATTACAATCTCCCCCACTTAAAACTTTTCGTCCCCGAAAAGGAACGGAGCTGAAAGTTGTTTTACTAATCAACTCGATTTTTTATTATTTTCTTTATGGCTTAAGTTCTTCAACTTTTCAGTTTCTAAGAACTTTCCAAATTTTTCAAAAATTTGTCTAACACCATAAATTTTCGAAAAATTTCGCCATAACCTTCCCTGCATCGAAAAAATCCCAAAATTTCCATATAGGCCTTTCCAATCCAAAAAGAAAAAGAAACAGCCAAGCGGCTGGCCAATCGGCTCATAAAATCATCAAAAACCCCAAGAAATACAATAAACATGTACCTATTTGTCGGGCAAACAATTTTATTCCTCTGCTCTAGCCTCTTTGTAATGACCTGTTCACCCATATATATGTACATGCATGCATTTCCAAATAATTTTCAATCTTATTCAACATTCGATACAATTTGGCTAAATTTACCATTCATTCACATAATGGTTTAAAGGAATAATCATACAACACAACCATCAATCAATTAGCGAATTAACGTTTCAAATTTATAATTTTGATACATATACAGAAAATCGTGTTTTTGATGCTAATTCACAACAATAAGCCATATCTAGTTTTGGTTCTCATACCAGTCTAATTGGAAACATATAGAAATCCCACTTTCGGAACTCGAACATAAACTACTGATGCTGACATGTCAATCACCAGTATCATCATAGTCATCTCCGGGCGACTAGAGTGTGATTCTATATCTATCGAATATATTAGAGGCTTCTAATACACGTGGATCAGACGTATATTAAAATCTATATATACTTGATTGTCCAAATCAATTTAAAATAAATATTCAAATATGAATAATAAAGTTTAAATTTTCAAAACAAAATTTGTTTTCATTTTAAAAATATACTCTTCCGAGTCATTCTAGGATATTACTGATCCCATCTCTAACGAGTCATTACTATTGGATATTACTTGTTGACACATTTTTTGGTAAAAGCTGTCACACATGGAATTCCTGAATAATAACATGCTCAAGCGATGGAAACAACATCAGAAGACAGGCAGCGATTTGGTCAAAGTCGCATCACGAACAAAGAAAGGCCCGAAACTCCTATCAAACGACCTTTTTTGGGCCCGAAAATAGTGATTACGGAGCTGAGATCATAATTCATGTAAATCTATGAATTAGCTTCAGTTTGAGCTTTGGTTTGGCTCAATCGGACTTACGGTTTGAAAGATATGCCAGTTTCCGTGAACGGACTCGGAACCGAGAACTTGGATTTTAGAGATGGTGGCACCCCTGGTCGGATCGCCCCCTTGGACTCGCCCCCTGAACCACGACCCGATCGTGGTGGGCACCTGGACCACGACCCGTTCGTGGTCTCACCACTCCAGCTCGTCACCATATTCGTGGTGCATAGGGGGACCTCGATTCGATCCCCGCACCTGTTCCTGCGCAGCTTGTTCTGACCTATTCTCAAGGCTATTTTCGCTCCAACTTGCATGGATCTTATTACACATGTCATATGACGATTTGGAGATGATTTTTGGACGTTTTCCACCTCTTTTCGAGATTTTCGGGATATGTGCCACGTGTCCCGCGATCCGCCTGCTGTAAACGGCTATAAATACACCATTTGGAGGATTTTTTCGGGGACTTTTGGCCATTCTTCTTCACTGCTTCCACCATTACTGAAGTGCAAGGACTTTGCACTTTCCTACTGTCAAATTCTTCTCTTTTCTACACAATTAACATGTGGATTATGTGTATAAACCCTTGTAACCTCAATTAACACACGGATTGTGTTCTTGCATGTAACTGATTCTTGTAATCTGCCAGTATAACAATAAGATTATAAAGTGGACGTAGGCTACATCTACAGCCGAACCACTATAAAAACTTTGTGTGTCTCCTCTTTATTTACTGTTTTCTGCATTCTATGATCTGTGATCTGCATTTGGGTGTTAGGCCCAGATTTTGGTCTAACATTTTGGCGCGCCAAGAAGGGGTCGAACCTACGATAACTTCAACCTCTGCTTGGATAATTTGGCTATTGGATCAATGGTGAACAAAAGGAAGAAGACTGGAACTTCCACTCATACTGATGATGTTGACGCTGAAGACACAAGAAACGAGGCAAGCCAGGAAGCTTCCTTTCATGGAAATCCTTATGCATACTTGACCAGAGACGAGATGGATGGAGTTCTCGCTGAACTGAGAGATCAGATGGCACGACAAGATGATCTCCTCCAGAAACAACAGGAAATGATCAACCAATTCTTCGCTCGGATGGATGGAAGGTCGGGCAACGCTCAAGCCATTAGAGACGGATCCACTGAAGCGGCTCGCACAGACCACCACAATCAGATCGGGTCGGGCCCAGCGACCCGCCACCCGCCAGAACCAGTGCTCGGGGGCAACCCACTCCCTATTGCAAATGCACATCAACCTACTTTAGCTCAGGTTCATATAGACACCGGATTGCGAGCTCCTTCTCCTCAACAGCATCAAACGGTTCGTGATCTACCTCCAGGACCCAGTCGGATCGCCCCCTACTTCACGATCCGGCCTCACGAGCTGGACTTTACGAACCATCCCCCTCGAACCGGGTCGGGTCGCCCCGCTCGATCCATGATCCGCGATCCCCAGGCGATAGCTCACTAGCTTCCGTTTTCTCCAGCACTCAACGCTGCGGGCACTAGCTCTGATCTTGGCAGTTTGCAACAGCTTTTTGAAGGCAATCGACTCGCTGATGTGATTCAACGCCTCACGAGAGGCCGCACTTACCAGAACGACGTGGATGACGTCAATCACAACCCGTTCACTCAGGAAATCAGGAATTCCCGCAATCCCCCGGATTTCAAACTTCCACAACTAGAGCCTTACAACGGCAGGACAGATCCTACCGTGCATCTCATGCGTTACAAACGGCATATGGAAGTTCAAATGGCATCGGAAAACGTCATGGCTAAATGTTTTCCCCTCTTTCTAACTGATATAGCAGCCATGTGGATTCGGCAGCCGGAAACAGAATCGATCAGCAGTTGGAACATGTTGGTCGCACGCTTCATTGAACAATTTCGTGTCCACATCGCACGACCCAAGAACGTCATGTCACTCACCACAATCAAGCAGAGGCCCAGAGAAACTCTGCATTCCTTTTTTGAAAGATTCAACGTTGCAGCAACATCAGTTGATCACCGTGAACCGTCGATGGTACTAATGGCAGCAGTACCCGGCGTTCTAGATAACTCGGAGTTCAAAAAGTCTTTGTACAGAGATCCACCGCGAAACCTCAGCGAATTCTACCTTGAAGCAGATAGGTTCCTGCGGGAAGAAGATGCAACTTCTGAGAAACGCACTCTCGACGTCAACATGCTCGGAGATGGAGAACCGCCCAATCCTGGAAAAGGCAATGAAAAGGGTAAAGGAAGACCCCTGCTACAAATGATCGTAATGCTCCACCCCGGAGAGGGTCCAGATACGACAAATACTCTGAACTGAATGACACTCTGAGCAACATATACGTGGATATAGGGGGTTACGCCTCATATCCAAGGCCTCCCAAGAGGGAGCCAACACTAGCACAATGCAATTCTGGAAGACATTGCATATTTCATGACATGGACGGTCATAACACCGATGACTGCAGACATTTGCGAGACCTTATCGAGGATCGGGTCAGGCGAGGAGAACTACCTGAGTACGTCATTCAATCAACAACGCCCACACCTGCTTTACCACCACCGACTCCCCGGAGAGGGAAGGATCCCGGATCGAGCAATCGCGGGCTTATCATTAATTGATCCCACTCAGCGGATCTCTTCAGTTTGACGAACTCTGGTTCGTAGTTCATGTTTTTAGGCTTTTAGGCGACTTCTCGCACCTCTTTGTTTTCCCTGCATGTAATAAGAGTCGTCACATCAGCCCACACACACGGAACTGGCTTGTGGTCTCCAGTCGTGTCCGACAAACGACTGCTGCATTTTCATGAATTAGCAATAAGCATGAGCTCAGGCTCCCAACTAGATCCGTCCAGTATAAACAAATCCTCATGTGCTTTTCCTTGGTCGTCTTACTCCGGTAAGGCCATCTTGGAACCTCATGTGCTTTTCCTTGGTCATCTTACTCCGGTAAGGCCATCTTGGAACTTTCATGTGCTTTTCCTTGGTCGCCTTACTCCGATAAGGCCGTCTTGGAACTTTCATGGCATTTCCTTGGTCGTCTTACTCCGGTAAGGCCGTCTTGGAACCTTCATCGCTTTTCCTTGGTCGTCTTACTCCGGTAAGGCCGTCTTGGAACCCCTCTAACATCTCCTTGGATGGTTTACTCCGGTAAGGCCATCTAGGAAATATTCTTGCATTGTTTGTTTTATCTTATTGCAGGTACAAATTCCTGGTCTTTTTGGATTTCTGTGGCCTTAATACGATCCCGTGTGATCGACGGTTTTCTGGCCTTAATACAATTCGGCGTGATCGTCGCATTCTGGACTCGGATTTCTCAGATTATCCAGAACACATCTTCCTTCAACCAGCAAGATATGTTCTGGGGGGCAAACGTGTTGACACATTTTTTGGTAAAAGCTGGCACACATGGAATTCCTGAATGATAACATGCTCAAGCGATGGAAACAACATCAGAAGACAGGCAGCGATTTGGTCAAAGTCGCATCACGAACAAAGAAAGGCCCGAAACTCCTATCAAAAGACCTTTTTTGGGCCCGAAAACAGCGATTATGGAGTTATGCTCGTAACTGATGTAGATCTATGAATTAGCTTCAATTTGAGCTTTGGTTTGGCTCAATCGGACTTACGGTTTGAAAGATATGCTCGTTTCCGTGAGCGCACTCGGAACCGAGAACTTGGATTTTAGAGATGGTGGCACCCCTGGTCGGATCGCCCCCTTGGACTCGCCCCCTGAACCACGACCCGATCGTGGTGGGCACCTGGACCACGATCCGTTCGTGGTCTCACCACTCCAGCTCGTCACCCTATTCGTGGTGCATAGGGGGACCACGATTCGATCCCCGCACCTGTTCCTGCGCAGCTTGTTCTGACCTATTCTCAAGGCTATTTTCGCTCCAACTTGCATGGATCTTATTACACATGTCATATGACGATTTAGAGATGATTTTTGGACGTTTTCCACCTCTTTTCGAGATTTTCGGGATACGTGCCACGTGTCCCGCGATCCACCTGCTGTAAACGGCTATAAATTCACCATTTGGAGGATTTTTTTCGGGGACTTTTGGCCATTCTTCCTTACTGCTTCCACCATTACTGAAGTGCATGGACTTTGCACTTTCCTACCATCAAATTCTTCTTTTTTCTACACAATTAACACGTGGATTACGTGTATAAACCCTTGTAACCTCAATTAACACACGGATTGTGTGCTTGCATGTAACTGATTCTTGTAATCTGCCAGTATAACAATAAGATTATAAAGTGGACGTAGGCTACATCTACAGCCGAACCACTATAAAAACTTTGTGTGTCTCCTCTTTATTTACTGTTTTCTGCATTCTGTGATCTGTGATCTGCATTTGGGTGTTAGGCCCAGATTTTGGTCTATCATTTTGGCGCGCCAGGAAGGGGTCGAACCTACGACAACTTCAACTTCTGCTTGGATAATTTGGCTATTGGATCAATGGAGAACAAAAGGAAGAAGACTGGAACTTCCGCTCATACTGATGATGCTGACGCTGAAGACACAAGAAGCGAAGCAAGCCAGGAAGCTTCCTCTCATGGAGATCCTTCTGCATACTTGACCAGAGACGAGATGGATGGAGTTCTCGCTGAACTGAGAGTTCAGATGGCACGGCAAGATGATCTCCTCCAGAAACAACAGCAAATGATCAACCAATTCTTCGCTCGGATGGATGGAAGGCCGAGCAACGCTCAAGCCATTGGAGACGGAGCCACTGAAGCGGCTCGCACAGGCCACCACGATCAGATCGGGTCGGGCCCAGCGACCCGCCACCCGCCAGCACCAGTGCTCGGGGGCAACACACTCCCTATTGCAAATGCACAGCAACCTACTTCAGCTCAGGTTCATATAGACACCGGATTGCGAGCTCCTTCTCCTCAATAGCATCAAACGGTTCGTGATCTACCTCCAGGACCTAGTCGGATCGCCCCCCTACTTCACGATCCGGCCTCACAAGCTGGACTTTACGAACCTACCTTACGAACCATCCACCTCGAACCGGGTCAGGTCGCCCCGCTCAATCCACGATCTGCGAGCCGCGATCCCCAGGCGACAGCTCACCAGCTTCCGTTTTCTCCAGCACACAACGCTGCGGGCACCAGCTCTGATCTTGGCAGTTTGCAACAGCTTTTTGAAGGCAATCGACTCGCCGATGTGATTCAACGCCTCACGAGAGGCCGCAATTACCAGAACGACGTGGATGACGTCAATCACAACCCGTTCACTCGGGAAATCAGGAATTCCCGCAATCCTCCGGATTTCAAACTTCCACATCTGGAGCCTTACAACGGCAGGACATATCCTACTGTGCTTCTCATGCGTTACAAACGACATATGGAAGTTCAAATGGCATCGGAAAACGTCATGGGTAAATGTTTTCCCCTCTTTCTGACTAATATAGCAGCCATGTGGATTCGGCAGCTAGAAACAGAATCGATCAGCAGTTGGAACATGTTGGTCGCACGCTTCATTGAACAATTTCGTGTCAACATCGCACGACCCAAGAACATCATGTCACTCACCACAATCAAGCAGAGGCCCAGAGAAACTCTGCGTTCCGTTTTGGAATGATTCAACGTTGTAGCAGCATCAGTTGATCGCCGTGAACCGTCGATGGTACTAATGGCAGCAGTACCCGGCGTTCTAGATAACTCAGAGTTCAAAAAGTCTTTGTATAGAGATCCACCGCGAAATCTCAGCGAATTCTACCTTGAAGCAGATAGGTTCCTGCAGGAAGAAGATGCAACTTCTGAGAAATGCACTCTCGATGTCAACATGCTCGGTGATGGAGAACCGCCCAATCCTGGAAAAGGCAATGAAAAGGGTAAAGGAAAGACCCCTGCTACAAATGATCATAATGCTCCACCCCGGAGAGGGTCCAGATACGACAAATACTCTGAACTGAATGACACTCTGAGCAACATATACGTGGATACAGGGGGTTCCGCTTCATATCCAAGGCCTCCCAAGAGGGAGCCAACGCTAGCACAACGCAATTCCGGAAGACATTGCATATTTCATGACATGGACGGTCATAACACCGATGACTGCAAACATTTGCGGGACCTTATCAAGGATCGGGTCAGGCGAGGAGAACTACCTGAGTACGTCATTCAATCAACAACGCCCACACCTGCTTTACCACCACCGACTCCCCGGAGAGGGAACAATCCCGGATCGAGCAATCGCGGGCTTATCATTAATTGATCCCACTCAGCGGATCTCTTCAGTTTGACGAACTCCGGTTCGTAGTTCATGTTTTTAGGCTTTTAGGCGACTTCTCGCCCCTCTTTGTTTTCCCTGCATGTAATAAGAGTCGTCACATCAGCCCACACGCATGGAACTGTCTTGTGGTCTCCAGTCGTGTCCGGCAAACGACTGCTGCATTTTCATGAATTAGCAATAAGCATGAGCTCCGGCTCCCAACTGGATCCGTCCAGTATAAACAAATCCTCATGTGCTTTTCCTTGGTCGTCTTACTCCGGTAAGGCCGTCTTGGAACCTCATGTGCTTTTCCTTGGTCATCTTACTCCGGTAAGGCCATCTTGGAACTTTCATGTACTTTTCCTTGGTCGCCTTACTCCGATAAGGCCGTCTTGGTACATTCATGGCATTTCCTAGGTCGTCTTACTCCGGTAAGGCTGTCTTGGAACCTTCATCGCTTTTCCTTGGTCGTCTTACTCCGGTAAGGCCGTCTTGGAACCCCTCTAACATCTCCTTGGATGGTTTACTCCGGTAAGGCCATCTAGGAAATATTCTTGCATTGTTTGTTTTATCTTATTGCAGGTACGAATTCCTGGTCTTCTTGGATTTCTCTGGCCTTAATACGATCCCGTGTGATCGTCGGTTCTCTGGCCTTAATACAATTCGGCGTGATCGTCGCATTCTGGACTCGGATTTATCAGATTATCCAGAACACATCTTCCTTCAACCAACAAGATATGTTCTGAGGGGCAAACGTGTTAACACATTTTTTGGTAAAAGCTGTCACACATGGAATTCCTGAATGATAACATGCTCAAGCGATGGAAACAACATCAGAAGACAGGCAGCGATTTGGTCAAAGTCGCATCACGAACAAAGAAAGGCCCGAAAATCCTATCAAACGACCTTTTCTGGGCCCGAAAATAGTGACTACAGACCCGAGCTCGTAACTCATGTAGATCTATGAATTAGCTTCAGTTTGAGCTTTGGTTTGGCTTAATCGGACTTACGGTTTGAAAGATATGCCTGTTTCCGTGAACGCACTCGGAACCGAGAACTTGGATTTTAGAGATGGTGGCACCCCTGGTCGGATCGCCCTCTTGGACTCGCCCCCTGAACCACGACCCGATCGTGGTGGGCACTTGGACCACGATCCGTTCATGGTCTCACCACTCCAGCTCGTCACCCTATTCGTGGTGCATAGGGGGACCAGGATCCGATCCCCGCACCTGTTCCTGCGCAGCTTGTTCTGACCTATTATCAAGGCTATTTTCGCTCCAACTTGCATGTATCTTATTACACATGTCATATGACGATTTAGAGATGATTTTTGGACGTTTTCCACCTCTTTTCGAGATTTTCGGGATACGTGCCACGTGTCTCGCGATCCGCCTGCTGTAAACGGCTATAAATACACCATTTGGAGGATTTTTTCGGGGACTTTTGGCCATTCTTCTTCACTGCTTCCACCATTACTGAAGTGCAAGGACTTTGCACTTTCCTACCATCAAATTCTTCTCTTTTCTACTCAATTAACACGTGGATTATGTGTATAAACCCTTGTAACCTCAATTAACACACGGATTGTGTGCTTGCATGTAACTGATTCTTGTAATCTGTCAGTATAACAATAAGATTATAAAGTGGACGTAGGCTACAACTACAGCCGAACCACTATAAAAACTTTGCGTGTCTCCTCTTTATTTACTGTTTTCTGCATTCTGTGATCTGTGATCTGCATTTGGGTGTTAGGCCCAAATTTTGGTCTAACATTACTAATCCAATTTTTGTTGAATTCTTTCGTTTGGTTCTAATACGTCTTGTTCTCGAGCTTTGTAAAGCAAAGCTCTGATACCAAACTGAAGCGACCCGAACTTCCCCGTAAAGGAAAGCCCGGATTGAATTGGGAACAAGCCATATTAGAACATAAACAGAAGAACATTTCATTGTTAATTACAACAATTCCATCAGAATACAAGAATATATAGAGTATGAATAAATATTATGCATCAGAGAAATATCAGAGATTTAAATACATTACTGCAGCTGAAAAATAATACAATACGCAACTGAAAGAGATATATGGATACAGAGCTTTCTGAATATCATTCCAGCTGTAAACCAGGATCCTGTAGATATAAATCTGCAAAACCAAAACTACTAGCTGCCCATGCGAAAAATAGGGGCACCCAGAGTTTAGGTTAAAACAATAAACTCCAGGCCAGTCATGTGACCGGTGTGAGAACTAAAACAGTTATTTAAAACTTTACTTCAAAATCAGATATATCAAAGGACCACGCCGTGTAACACGGAACGGGTTTCCTCCCAAGAATACCAGTGCATATAACAAAACAGCGCAATGCTTTTTGGAAAAATGAGGCTATTATAAGACCCAAGTCCTATCTCACAATGCAACGCAAGCCGGAGGATAGGGTTTTCCCTTATAATAGTCAAACATGCTTGGTATGTTTAAAACAAATCATTTGATACTATTATAAGTGCATAGTGTATAAAACAACTTCAAATATAAATGTATCAATCCTAGGCGGCATGGGTACCATATATCATGTCGCTAATACTAGGCACTACAATCAAAACTGCAAACGTCACACATTGGTAGTTGGATTTCCATCTGTGAACCAAGGCAAGGGATCGTCCTTACCGCTTCGAGACTCTCTAGCCCGAGCCTCAGGCAAGCGCGCAGGCAAGCCTTGGATCATCAGGGCCGGTCCACCCGATGTGGATTATAATGCCTAAACACTGCGTTTCCCCGCTCTATAGGGCGTAAATGAGCCAAACGACTCCATCGGTCCCAGATCGACCGACATAACCAAGGCGCCTCGCTATCCATCATCCACATAAGTAAAATGCTAGGGCGTGTAAAACCCAAAACACCACTCCTAAGTAGAAAGAAACGCACGCCCTCCCTAAGGTCCTCTCCCATTTCTGGTTCACACAGGTGTGTGAAGCTCGCGAATTAACGCTACACAAAGCTACGTTGTATTAAAGCCATGCTTTGATCATCAACCACAAGACTTTGCTTTTTAACAGAAGCCATGATCATTTGTGTCTCAGCATGCCACATAGGCAATTCACGCTATGCAACTGATGTACATCAATCACACAGAATGAAATCCGATGTCAGACACACATCCATTTACAAGTCCGTTCTGGGTCTGAACGAAACCAGAGGAACCTTATTCCTCGCATATCCATCGATATCCAAGTACGTCTGGACGATCACCAACTGATTCCCTCCTCTTGGGTGTACAGCCCAATTAAGATCATCAATAATTATCCAAATGACGTGAAGACCTCCGGTCTTCATCATCGACTTATCGTCGATTCAGTTATTCATAATGGGTATGACCCGACCTTTCCGAATAACTCGCGTATATAATAAACAAGTGTTATAAAACACATCATACGCCTCATTCCAATCCAAAATATTCATTTATTCAAATATTCTTATATTTTGGGAAAGGTTCCCATTAATTTTATCAAAGATAATTTTTTTAAATTTATTCTTTAATCTTCCTTTGGATTTCAAACCAAATTAAGGTTTTCCAAACTAGTCGGGATTAGCGCACCTTACCGAAGTAATCATTTATTAAATTTCCCAATCCCAGCCTATTCAATCCCGTGAAGCAAAACTGGTAATACTTCGTATCTAACACCACGGTGTTTTCGGTAAAGTTAATTACCATTTCACGTTCAAATCTAATTAAAGATTTAACTATCGCCTGGAGTAAAACTGATGGTACTCCATTCTCGACCATTTCTTGAATTTGATAATTTTAGTTATCAAATTCACCTTTCAATCTAATTAAAGATTTATTAAAATTCTAATTCAGTTTTAATTTCCAGAAATCATTAGTTAATGATTTTCTTCAAGGTTAAGAAATTAATCTTATCTTTAACTGGATTAAAGAACTAGTGTCATTTAAAATGCAGCCCACGATAAACCCAAAATCACGTTCCATTCCATCAGCCTTTAACCGCAAATTAGCAAGTGAACAATTCCCTAAGTATTAACCCCGAAGGACGAAACCAACATCAAATCAATACCCAGGAAACCATTCAACTTAACTAATCTCCAGTTAGTTTCTGATTTTCTTAACTCCGTTGGGTATAAGAACAGTATTATTAAAGATACCATTCACGACAACCCAAAATCACATTCCATTAACGATGGAATCTTCATGTAAAACAAATCGATATATATAATCGATATAAACATCCATATCCGACTAATAATATAAATGGAATAACGACAAATCCTTTTAAATTCCATATCTATTAGCAGTCCTCATCCACAGAAATTCACTTCGATTATTACCAAATCGAATTCCATTCCATTCCAATTTATTTTATTAAATTGGAAAAAAACTTTACTTTGGAAAATCTCCTTTAAATCTTAACAAAAGATTTATAAATTCCAAATCATATTTCACTGTAAATCGGGTTAAAGAACAAATGTCGTTAAAACACAGTTCACAACAAACCCAATTCACATTCCATTAATTATCGGGTTAAAGAACAAGTGTTATTTAAAACACCGTTCACGATGAACCCGAAAATCAATTCCAATTAAATATTAATTAATTGGTATACTTCATTAAATCTAAATAAAAGATTTAATCTTTTTCTCAACTGGGTTTAAGAACAATGTTAATGAAGACACCATTCACAACAAACCCAAATCCCATTCGATATTAAATACAAAGCTCTGAATAGAAAATATATCGGCTTATATTCAATATCAAATTCTACAACCAACAAATATCGTATTGGAAATAACGATATAAATATATCTTTCAAATTCCATAACAATATCTGTATAATCATGAAATCCAACATCGAAATATTCCGAAGATGATTTCAATTCAAATCCATTTCCAATTTATATATTGGAAATTCATGTTATTTTTAAAACCATTTCAAATCCAATTTATTTATTTTGAAAATAAATGGATTATAATTCTAGTTCAAAACTAGTTCATTTCAATAAAAATCTATTTATCTTTTCAAATATGGAGTTTTTCATCCCAATTCTTTCCAAATAATTTCTTATGATTTTACACTAGTTATTGATATTTTTAATAATTTTATCAAGGCCTGTACAGTCGATTTCCATAAACGGCCATCGAACTGCACTTATAACGACCCTTTCCAAATTTGATTTGGACATAATTCCAAATCCAACTGTTAGATTTCTAATTTCTTGTTTGCATTAGAAATATCTTTTCGATACGAACCCAACGGTTCCGGTTTTAGGAGAATCCGACTGTCGGATCTCCCGTAATGTCCGTTCGAAATCAATGGTCGAAATTCGCGAACTGCTGCAGCGTGGCGCATTCTATTCAGGCCATTATATAATATATATTTCGTCGATTTCCATTTAAAACGTATTTTATAAATCGTTTTCAATTTGTTTTCAAGACGATTTCAACTTCATATTCAATTTCAAATCAAAATTGAATATTCCATATCATCGATATATAAATGATAATATTTTCAAACCATTAGATTTTGAAATCAATTCCTTTTCGATATTCATTATGGAAATGAATAAAATCGATATAAATATCATTCACGTCAAAATGGCGTCAATCTAATCGACCCAGCTATATATATTTAAATATTTTCGTGTCTATCCCAAATCGGACATCAAAATCATTTTTTTATTCTTTTCTGAATATTATTTAAAAATAATCGTTATTTTAAAATAATCGTTATTTTAAAATATTCATTCTTTTTGAACTAGAATCAGACACAATCAATTACCATATAATGTTGAGTATATGGATTACACACAACCAATGTGTATAACAACAATGAAAACAGCAATCCATCATCTAGAGTGCATTCTACACTGCATAAGCATCAAATATAAATATTTAACGCTTATAACAACCTGTCAATCAATCGATCGACATACAACTAATTATTGGGATTTGTGTATGCCCAATTTCATCCCAACACCCGTGTGGGGTTTTCAAACAACGAACACAGATTTATTTGTGCAGTTGGGCGATGTGTAAAATTTATCGTCCCAATCAATATCAGTCAAATTAGTGTACATAAACAAATCTCTGATTTGTAAATGAATATTTATTCTCTTTCATACACATGTTAAAAATTGTATTTTTAATGATAAAATATTTATTCGGATCATTTACACAATAAAAATGATATTTTTATTATTCTAATATATTTTAGAAAATTTCGGCGGCATAACGACACGATACTAGAAACGGGATAAGGCCTAGCCTTATCCCCAGTCTAATAAAGGCCTGCGCCATGCACATCCCAATATAATAAATTCCATTTCATTTCCCAAGCCAAATTTAACCAAACAATCCAATCAACCAAACTAATCAATCACATAAGTCGTCCATGGTCTTTGGACGACGGGGAACAATTCTTATATGCGGTTATAAAATAAATAATTGTATAGAAAAATTATAGTGAGGAGTTCTCACCTTGAGGATCCACTCCATCATTCTTTATTATGAACGGTTTGGATTTGCCGGACATTCCAACTCAACCATTTCACGCTGTTCACAGTAAAAATCACATTTTTATTCTTGTACTGTTCATATAAAAATCACATTTTTATTCTTCTCATTATATAAAAATTATATTTTTGATTCACTACTTATATAAAAATCATATTTTTATTATCTCTATAATATAAGAATCATATTTTTATTACGTTATATATAAAAATAAAAATCTCATTTTTATTCTAATGTATTACGTATAAAAATCACAATTTTAACTAAGAATAATCATACTTTTAGATTCAAAGAACTCATATTTATTTTTAATCAAAGAATTTATTTATAACGATGTTTATAGACTAAAAATCAAATCTTTATATCGTTTTCCATATGATAAAAATTATGTCTTTAATTGCATAAAGAAATAAAATAGAAATAAAAACGTGCAACAAATTTTTCTATGGTTTCAAGAACAACAGGGGGGCCGGAGCTGCTGGTATTCACGGTGGAGATGGGGCGCGACTGACGGAGGGAGGCAGTCTCGGGCTTCACGCTGTAGGAGGCTAGGGTTTGAGGAAATTGGGTATTTGAGGTTTGAACAGCAAGTAGAGGAAGAAGAGGAGGGTGCGGCGCCACTTGGGAGGGGGTCAGCGGCCGGCGGCGGGCCTAGGAGGGGGTAGCGGCGGTTTCTGATCAGATTGGGGAGTGGAGTATGGGTTACAGACGAGAGAGAGGGAGCATGAAAGGAAGAGGAGGGGCTTTGACGTCGGAGGGAGGCCAGTGATCGCCTGGAGGAGCGACGGGCGACGCAAGGCGACGGGGATGGGTCAGGTATTGGGGTCAACAAGATTTCAAAATTTTGGGGGCTCGTTTCTGTAATGAGGAGGATTAGGTCTTAAGAATTATTTATATAAATATTATTTTATATTATTTTATTTTCCCAAAAGGTGTGTTTTTCATTTGGACTCAGAATCAAACCCAACGACTGTCGGCCCTTGCCAATTACCCTCATTCCGAACACAATGGGATATGTCTGGTAAGCTGATTCGACTATTTCGATCAATTTCCGTCAAAATCCAAATATAAATTTGTATATTGAATTTTAAACGTACATTTCGATTTACCGGGGCCATATACGGACTCTGAAAATTCCCAAAAAATATTTTCTAGCTTTGTATTGATGATACGGTCCCAACAAAACTAATTTCATCAAATTCTGAGACCATTTGAAAAATGGCCATTTTCTGGTCGATCCAAATTGATTGAAACTATCAAAACACGTTTTCCTTTGCCACGCTCACATATTGATTCAGAAAATTACAAATTTTAGAATCTAGGAATAATTTGATATCCCGGATCCAACAAAAGTGGTTTTGTCGAAAACAGAGCTTGTTTGCAAAATTTCCATTTTTAAGAGCCAAAATTCTGTAGCGACTATTCTGAATTTTCAACTGGACATAACTTTTTATTCCCGCTATCAAATTTTGATTTTTCGAATTCGTTGGAAATATATTTTCAAATAGATTCAAATATTTTTGGTTTCGCTAAAATCCGGTTTATTTTGAATCATGTATATTCATTTGAAATTTTGAAATCCAATTTGAAATATTTATATTCCAACGTCGATTCAAGTAAATATATATGTTCTAATTCAGTTCAAAATAAATTTCTCATCGTTATTATTTAAAATCATTCATTTTAAATATTCAAAATTCATCATAATTGCCAAAATAAAAATTTTAAATTGGTTCAGATTTTCCGGGTTATTACATATTTCCTTGCCTTTTCAAAATATAACGTGTAGAAATTTGAAACGGGGCTTACATGTTCAAACCTTCATTAATTAATTTGTTAAATTGTGATTTATAATGATGAAAATTATCAATTTGTATGTGCATTTGGAATAACCAACTTTAAGTTATTATCGATAAAATTTAATAGTTGAATCCTTGATTTTATTTAAAGATTCAATATAGAAATTAATGTGATAACTGAAAATAAATTTGTGATTGTTTCCAGTTTAATTTTGTATAGGAAGAATTATAACAAAACAGAATGTCAACGATATATAATGTACGTTTTAACTATCGCAGTTAATGAAGATTAATGTTAATATTTATAATAATAAATAAATATAAAAGAAAACAAGCAAAACATAAAACATATTTATTGTCCAACCTTTCCATGTATCTCTAGTGTACTGGTGTATTTATTTTAGTATTGAAGTCAAAAAGGGTTATTTAGTTTGTAAGCCCTTTGTTATGTATAAAACAAAAAGGCCATGCATTGCCTACCCTTTTTAAATGCATGCGTGCACTGTAAATTTTGAACTACTACAATTTATTATATTTTCAACATACGCATTTTTTCTAAACTGACAACGTTTCATACAGTAATATACATGCGGTGGCCATTCATTTTCAAGTTGTCTTTATTTCAAGTTCCCTTTTTAACTTTAAACCACACATGCATTCATTTATTTAGTACCATAAATTACCCATATCTATATTAATACATTTCCAAAACCTTCATCTCTACCAATTCGTTACTTCATTTTTTTCTCCCTTCCACTTCTCCTTAAATTTGAATCATTCCAATAAAAGAAGAATTTACCTTTTGCATGCATATATATGTTCACGTTTGTCATCACTTGTCTCATGAAGCATGCATGGCGTTAACTGTCTTTTGAGTTCTACCATTTCAAATATCTTTTTTTTTTCTCTTCTTCTTGTTTCATGTTAAACTAAGGACGCTCTTTCTTTAAGTATCAACGCATTTGAACAAAGGCCGTTTTTATGTTGTATGTTTTGATATTTAATTTGAAATAGAAAAGGTTGTATTTTATTTTCTGGTACCCAACTATTTGGCCCTACCATATTTAAGCAAATAGGTGACTATAAATAGTAAATGAATAAAAATCTGCATCGCCCATACTTGGAACTGTTCTCTTGGAATTAATGGAATACGTGCATCATGAATGAGACGTTCAATTTAAAATTCAAATTCTTTTATAACTGCCGTCATTTACTCCTTGTAATTCGCTTTCTTTTAATTGTTCCACTCTCTCCTACCTATTATTTTGGTCACTAACCTGATGCTTATCTGCGTGTGTATATATATATAAGAGCAACTCCATCCTCTCCTCATTTTTCATTTTCAGCCGACAAATAAATTCTTCCCCCCAAATAAAAACTCAAAATCCCCAAATTGGAAGTATGGCCTCTTCCAAGGTTCCGCCTTCGCCAAATTTCACTGCATTGCTCCCCTAGACTTTTGCTCCTCAAGCCGAGCCTTCACCTCCACCAAGTCCAAACCACAAAAACTGAATTTGTTCCACTATCGTTTCACATGAAACCCGCGCCATAGTAGTAGCCGCCGCGGAGGTCTGCTTCTCCCTTTTGCCTATGAAAAAAACCCTTTGCCTCTTTCCCAAACGCGCAAGTCATCCACCCGCAACTGTATCCATTCGCCCGCATCAATGAAGTTGTCATTGAATCGTAGTCCGATAGCCACATCGCCTCAAAATCGAACCCGCAACCGTCGCCTACGCTATGACCAACAGTAAGTTTTTCTTACGATTAAATTTTTGGCAAGTTCGTGACTTCGGATTCCTCCTAGTATAATTGGTTAAGTCCCATTGTTTGATACTGTATTTTTCGTCGACTTCCTTGCTTTCCCGCTTTACAATCATTTTTTTTGCTCTTGTCTTAAAGTTTTAAAAGCTGCTAGTTATGTTGATGCCACACAACACATTAGTATGTTAGGTATACCATTTATTTACATGCATGGTTATATAAAGTGCCACTTCCCTTGCTGTGTGATTTTCCCAGTGGGTACAAGGAGTTTGTTTAAGTCTTGATTTACCTATACCAATTTGATATCAAATTTTTGTTCGTTGGTTGCATGTCCTATATCATTGTGACCTAAAAAAAAATGCATGTTTTGACTGAAAGAACCATTTCTTATTTTTCTGCATGCATTAGTTCATTCAAGGACCCATGTAATGATTCAAAAAAATACCTTATGTTGTGAACTCATGAAAAGGAAATGGACTGTTAAAACTATTTAAATTGAGCCACTGTTGGTTGCCATGATTTAGCTAAGAATCTTCCAGTTAGTTCATTTTTTTCCTCCCACTTGATTTTTCGGCCATGATCACTACTTGTTGTGTAGTATTAATTGTTGAAGTCTGATTTTCAGTTACGCTTGTTATATGAATATATGGACACAATATATTAGCTAGATTTCCATGTGCATACCATTATTTGCTATAACTGTTTAAAATATGAAAATATATGTAGTTACCTGAAGTACAGTATAATATACTTACATGCTTGTGTACCTGGGTATGGTTTGATGTTGTTTCTTTTGAACCCACTACTCTCTTAATAAAATTATGACGGTTACCTTGAAGCTTGCAACCGAATTAGTAAGATCGTATCATGCTTTGGAACACAGGTCCTTTCTGTTTGCGTTAAAAACAGTCCATGCGTTACTGACATTCACTCACACATGGACCGTTTATTTGTGCACTGCATTCTAGTTACCTTGAGGCTTGCAACCGAATTAGTAAGATAGTATCATGCTTTGGAACACAGGTCCTTTCTGTTTGCGTTAAAAACTGTCCATGCGTTACTGACATTCACTCACACATGGACCGTTTATTTGTGCACTGCATTCTAGTTTTCCATGTATGTTTACAATACCTTTTCCCTAAGCATGCACCATATATATATATATATATATATATATATATATATATATATATATATATATATATATATGGCTGTTATTTTGTCCGTTTGCAATGGTTTATAATTAGTATCTTCTGCCACTTTCATGCCTTGTTAGGAAATATTACTTGTTTTGGCTTATTCCACACTATTTATGTTAGCATGTACATGGCTACTGTCTCGCTAATACTAAGTTCACGGCTCACACATGAGACCGCACACACTTGTTGAGTTGTTTTGTAATGTTTATTTCGGCGGTTCTTTGATTTAAATACTCGCATTATTTAATAATTTGTCGGGAGTAAACAAATTATATTTTTGTGATTATCGAAGTTTGCTTACTTGAAATAAGTTTAATTCTGACTCGTGTGTTTTGTGTATTTTGCATGGAACGCTCGAGTCAGGTCCTAAGTGTTCCAGATTTAAAGATTTCAGCTAGCAAACTAGTAAGGAATGTGAAGAAGTATTTGTGCGTGCAAGGACCGATTGAAAAAGTGAACTTTAAATTTAAAAATCATGTATTGTATTTATAAATTCTTCCGTTGTATAAAATGATTTGTAAAACTCTGATATTATGTATATAAAAATTTATTCCGCTGTAAACATTTATGTTATGTGATTCTGTGTGTATTTTCTATTTGAACCCTGTAAGCTAATAATGAGCTCTCGTTTTGAACACTCTGAGTTGGTTTAATTACCAACTTGGAGCGGTCGAAATGGCAGGGTATTACAAATTATCTCAATAAATTTATCATAAATTGAAGAAAATATTATTTACTTGAAATACAGGCATTTTAACATTTTTATAATTATTTGTTTAACCTCATTAATTCTTCCGTGATATTTTATATTTCAATCCATATGTTTAAACTTCTCAAGAAACCTTAAATTCTAATATTTAAAAAAACTTAGAGAGTATTTAGTCCATTTTTATAATAGCTCTTAAAAATATACGCCAATTTTACCATGTATATTTCCTCAGAAACATTTACGATGTTTATTCATACTAAAAAAGTAAATTTATTATGTATATTCATATTTCCTCAAATGGAGGAATCGAATAATGTATGGCTCGGCTAAAGAGAATTTTTGTTCTTATGCAACGTGTTAACCCAGGCCAAAATTCGTTTGCATTGGGCATAATTGTAGTTTCAAAATCGCATGTTTTAAGCAACAAAATATCAAAAACAAAAAAAGCAATCGAGCCTCCAACCATGAATTCAAATTGGGATTGGCCCTCTCAATCTTCTTTCGGGTCCCATAAAGAGGGACAAAGTTGAGTGCTAAGACTGTCGAAAATAAGAAAATTAATAGTTAAAGCAAACTTGAGCCGGGGTAATGGATGCAAAATCAGAAGAAGTAGCTTTTACAGCCATGCATAGCGATAAGCAATATTAAACAATAAAAAATCTTGATTTTTCCACCATTTTGTAACAGAAAAGTACAAAATCGAAGTGAAATAATTATTCCAAGCTACGGAGATTTATCTGAATCAAGCTTATGCAATCAAAAGAGAGAAACCATAGATTTAAATAACATTATTGTTAGAACAATTTATGTATCAAAGGTACAAATTTCAGGGATGGAAGCTTCAATATGACAACCATTAATTAATAACCCGTAGATAAACATTAACAAGAGCTATCAAACAGAAACACCAACAGGGGATCGTAAACAAAATAGAAACATAAAATGAGTAAATAATTATTCAATTTGTAAACACACTAAATCAAACCACATTGATAATACTAGACTAAAATACCACTGAAAATCAAGTAGTGCCTTAACATATCCAACTACATCTAATCAGTCGAAGAAAAATCAACAGAAAATCAGGGAAAAGCAGAGGTAAATTAGTATCACGTGGTAGACTTGAGACTTGATTAACCACTGGTAAATTTGGTGTCAGCCTTCGTGCCTTTGGATACAACGTGCTTAGCAAGTTCACCAGGAAGCACAAGGCGAAAAGAATTCTGAATCACACAGGAGGTTATTGTCGGCTTCTTGTTGTACCTCCCAAATTTTGAAAACGAAAAATAACATCTCAAAACAAAATTAATGTCCAATCCAAATCAAAGCATGATATATATGTTAGCTATAATGGATGTAAATTTTACGGTAAATGAGAATGACTAAATATTGGATAGACAACGAAAAGGAAACTTGAGTTGAAAAAGGATTTGAATGGCATTTCAATATCAAATAAAATTCATACTAAAGTAATTTGGAAGTTGCAAACAAGCTTCACCAAGTTGACATATCTGTACATAATAATCACAGAAGTTTGGAGGGGGTATTCAAACAACAATCATAGAATTTTATACATTCGTACATAATAAGTACATCACCGCTTAAAAATAGTGACTTAATTTCATAGGATAGAGAAAATATACAGATGTCATTTGACTAGTAACAAAAAGAATAACTGTCACAACTCTTGTGCACTTATGGTTTGAAATGCGATGGAACTGGATAAACATGCAATCAAAATCTGCATCATGCTTATTTTGTAGCAATAGAATCACAGTTAGAAAAATGAGCAAATAACCGAATGCTTATCACTGACTGGTAACCAACTTTAAACCCACGTAAACTGTTGTTAGGACAGATGTGTTTAGATATTAAAAATTAGCATAGATGAAATCAAATGAAACTAACCTACCCGCTTTAGATCCCATAACCTGCCATTTCAAAAAGTGTTGTGAAGATGATAAAAAAATAGTAATAAAAAATAAAGAGCTTAGGGAGTAGCTTTATATAATATGATCTTCAATGGAATAAATCCAGCAAGAAGAAATTACCTTTGAAATTGTTCGGTGTCTATGAACTTCAAACTGAGCTGTAATTTTTCATAATGAAATATAATTAGTTAGCAGATTACATTGAAACGAATCCAAAATAAAATAAATGAAATGGACATAAAACCAGTGAAGTGAAAGGAAAAAAGAAATTCAAAAAATGATAAGCTACATAAACACAATAAACATATGAATGGAGACGCAAGTAAGTAATGGAAAAAAGGAAAAAGAAAATGGTACGATAAACTAAAAAAATTGCCATAAAAGATCATGTCATGCAAAGAAAATATATTAAAAATGCAACATATCTTTGTAATGCTAAGAAGCGAGAAATATCTAAACAAATTAATGGTATCTACAAAAATGAACCCAAATTTAAGCAGTAATATTATAGATTAAGGTGGAAAGTAGAAACCTGGGAAAAGGAAAATAATGCAAGAATATTTTATACTTAATTATCTACTTAAGTGACAAGCATGGACTTGAAGTTTAAGCTTCTTTTGCTGCATGAGATGATTTATATATTCTTCAAAGTAGTTAAAGTTAATACACATGAGTTATGGAATGTCTAAAGAAATTAAGAAAGGGAAATATATCATTTAACATAAATATACAATTATCATATACACGTAACCATCTGGTTTCTACATACGCAGACTAAGTACAGTATACATGAACGATCTCAGAGGAATAAGCTTTCTATTAAACGCAACAAATCATTTTTAAAAAAGATATATATTTTAAAGAAATGGGAATCTTCACTAAACCAATGAAAACAAAGCACCTTAGTTATGCATATATATTTACTGTCAATATCGAACTGTAATAGATTTAAAAACAGAGCATATTTGCTATTTATTGCCAACTATTTAACGTGAAATCCCAATATACAGATGTAGAAACAAATTTATATCATTCCGTAAGGTAGAAAGAAATGCATGTAATAAAATTTCTATTGATCTATCCAATATGAAGTTTCCAGTTATAAATGAGACTAGCCAACAAGTTCTTATAATGAGATTAGCTAGATTATTAATTTAAAAAACAAATGTAACTCCTCTACTCAAAAAATCCAGTACACCAGGGGAAGAAAAGAGTTCAACAAAAATAAAATACCAGATGACTTAACAACTAAAACAACTATGTTAAAAGACACCACAAAGATTTTAAATATTTAAAAACTTAATATGTTTGTTTAAACTTGACGTATTCGATGCTTGCATATTTAAACCTTGAAAACATATATTTGCTTGAAATGCATATTCTAATATCTAAAAACCGATATGCAATAATCCATAAATATGAAACTTTAATATACTTCAAAATCCTTATATGCTTGAGGGCAATATATTTGAAAATTGCATATTTTTCCATATCATATTCTTTTAAAGACTCATATGCATATATACTCTAGATCCACGTATAAACTGTGAAGCTGTAAAGTGATATTCCTCTGGAATATTTTATATTTAAACTGAGGTTATACATATCAAAAGTTTGTATCCAAAAACCTGGTATATATATCATATCACATACATGCATGTATAGGAGTTTTTATATTTAATTTTTTATCTCTTAAATTTGACATGTATAAAACTATATATTACACACACACACACACACAAAAAAAAAATATCTAAATATACTTTGATATATACATATATTTGTAACCCAAATATACTTGAAGCGTGCAATTTCATGAATATGTGTGACGACCGCCCACAACTCCTACACTTAACAAGGGAAAAAATGCGCTGAAAGACGTACCAAGCAGCTATGGATGATCATCAAGGTAGGATAACACAAGCGGAACCTGTCGTATAACTCACAGCGCAAGGGTAAAATATAATAGAACATATACAACAGGAAATAATAGTGAAACATAATTGCACAAAATTTTAAACAACCATATCATCAAGGAATATCCATAACATCGTTAGATTACATCAACAAGCTCTGTACAAAAGGCCTCACTAAAACACTCCGAGAATACATCGGACAACGAAAACATCATAATATGTATAGTAAGAAAACCGGTACGTAAGCCTCCTGCTCGTCATCAATCTGCAACATCGTCCATCAAGATCTGCTACCTATTACCTGCTACTCGGTCTGCCCATCCAACACATGGATGTACAACCCAAGGTAATAAAAGGGAAACATAAAAACTTGAGTTAGACCGTGACGACCGCCCATAACCCCTGCACTAAACAAGAGGAATAATGCGCTAAAAGGTGTGCTAGGCAGCTTATGGACGATCATCAGAGTAAGTAAACAACATCGGAACCTGTTGTAAATCTCACAGCGCAAGGATAAAATATAATAGAATATATACAACAGGTATTAATAGTGAAGCAGAAAACACTAGACTTTCATAACGACTAGAAAGTAATACCCATAGACATGAGTTACAACAATAATGTTTGTACAAATTGCCTCACTACATCACTCAACGAATAGCAAACAACGGAAATACCAATACTTTATAGTAAAAAATAGTGCGCCAGCCTCCTACTCGCCTCCGAACAGCTACATCGTCCACACTAAGCAATCACCTATCACCTGCCACCTAGTCTGCCTATCCAAAAATGGATGAACAGCCTAAGGTAATAAGAGGGAAACATAAAACCTTGAGTCAGACTTAGTGAGCAATAAAACAACTAACAAACTTCATCAATAAAGTATAAGAGAATAGGTAGATTAACAAACCAATCTACCAAAGACTAGGGAATAACTCAACCCCCATCTTCCCCACATCGGACAGCGATAGCCTTTACATTAAACAATTCAACCATACACCCATGGGAACCAGAACACCCATTCAATCATGGTAAAACACTCATCTCATCCAGAATATATATCTCATGTAAACCATCCTAATCGAATTCAACATCCCTCAAGCACAAGCCCCAGAGGCCTAAACCAATATCAGACAATCACCCAAGGAACATCTCCTATGACGTTGGACGATCTACAAGTAACAACCCGAAAAATCAGAACCAATTTAAATTTTTTATTTTGGCAATTTTAATGAATTTTAAATATTTAAAATGATTTATTTTAAATAATAATGACTAGAAATTTATTTTGAATAGAATTAAAACGTATATAATTTATTTAAATCAAAATTAGAATATTAATATTTATTTTAATTAAAAGGAATTGGAAATGGCGCGATAGTTTGAAAATTCGATTTCAAATTTCAAACGAATGTACAGGATTCAAAATAAACCGGATTTTAGTGAAACCAAAAATATTAGAATCTATTTGAAAATATATTTTTAACAAATCTGAAAAATCCAAATTTCATAGCGGGAATAAAAGGTTCAGTTGAAAATTTAGACTAGTCGCTATGGAAATATAGCCCTTAAAAATAGAGATTTTGTAAACTACCTCCGTTTTCGATAAAACCACTTTTGTTGGATCCGGGATGTCGAATTATTGCTAGATTCCAATTTTTATAATTTTTGGAATTCATATATGAGCGTGGCAAAAGAAAACGTGTTTTATCAATTTCAATTGAATTGACCAGAAAATGGCCATTTTTCAAACTGTCTCCAAATTGGATGAAATTAGTTTGGTTAGGACCGTATCATCAAAACATAACTAGAAATAATTTTTCTAGAATTTTCGGAGTCAGTATATGTCCCCGGTAAATTAAAATGCACATTCAAATATAATATAAATTGATTCAAATTTTAATTTAAAGAAAAACCTATCGAAACAGCCGAATAGGGTTACGAAACATATCCCATTGTGTTCAGAATGGAGTTAATTGCTAGGGACGATAGTCATTGGGTCTCGTTTGGAGTTCGAATAAAAAGTCAACCTTTTTGAAAATTAAATTATATATATATCAATATAATGGGTCAATGCTTTCTCTCTCCCCTCATTCTCTCTCTCGGTCAGATCAAAACAAAAAGAAAAAAATCGCGCTTTCTTCACAGAGAATCTCGTCGCTCCTCAAATCCCCACTCCCCCTCCTCCGCCGCGCCACCACTGGCGATGCCCCCTGCCACGCCTCTCCTCCTCCCTCCTCTCTTCATCTCGCAAGCCCTTATCCCCAAAATGAGAAACCGCGAGCAGCAAACCCTCCACCCAAACCCGACGCAGCCACCACCTGGCCTACCGATCCTCCCCTAGCCTCGTTAGGCCATCTCTAACCACCTGCTGCCCTCCTCCGACGAAGATTCACCTTTTACCTAAAAGATGAGTTTTTATTTTGATTTTAATTTAATGTAATTATTTTAAAAATTAGTTTTTTTATATATAGCATTGTTAAAAATTAGTTTTTTATATAGCATTGTAAAAAAAATCATTTTTTGTTTATAGAAAACATCGTATAAAAATTGGATTTTTCCTCATATGAATGAAGTAAAAAAATTGATTTTTCCTTATGTGAATGAAGTATAAAAATTTAATTTTTCCTTATGTGAATGAAGTATAAAATTTGATTTTTCCTTATTTGAATGAAGTATAAAAATTGGATTTTTCCTTATGTGAATGAAGTATAAAAATTTGATTTTTCCTTATGTGAATGAAGTAATTTTTCCTTATGTGAATGAAGTATAAAAATTGGATTTTTCCTTATGTGAATGAAGTGTAAAAATTGGATATTTCCTTATGTGAATGAAGTATAAAAATTGGATTTTTATTGTAAATAGCAATGTAATAAAAATATGATTTTTATCATATAAGTAGCGATATAAAAATATGATTTTTATTTTGAAGTTAACAAAATAAAAATATGATTTTTATTATCTAGAAAGCGAAGTAAAAATATGATTTTTATATATAAATAGCGATTATTAAGATTTGATTATATATTTTTATATATATATATATATATATATATATAGCATATGGTAAAAATCTGATTTTTATATAAGTAGCAATATAAAAATATAATTTTTGTATAGAAAATAACGTTATAAAAATGTGATGTTTTAAAATATAAACATTGATTTAAAATGTAAACATTGTATTAAAAATGTGATTTTTTTATCCATTTAGCATTGATATAAAAATATGATTTTTATATACATGTAGTAGCGTTGTTGAAAATCTGATTTTTAATACAAATGCGTGAAATAGACTGCATTGGAAGCATGGTGAAGAACGCTACGCATTGGAAATAAATCCAAACCATCGTCCGCTAAAGAATGGCGGAGTGGAAACCAAAGGTGAGAACTTCTCACTTTAATTTTAATTTCTAGTTAAAATATATACAAGGATGCAGACGGTGCTTAGCAGCACCCGACACCCGTCGTCCACAAACCATGGATGACTTGTTTGATTTGATTGTGTTATGAAAATTGTTTGTGATGCGAAATGGGCTGTATAAAATATTCATGTGTTGAAATAAATATTTTATCGTTAAAAATATAATTTTTAACGTGTATATGAATAAAATAAATATTCGTTTAAAATCGGATGACTTGTTTATGTACACCCATTTGATTGACATTAATTGAGACGATATATTTTACACATTGCCCAACTGCACAAATAATAATCAGTGTTTATTCTTTGAAAACCCCACACGGGTGTTGGGATGATATTGGACATACACTAATCCCAATATTTAGTTATATGTCAGTCAATTCGTTGACAGGCTATTATAAGCGTTGATTATTTATATTTAATGCTTATGCAGTTGTGTAATGCACTCTGGATGATGGTTGACTGTGTTTGATTATTGTTGTGTACATGTGTTGTATGAAATCCATATAAATAACATTATATGGTAATTGACTGTGTCAGATTCCAGTTCGGAAAGAATGAATAATTTAAAATAACGAATATTTTAAAATAATGACTATTTTAAAACAACAAATATTTTAAAATAATATTCAGTAATGGATCAAAATGTGATTTTGATGTCCGATTTAGGATGGACACGAATAAATTTAAATATATAAAGCCGTGTTGATTAGATAATGCCATTTAGACGTGAACGATATTTATATCAATTTTATTAATTTTTATAATGAATATCTAAAAGGAAGTGATTTCAAAATCTAATGTTTTGAAAATATTATCATTTATATATTAATGATATGGAATATTCAATTTTGATTTAAAATTGAATATGAAGTTGAAATCGTTTTGAAAACGAATTTAAAACGATTTATAAAATACGTTTTAAACAGAAATCGATGAAATATATATAATATATACATTTAATGGCCTGAATAGAACGTGCTGCGCCGCAGCAGTTCGCGAATTTTGACCATGGACTTCGAACGGACATTACGGGAGATCTGACTGTCGGATCCTCCTAAAACTGGAACCGTTGGGTTCATATCAAAAAGAGCTTTCTGAAGAATATGAGAGATTTGAAATCTAACAGTTGGATTTGGAATTATGTCAAAATCAAATTTGGAAATGGTCATTGTAAGTGCAGTTCGATGACCGTTTATGGAAATCGACTGTACGTGCCTTGATAAAATTATTAAAAATATCAATAATTTGTGTAAAATCATAATAAATGATTTGAAAAGAATTGGGATGAAAAATTCCATATTTGAAAAGATAAAAATATATTTTTATCGAAGTGAACTAGTTATGAACTAGAATTAAAATCCAGTATTTTTAAAATAAATAAATTGGATTTGAAATGGTTTTAAAATAACCAGAATTCCCAATATACGAATTGGAATGGATTTGAATCGAAAATATCTTCGGAATATTTCGATATTGGATTCCGTGATTATATGGATATTGTGGAGGAATTTGGGAGATATATATCGTTATTCCAATATGATATTTGTTGATTTCAGAATTTGATATTGTATATACGTCGGTATATTTTCTATTCTGAGCCTTGTATTTAATATCAAATTGGTTTTTGGGTTTATCGTGAATTGTTTTTTAAATAACACTTGTTCTTTAACCCAATTAACAATGGAATGTGATTTTGGGTTTGTCGTGAATGGTGTCTTAAATAACACTGTTCTTGGACCCTGTGTGAAAAGAATAAATCTTTTAATTAAGATTATTAGTGTTTCCAATTAATTAACATTTAATTGGAATTGAAAATGGAATGTAAATTGGGTTTATTTTGAACTGTGTTTTTAACGACATTCGTTCTTTTACCCGATTTACAGTGAAATGTGATTTGGAATTTATAAATCTTTTTATTAAGATTTAACGGGAAGTTTCCAAAGTAAAAATTTTCAATTTAATATATTAAATTGGAATTGAATGGAATTCAATTTGATAATAATTGAAATGAGATTTTGTGGAGGAAGACTGTTAATACATATGGAATTTAAAAAGGCTCTGCCGTTATTCCATTTATATTATTAGTCTAATATGGAAATTGATATCGATTATATATTGATTTGTTTTTCCGTGAAGATTCCATAATTAATGGAATGTGATTTGAGCTTATTGTGAATTATGTTTTAAATGACATTAGTTCTTTAACCCAGTTACATGTCTATCATTGTATTTCGAACTGTATGGTTGATCTCTGCTAAATATATATCTGTTTGGTGGTGGATAATTTATTCTCTTGCTTAACACCCTTCTCTGAGACGTACGAGCTCAGAGGTTATATATCGGCAGAAATCAATAGTACGGTGTAGATTGTCGGTGCGGCACGTTTGTGTTTCCAAAGTTAAATAATCATTAACATTGATTTTTGGGAAGATTAATACTAAGTGTAATTTTAATGAATATTTAATTAGATTGAAATGTGAATTGATAATTTAAATTATCAAATTTGGGAAATGATCGAGAATGGAGTATCACCAGTTTTACTCCTTGCGATAGTTAAATCTTTAATTTTATTGAATGGGAAATGGTAATTAAATTTACCGATAACACTGTGGTGTTAGATATAGAGTACGACCAGTTTTTCTCCATGGGATGAATAGGTTGGGATTGGGAAATTAAACAAATGGTTACTTCAGTAAGGTACGTTAATCCTGACTAGTTTGAATAAACCTTAATATGGCTTGAATTGATATTCAAAGGAAGATTAAAGGATAAATTCAAAAGAATTTATCTTTGATAAAATTAATGGGAACCTTTCCCAAATGATATGAATATTTGAATAAAAGAATATTCTGGATTGGAATGAGGCATATGTTGTGTTTTTATAGCACTTGTTTATTATATACGTGAGTTATTCAGAAAGGCCGAGTTTATTCCTATATGGAATAACTGATTCGACGATAAGTTGGCGTTGAAGACGGTGGTTGAAGACCGAAGGTCTTCACATCATTTGGATGATTACTGATGTCTTGACTGGGCTGTCACCCAAGACAAGGTAATAAATGGTGATCGTCCAGACGTACTTGGAGATCGACCGGATATGCGAGGACCTCTCTCTTGTATTGGACATACGGGACGAGGAATAAGGTGCCTCCGGTTTCGTTCAAACCCAGAACGAACTTGTAAACGGAGTGTGTGTCTGACATAGGATTTTATTCTGTGTTGATTGATTTCTATTAAATATATATATGTATGGCGGCAGAGAATTTATTCTCTTGCTTAACGCCCTTCTCTGAGACGTACGAGCTCAGAGGTAATATATCGATAGATATTAGTCGCATGGCATGAATTGCCTGTGTGGCATGCTGAGATGCAGTGATCAAGGCTTTTGTTGAAAAGCAAAGTCTTGTGGTTGATGATCAAATCACGACTTTAATATAGCACCGCTTTGTGTATAGCGTTAGTTCGCGAGCCTCACACCTTGGTATGAGTAAAAAACGAGATCGGACCGTTGGGAGAACATGACGTTTCTTTCTAGCTATGGGTGGTGTCAGCGTTTTACAATACCTGACATTTATATTATTTTTACCTATGTGCTTGTTGGATTGCAAGCACCTCGGATATATCGGTCTCTACGGAGCCGATGGATAGGTCTAATAGGACCAGGAAACGTGTGTTCAGGAATTGCCAATCCACTAACGTAAGTGTGGACCGACCCAACCGATCCAAGGGTTACCAAGTGTGTGTAGTCCTGCGACATTGGCTAGAGTGTCTCGAAGCGGTGAGGAGCCATCCTTGGCCTCGACTCATAGACGGAAATCCAATTTCCAATACGTGACATTTTGCTTTTTATTTGTAGAGCCTAATTGAAACACCCCACCTCCGTTAGGGTCACTCTCAAAGGGAATGCCCTAATTTTGGTGGAGGCTTATAAGTATAAATCACAGATATACAAGACAGATATAATAACACATATTTTTGAACAGCGGAAAACAATAACTTTTATTTCATTCAAATACGTGTTACACCAACCATACCATAATTGTCTTACAATACTTCCAAAAACATAACATCTTCATAACTGTCTTGATTACATTATTTAAAGAAGCATAAAGAAAACATAAATAAACTGCAAAAGTCCCATAATTGCTGTTCAAAGCCATAGTCCAAAACGAAAAGATCCAAGCAATACATTCTTTCACTTCAAGCTGGATATGAAGGCTGGTCAAGCTGCGGTATTCCCTCCCTGTGGACGGCGGGGGGGGGGGGGGGGGAGGAAGAAAAGAAGATGAAAGAAAAGTAGAGTCAGACATAAAGCCTGAGTAAGTCTAGGACTATTCAGTCTATGAATAAAGAACTAGGTATGATAAGTATAAACTAGAAATGGGAAAGCACCATAAACCAAGTTAAGTTGTCTATGGTCGAATATACTATCGTACCCCATATTAATCCATGTACCCATATAAACTAGTTCCCAACAGGCACCCCATAATCAGGGTGAAGTGATCCATTTTATGATGATCGGCTCCTACTCACATAGTTACATGTGTCTTACGGCCCCCGATGTTGTAGTTACCTATGATGGTCCCACCATGGGGTGTATCAAGTCCCATGGTGGCGGCCCGACACAACCCTTGAATGCACAGGTATGCTACTGGTGCCCAGTGCCTTATTTTTCTGCGTCGGAGTGTGTGCACGCCCGCACCCCGTTAGAACCTACACTGCTGCACCATCGCCGTCGATTTGACCTCTTACAGTCAGCCCAGTAATCGTGCCCCAACCTGCCTAGTCTCAGGATATCATGATACGCCTTGTAGGGTTACTGCTGAAAAGGGTCCTCCGCTACTAGGTTTTCTATTTCTAGCCAACATGCTAAGTTGGTTAAGTGTTTTATAAACCTAACCCCCAATCCGTCTGTTTAGTTTAGCATGTTCCATTTTGATTAAGTATTAATATAATTTACTTAATCCTATCAATCCTGACTCAACCTTAATTGTCTTATTAAAGCCTTGACCTCTCACATTAGACAGGTATTGTTGTTGCTGCCTGTTGCCGGTTGGGTCCGGGCAGTCTTACGCCACAACTCAGTCTAACCTCGGGTCCTTATTGGGCTCCGTGTTTAACCACCCACATTGGATAGGTATTGTTGTGACTACTGGACAGCCGGGCGGTTCCGGGCAGGTTTACATCACAACTCAATCCAACCTCGGGTTAAACACATCGTATTTTCTACATTTACATATTTTGTCTCTTTTATTTTTATATGTAAATATTTGCGGCCCTTTATTCAAATTCATCTTTATTGGTTAAGATTTATTTATGCCACTTAATTGTTTTTCAAGGTTGTTGGCATGCGTCAAACATGCCAACACATATGTTCTATATTTTAGCCCAAACGTCAATACCCCCGTTTTACACGTTCGTTCAAATGTAAGGTGTGTTGGGTTTAATACTTAAACCCAATTTAGCCATATGAAAAGGGGAGGCTTATAACATGGTGTTTATAAGGTAACATAAAAAGGGGAGTGTGAACGCATGAACTTGCAACATAACGATTCAATTAACATGAGGTAGGCACATGTGAACTTGCAATTGTAACAACATATAATATAAGCAATACTTAAACATGAATCATTCTATTCACACAATCATGGCATAAACAAGACATGAATCATTCTATTCGTGTAGTCATGGCATAAATAATACTTAAACATGAACCATTCTAATCATATAATTATGGCATAATCATAATTGAACATGAGTCCTTCTATTCATATAGTCATGGCATAAACATAATTGAACATGAATCCTACTATTCATATAATCATGGTTTTTATCCTATCTATGTAACTTGTAAGTGGGATGTAATTCTAGTGTAATTTCTAATGTAACTTATGTGCCAAATATATATATATATATATATATATATATATATATATATATATATTATCATTTGATCATGATGACCACATAAGCCTAAAAACATGTTTTCAACTAGGCATAATAACAAACATAGTTTAGTCATGTTCATAAAATTAATACAAGCTTACAAAGACGCTTGCTTTTATCACAAAATCATGATTTTTATACTTGAACTATGATGCCAATTCCAACATAACTTTCATATGAATCATAATACTTAAGTGGATCAAATTACACTAAAGATGACCATAGAATTATACATCATGTTGGCATAAAAATAAATCATATACTTGCATGAATTTCAAATAAACTATTACAACATATAGTTGTTATTTCAACATGAATCTTATACTTGCAATTATCAAAATGGGTGTTGTAAATAACTACCACAAACATGTAGTTTTCAATATGAATCATATGCTTGCATGAATCCCAATCAAAATTCCACAACATGTGGTTGTCAACATAAACCATATACTTGTATGAATCAAACCATAGCATTGCCAAATCGTTTAGAATCAAAATAACATACAAATATAAGTCATTATCGCCACAATTCCATTTCGTTTCCAACGCAAATCGCGTACTTGCAAATATCCAATCGTATACCATAATATTCCCAAATCGTTTAGCATCAAAGCAACATACAAATATAGATTATTATCGCCACAATTCCATTTCTTACTTTACACAAATCAACACAATTATTTAATTCACATCGGAATAGCACTCTACTTATAACGTATGACGAATCTTCAATTCAGGAATCTGAATTCTGAAATTGGAGATGCTATCCTTTGTTGTAGGCGTTGTTTTGATTGATTTGACGTTGCTTTAAGCTTTTGATTTATCTCCTAATTGTCTCTCTATTTTCTGACGGCTATCCTTAGTCTCTCCTCAGCAGCATGACGGTCTCATCTCCATTTTAGTTTATGTGAATTAGGGTTAGTCTTAGGTCCTTTTTATAGAGTTTTTGAGTTGATTTAGACCGTCGATGGAGCTTGGTTTAATAATAGCCGTTCGTTCAAAGAAGAGACCAACCAGGAGCTGACACCTAGCCCTAGTGATAATGCAAGGCTCAGAAAATCGTTCAAACACAGACTAGGCCAGCCAGGGTGGGCTGGGTTCGACCTGGCTCAGGGGCCAGGTCGACTCCCCAGTCGACCCCCAGGTCGACTCTAGAGTCGACCTGCCTGGGCAGGTCGACACCTAGGTCGACTCCCAGGTCGACCTGGCCTGGCAGGTTGACCCTAGGGTCGACCCCCATGTCGACCTGGTGGGTTTGGGCGGGAATTTTCCCGCCTACTCTGATTGGGCTGAAATTAAATTCTGTTTTCGAAATTTGAATTTTCTGAAACTTCGTCGGCCCAAGTTGCGTCTCCCTAGGCGTCGCTCCACTGAACTTTGACGAGCTTGACTTCGCGGTTGCGTAGCTTCTTCACTTCCGTTCCTAATATGCAGGTTGGAACTTTCCTTATGGTTGCTTCGCGTTCCACTTCGGCTTCTTCTAGGATATTTGGCTCTACCACTTCAGCAGACTCATGTAGACATTTTCAGAGATGTGAAACGTGAAAGACGTTGTGAACTCCGGCCAATTTTTCGGGTAGCTCTAATCTATAGGCCATTTTCCCAATTTTCTCAATGATAGGGAATAGCCCTACGAACCTCGGTGCTAGCTTCCCTGTGGTTCCAAAACGAACAACGTTCCTTAGCGGGGATACCTTAAGAAAAACTCTGTCCCCAACCTCAAATTCAAGGTCGGTCCTCCTCTTGTCGGCGTAGGACTTTTGTCTGTCTTGGACCGTCTTCATCCTTCTTCGTATTAAGTCTACTATTTCTGAAGTCTCTCGGATCATATCTGGTCCAAGTATGAGCTTATCAGTAGACTCCCACCAACAAGTGGGCGATCGACACGGTCTTCCATATAAAGCTTCGAAGGGCGCCATTCCGATGGTTGCTTGATAGCTGTTGTTGTAGGCAAATTCCACCAAAGGAAGATGGTCTTCCCACGTCCCTCTGAAGTCAAGGATGCACAGTCTTAAAAGGTCCTCCAAAACTCTGTTCACTCTTTCTATTTGGCCGTCGGTTTGGGGATGATAGATTGTGCTCAAGCATAACTGTGTGCCTACCGCTTCTTGCAGACTCCGCCAAAACTCACTGGTGAAGATAGGGTCTCGGTCGCTAACAATGCTGGATGTTATTCCATGGAGTCGAACGATTTCCTTGAGGTAAAGAGATGCTAGAGATGAGGCAGTTCTTCTGCTTTTGACAGGTAAAAAGTGGGCGCTTTTAGTAAGCCTATCCACTATTACCCAAATGCTGGTGTTGCCTCTCCTAGACCTAGGCAGCCCATCGATGAAATCCATTGAGATGCTATCCCATTTCCACTGCAAGACCTCTAGAGGATGTAGCAGACCGCCAGGCTTTTTCTGTTCCGCCTTAACCTGTTGGCACACCATACACTTAGAGCCGAATTCTGCTATGTCCTTCTTCATGCCGTTCCAAAAGAAAGTTCTTTTTATGTCCTTGTACATTTTATCTCCGCCTGGGTGTATCGTCATCCTGGAGTGATGTGCTTCCTCGAGAACCTTCTTTACTAAATCCCTTGTTTGTGGGACGCATAGTCTTCCGTCTCGCCTTAGCCAACCCTTATCGTCGATGGAGTATCTGTTGAGGTGACTTGAAGTCTCACCCCTAATTAGCCTATCAATCGTCTCCACAAGCTGAGGGTCCTCGCGTTGTGTTGTCCCTATCGAGTCCATTAAAGTCGGGCGTACTTCGAGAGATGCTAGCAAGCCTGGTACAAAATCGGAAGAAGGCCTAAAGTCGAAGCTGGCTATAAACTCTAGGCTTTGTCTTTCAACAAACAGTGGGCTTAAGGTCAGTTTCTTTCGGCTCAACGCATCTGCCACTACGTTGCCTTTGCCCGGAGTATAGGAGATCTCGAAATCATACGAGGCAAGAAACTCCATCCATCTCTGTTGCCTCAAGTTAAGGTCTTTCTGCGAGAAAAGATATTTCAACGATTTATGGTCAGTGTAAAGTTCAAACTTCTCACCTAGGAGATAGCGTCGCCAAGACTTGAGTGCAAAGACGATGGCAGCTAATTCAAGATCGTGGGTCGGGTAGTTCTTTTCGTGCATTTTCAACTGCCTCCCGCCATAAGCTACTACCCTTCCTTCTTGCATTAAGACGGCGCCTAGCCCTGTCCCACATGCATCTGTATAAATGGTGAACATCTTGCTTCCATCTGGCAACGTCAAAACTGGGGCTGTTGTAAGAGCCCTTTTCAGTCGCTGGAAAGCAAACTCGCAATCTAAGTCCCAATTGAACACTAGATTCTTCTTGGTCAACTTTGTGAGCGGAGCTGAGATTTTCGCAAAATCCCTTATGAACTTTCGATAGAAACCTGCTAGTCCTAGAAAACTTCGGACCTCAGTTGCATTCCTTGGTGTCTTCCAATCCTGTACTGCCACTACCTTAGCAGGGTCCACTGCTAACCCTTGTTTGGATACTATGTGCCCAAGGAACCTCACTTCTTCTCTCCAAAAGTGACATTTGGAGAATTTGGCTTTTAGCTGATGGACTCGCAGAGTTTCCATGATTGCCCTTAAGTGCTGAGCCTGTTCCTCATCACTCTTTGAGAAGATAAGGATATCGTCTACAAAGACCACTACGAACTTATTGAGGAAATCTCTGAATACCCTACTCATCAGGTCCACGAAGTAAGCAGGTGCATTTGTCAAGCCGAAAGGCATGACAAGCCATTCAAAGAAGCCGTCTGGGGTTCTGAATGTCGTTTTATCGATACTATCTTCAGCCACCCTTAGCTGATGAAAACCGGTCGCTAAATCGAGTTGGGAGAAAACAAACGCTCCTACAAGCTGATCAAACAGATCGTCAATTCTGGGGAGAGGGTGCCTATTCTTTTTCGTTAGCTTGTTGAGCTCCCTATAGTCAACACATAGACGGAGTGAACCATCCGCCTTTGTAGCGAACACCACTGGAGCGCCCCATTCTGAAATGCTCCTCCTAATGAACCCCTTTTCTAGAAGCTCTTTAATCTGTTTGCTGAGCTCTTTCCTCTCCCGTGGAGCCATGTGTCTAACGGGCAACGCAACGGGCTTTGCATTATCTACAAGATATATACGGAAGTCTATCTCCTGCTTCGGAGGCAAGCCCTTTACCTCTTCGAAGACATCCGGATATTCCCGGACCACTCTAACCGATTGCAAATTTTCAATGGAGGCATCAAGCGATTCAAGGTAACTAAGCATAACCGCATACGAGGGATTACAAGAAATTTCCAAAGTATTACCGAGCTGGGTTAGGAGCCTAACAACCCTTTTCTCACAATCAAGGATGGCCCCATTACTGGATAGCCAATCCATGCCCAAAATCAAACCATATCCTGAAAAGCCCAAAACAAAGGCACTACATTTAAATTCTACGCTTAGAATAGAAATTTTCAATCCCAAACAGATCATAGACAAATGAGCTGGGCCCCCAACTGGGTTTGAAACAATTAAGGGGTCCTCTACCATACTAGTTTTTAGGTGCAGAGATTCTACTAAAGTAGACGAGATAAAGGAGTGTGATGCGCCAGAATCAAATAAAGTGCGAACGGGGTGATCATAAAGATAAACTACACTTTCTACAGAAGTATTTATACCTCGCTGTTGCAGAGGTGGCGCCTCTAGCACATGAACTTGTGCCCCTGAGGTGGATCCAGCCCTCTGCCCCTGTCCTCGTTTCTTTGGGCAGTCCTTAGCCATGTGGCCTGTCTCACCGCAAGAAAAGCACCCACCATTCATCTTGGCCTTCTTTTTCCGGCAATCTTTTACTAAGTGCCCCACTTTGCCACAGAAATTACACTTCCTCTTCTCTTTGTTGCCTTTCCCGCCCTTCTTAAAGTCTGTCTTCTTAGGCTGCAGACCCTCTTTCTTCCCTTGAGAGTTTTCTGCCTTTATCTCCTTCTTGCCCTTACCCTCTTCGTTCAGCAACGCCATCTGTACCAACCTTTCATACGTAGCTCCCATGGGTATATGGGTCATGGCCAAACTGTGTAATGGCTCATTCAACCCTTTGACAAAACGGAGAGCCTTCTTGTGCAGGGTGTTGACTAGGTCCAGTCCGAACCTAGCCAACTCATCGAACTGATTAACATACTCTTTGACTGTCTTGTTCCCTTGCTTAAGAAATAAGAATTTTTCCAACTGCAAACTCCTTTCCGCATCTGAGAGAAATTTAGCCTCAAACCTTGCCCTAAAGTCCTCCCATGTTTCCACTGGTCTTTCTGCATTAGTGACTTCCCACCAGTAGGAAGCCTCACCCTTTAGTAGCCATACTGCCAGTTGTACTTTCTGTCTATCCTATACCTCAAAGATGATGAATAAGTCCTCGGTTTCTTTCAGCCAATTTCTAGCTGCCACGAAGGACTCAGTTCCATGAAAATTCTTTCCTCCCATAGCTTTAAAATCTTTACATATCTTAGCAAAGGTGTTTCCCCTCGGAGGAGGTGGAGGAAGAGGTGCTGCTGCAGCTGGATGATTTCCTGCAGCTGGGGGAGGAGGAACGGTAGGACCTGGCTGAGTGGCCCTTGCTTCTAAGAACCGTCTAAACCAACCAGGTATTGGTACACCCTCTGGCAAGTTAAGTTCTTCGGACATGCTGAAACAAAAAGGATAGATTCAAAACGAAGGATAAGGGATAGTTCATATGGCTTTGGGGGGGGACTTTGCCTTTTAAAATAAAATAATATTTTATCTTTTAAAATGCTTCTTTAAATTCATTTTTTGAAAATAAATTTTCAAAACTTTTTATCTTATCTGGTAAACCTATGCTCTGATACCAAGTGAAACACCCCACCTCCGTTAGGGTCACTCTAAAAGAGAATGCCCTAATTTTGGTGGAGGTTTATAAGTATAAATCACAGATATACAAGACAGATATAATAACACATATTTTTGAACAGCGGAAAACAATAACTTTTATTTCATTCAAATACGTGTTACACCAACCATACCATAATTGTCTTACAATACTTCCAAAAACATAACATCTTCATAACTGTCTTGATTACATTATTTAAAGAAGCATAAAGAAAACATAAATAAACTGCAAAAGTCCCATAATTGCTGTCCAAAGCCATAGTCCAAAACGAAAAGATCCAAGCAATACATTCTTTCTCTTCAAGCTGGATATGAAGGCTGGTCAAGCTGCGGTATTCCCTCCCTGTGGACCTGGGGGGGGGGGGGAACGGAAGAAAAGAAGACGAAAGAAAAGTAGAGTCAGACATAAAACCTGAGTAAGTCTAGAACTATTCAGTCTATGAATAAAGAACTGGGTATGATAAGTATAAACTAGAAATGGGAAAGCACCATAAACCAAGTTAAGTTGTCTAGGGTCGAATATACTATCGTACCCCATATTAATCCATGTACCCATATAAACTAGTTTCCAACAGGCACCCTATAATCAGGGTGAAGTGATCCATTTTATGATGATCGGCTCCTACTCGCATAGTTACATGTGTCTTACGGCCCCCGATGTTGTAGTTACCTATGCTGGTCCCACCATGGGGTGCATCAAGTCCCATGGTGGCGGCCCGACACAACCCTAGAATGCACAGGTATGCTACTGGTGCCCAGTGCCTTATTTTTCTGCGCCGGAGTGTGTGCACGCCCGCACCTCGTTAGAACCTACACTGCTGCACCACCGCCGTCGATTTGACCTCTTACAGTCAGCCCAGTAATCGTGCCCTACCCTGCCTAGTCTCAGGGTATCATGATACGCCTTGTAGGGTTACTGCTGAAAAGGGTCCCCCACTACTAGGTTTTCTATTTCTAGCCAACATGCTAAGTTGGTTAAGTGTTTTATAAACCTAACCCCCAATCAGTCTGTTTAGTTTAGCATGTTCCATTTTGATTAAGTATTAATATAATTTACTTAATCCTATCAATCCTGACTCAGCCTTAATTGTCTTATTAAAGCCTTGACCTCTCACATTAGACAGGTATTGTTGTGGCTGCCTATTGCCGGTTGGGTCCGGGCAGTCTTACGCCACAACTCAGTCTAACCTCGGGTCCTTATTGGGCTACGTGTTTAACCACCCACATTGGATAGGTATTGTTGTGACTACTGGACAGCCGGGCGGTTCCGGGCAGGTTTACATCACAACTCAATCCAACCTCGGGTTAAACACATCGTATTTTCTACATTTACATATTTTGTCTCTTTTCTTTTTATATGTAAATATTTGCGGCCCATTATTCAAATTCATCTTTATTGGTTAAGATTTATTTATGCCACTTAATTGTTTTTCAAGGTTGTTGGCATGCGTCAAACATGCCAACACTTATGTTCTATATTTTAGCCCAAACGTCAATACCCCCGTTTTACACGTTCGTTCAAATGTAAGGTGTGTTGGGTTTAATACTTAAACCCAATTTAGCCATATGAAAAGGGGAGGCTTATAACATGGTGTTTATAAGGTAACATAAAAAGGGGAGTGTGAACGCATGAACTTGCAACATAACGATTCAATTAACATGAGGTAGGCACATGTGAAGTTGCAATTGTAACAACATATAATATAAGCAATACTTAAACATGAATCATTCTATTCACACAATCATGGCATAAACAAGACATGAATCATTCTATTCGTGTAGTCATGGCATAAATAATACTTAAACATGAACCATTCTAATCATATAATTATGGCATAATCATAATTGAACATGAGTCCTTCTATTCATATAGTCATGGCATAAACATAATTGAACATGAATCCTACTATTCATATAATCATGGTTTTTATCCTATCTATGTAACTTGTAAGTGGGATGTAATTCTAGTGTAATTTCTAATGTAATTTATGTGCCAAATATATATATATATATTATCATATGATCATGATAACCACATAAGCCTAAAAACATGTTTTCAATTAGGCATAATAACAAACATAGTTTAGTCATGTTCATAAAATTAATACAAGCTTACAAAGACGCTTGCTTTTATCACAAAATCATGATTTTTATACTTGAACTATGATGCCAATTCCAACATAACTTTCATATGAATCATAATACTTAAGTGGATCAAATTACACTAAAGATGACCATAGAATTATACATCATGTTGGCATAAAAATAAATCATATACTTGCATGAATTTCAAATAAACTATTACAACATATAGTTGTTATTTCAACATGAATCTTATACTTGCAATTATCAAAATGGGTGTTGTAAATAACTACCACAAACATGTAGTTTTCAATATGAATCATATGCTTGCATGAATCCCAATCAAAATTCCACAACATGCGGTTGTCAACATAAACCATATACTTGTATGAATCAAACCATAGCATTGCCAAATCGTTTAGAATCAAAATAACATACAAATATAAGTCATTATCGCCACAATTCCATTTCGTTTCCAACGCAAATCGCGTACTTGCAAATATCCAATCATATACCATAATATTCCCAAATCGTTTAGCATCAAAGCAACATACAAATATAGATTATTATCGCCACAATTCCATTTCTTACTTTACACAAATCAACACAATTATTTAATTCACATCGGAATAGCAATCTACTTACAACGTATGACGAATCTTCAATTCAGGAATCTGAATTCTGAAATTGGAGATGCTATCCTTTGTTGTAGGCGTTGTTTTGATTGATTTGACGTTGCTTTAAGCTTTTGATTTATCTCCTAATTGTCTCTCTATTTTCTGATGGCTATCCTCAGTCTCTCCTCAGCAGCATGACGGTCTCATCTCCATTTTAGTTTATGTGAATTAGGGTTAGTCTTAGGTCCTTTTTATAGAGTTTTTGAGTTGATTTAGACCGTCGATGGAGCTTGGTTTAATAATAGCCGTTCGTTTAAAGAAGAGACCAACCAGGAGCTGACACCTAGCCCTAGTGACAAGGCAAGGCTCAGAAAATCGACCAAACACAGACTAGGCCAGCCATGGTGGGCTGGGTTCGACCTGGCTCAGGGGCCAGGTCGACTCCCCAGTCGACCCCCAGGTCGACTCTAGAGTCGACCTGCCTGGGCAGGTCGACACCTAGGTCGACTCCCAGGTCGACCCCCAGGTCGACCTGGTGGGTTTGGGCAGGAATTTTCTCGCCTACTCTGATTGGGCTGAAATTAAATTCTGTTTTCGAAATTTGAATTTTCTGAAACTTCGTCGGGCCATAATTTGGTCATACGGGCTCCGTTTTTTGAAAACTCGGACTCTATTTCGCGTATTTTTCTGAGACGAACGCAATGGCGTATCCCGTTTCCCTTAATACTTTGTTTTGAAATTAGTTATACTTTAATTTGTGAATTTCACAGTTATAGAATACACGGGGTGTTACACTAGTATGGTGACATGATAGATGGTACTCATGTCGCCTATGATTGATACATTTATATTTGAAGTTGATTTCTTCAATTATAGTAATAATAAAAGATTAAATTTCATGTATCAAGCATTATTTGGCTATTATAAGGTAAAACCCTATCCTCTGTCTTGCGTTGCATTGTGTGATGGGACCTGGGGTCTTATAATAGCTTCATTTTCTTTAATTAGCATTGCGCTGTTTGTTTAATGCACTGGTATTCTCGGAAGGAAACCCGTTCCATGTTATATGACGTGGTCCCTTGATTTACCGAACTTTAAGAATCAAATTAATAACTATTTTAGTTCTCACACCAGTCACATAATTGACCTAGAGTTTATTGTTTTAACCTAAACTCTGGGTGCCCCTATTTTCCACACGAGCAGCTAGTAGTTTTGGTTTTGCAGATTTATATTCACAAGATCCTGGTATACATCTAGAATGATATTTGGAAAGCTCTGTATCCATATATCTCCTTTAGTTGTGTTTTGTGTTATTTTCCGCTGCATTGTAATTTGTAAATCTCTGATATTTATCAAATGTATATTATTTATTCATACTCTGTATATTCGTGTACTCTGATGTAAATTGTTGTAATAGCAATGAAATGTTCTTCTGTTTGTTTTCTAATTTGTCGTGTTCTCAACTCAATCCAGGCTTTCCTTTACGGGAAAGTTCGGGTCGTGTCACTACATAAGACGGTACAACAGAGCATCCAAACAATCAAACATCCATGACTAACTCTGGCTATCACCGCCAATCCTTCTTTGAAACCATCGTTGATCGTATGACGGCCAACCTTTCCATATGTCAAGGGCTAATGGTAACCCCAGTTCTAGCATAAACTCCATATGCCTTTCAACGATACGTATGTGTTGGGTTTCTGCTGATACAATCGGCAACCCTAAATTAACTCTATAACAATTACAAGTTTAGGATCTATGCAAATAGTAGTAAATTGAAACAAAATTATTAGGGTTTTTGTACTTTCGATGTTGAAATTTGCTAGATTGAGGAACGAGATGACTATTTGTTCGAATCAAATTAGGACAACATGATGTTGGCCCTCTGTGAGTATCCACAGATGTTTGATTCATCTTCGTCGTATGAAATTGAAGAATGAAAAATCTGTCACTAGCCAGCCGCCATTATTTTGATTTTCCCTGATTCCTTTTTGGTTTCTATCTGATCATCTTTTTATAAAAGGGTCGGTACCCTTTTTGTACAATCAAAAATGGGGCAAATTGAAATAAAGGGGTGTGGACCATTTCAAATAAAATATCCATTGTTTTGAATGTCATTTATTTAAAACGGTCCTTCCTTTTCAAACATCCTTGTCGTGTGACCCTGTTGGTTATTACAACGCTGGCAATTAAATCGTATTTAAAATCATAAACAGTGATTGACATCTAGCAATACGTTGCTGCAACCCAAGTTATAATAAGATCATCGATTCGATACAACCTTTCTTGTGACCAGTGCTTAATATAATCCTTTTAACCAATATATATCCAGGATTAAACTAGAGGCATGAAACATGTCATCCCCCTTATAATTTAATTCGTTATCTTGATCGATGAGTAGACTGTTTAAAACAAATCAATATTTGAGCACGACCATGCATTTCGTAGTCTCACTCAATCAAGAGGCCCAGGGATATCACTAAAAATATATTGTAGGGTTCAATTCCATCTAGATAATTCATAATTTTCATTCGAATTGAGATGTATCCAATAATCACTGTTATCCTTACTCTGTTACGAGCAACTTTAAATGATATCAAAACACAAATATCTTCGAATAAAATTGTAATGATTTCAGGTCTGAGGATCATTACATCACTTCCACTATGAGAATAACTTATGATAGTGTTAATTATATTACATGTAGTTATCTCAAGGTGGGTCAGCCCAATACTCTATTCTCCGATACGTATTTATGTCTTGACATAAATATCATGTATATTAATGATCAATGAGATGTGATCATCAGCCTATCAACATACTAGTCTCAATATCTTATTGTTGTCCTATATATAAACAATAAAACTTGACTAGGGACATTTAAGAATTATAATACTTAATATATTCTATAATCTCAAGTTCAAGTCTTACTCGAACTATATAATTCCGTATTATTATTTAAGGACTTCTACTATGTTAATATTTATAATATGCAGTAAGTATAACATAACATAATATATTTTTATTCCAAGTAAAAAAATAACATCAACAATGTTATTAATCACATCAAATGGATTGCCTCTAGGGCATAAAATCTAACAATCTCCCACTTGCACCGGAGTCAATCATTAACGTATCGTATACTCATGAAACTAGTGTGACTATTAAACTTCAACTGTGACAAAGTTTAATTTAGTAGGTCTGCAACATTATAACTTTTGCAATTTTGCAGATATGTTTATTTCCTCTGTCAACATCTTCACATAAGAATTATATTTCTTAAATATATGTTTGGATCATTAGTGAGTTTTAGATTTAAGGCCTGAGCATTAGCCATATTGTTATCGCAATGTAAATTATCTGATCAATAATGAATTAAGTTCAATAATGAACTTTTAATTCAAACATTTTGTTTCTTAGAATTAGTATTTATTTCTTGTTCTAAAACTAACATTACTTACAATAATTGATGTGTTATCAAATAACATTTGAATTATTGTTTCACTTCCACTCAATTTCTTATCTATACAAGATTCAGTGGCATTTTGTGGTTTTCGAGAAATTTCGAATTCTATTTCGTTCCCATCGGTATCTTAGAGACTGACTATCTTTTATAAAGGATACCAATTCGAGCATTAAACATTTTATCCTCAGAGAATTTATAGAAATAATATCCATTTGTTGCTTGTGGATATTACACAAAATAGTTATCTGATTTAGCTTCGATCTTATCAGAGGAAGGATGTTAACAAACGTCTTGCATCCCAAATCTATGCATCAGACACACTAGGACATTTCATATTCCATATCTTATATAGCATCTTCTGACTCGTTCTAGTAGGATCAAATGCAATTGTTCTAATTTTAATTTATTTGAAGATTTATATGACGTATCATTAATCGTACTATATTTTATAAGGTGCGATTTCTCCTTTCAAACACACTATTCAAATATGGTGTTCTGGATGGAATGAGTTGTGAAACAATTTCAAACTCGTCTGGATAGTCATTAAATAGTTGGCTTAAATATTCTCTTTCGATATGTTCGAAAGGTATTTATTTTTTATTAAAATTGGTTTCGAACTTCATTTTGAGTTCTTTAAACCTTTCAAAGGATTCTGCTATGTGTTTCATAAGATACACATATCTGTATCTACTAATATCATTAGTAAATATAATGAAGTAATAAAACCTGCCTTAAGTTACGTATTCATTGCTCCATATACATCATTTACTTTTCATTCATTCATTGTGTCAAGTGGAAGGTGATTCTGTTATTTTGCCTAATAAACAAGATTTGTATTCTTCATATAATTCAAAATTAAATGATCTCAAAATTCCATCATTATGGATTTTTGATATACTTTTTTGTTTATAAGGGCTAACTGGCAATACTAAAGGTATGTTAGAGTTAAATCACTAAATTTAATCCACTCATTATTTATGTCAAGTACATTATAGTTAAGGATTTACAAAGATTGTTAACTATTTGTGAAATTCCATACGATATTTCATTTAAGTAAAATGAATAACAATTGTCCTTTTATTACAAATGAAAATCAAACCTGTCTAAACAAGATCTATTATAACATTTATTTTAAGTGAAATTTCATAAATAACAATTGTTTTATTTATTTAATTAAGCCAGTATATACAACAAGAATCAACTTCATATGGATAATCCAGCAACATTTGCTTCATTTCCAATCATAAGACCACATGTTTTTTTATTGGATTTCTACTTATTTTGTAATTTATGTAAATCAACATACATTTATGTGATTATATCTAGTATCTAATACTAGAAATGTATAAGTAGATTGTTATAACATTCATATGTTATTCGGTTGAAGTCATACTTCAACTTTTAATTTTAGATCCTCTATGTTTGTATAACAATTACATTTAATTTGTTTTAGGACAATCCTCAAATTTTAATGTTAGTCAAGAAATTTGATTTAATTTAATTTATCCTTCTCAAGGATTAATTTAAATTATTGGAGTTATTTAATATCTACAGTAGATAATAAATAATAACTGATTCTTTAATATTTATTTAATATAAATACAAAATTCTGACAATCAAAATTTATATTTATATTAATGTATAATTTACACTAAAATATGCTCCCACTCAAATTAACATCCCTCCATATATATATATATATATATATATATATATATATATATATAACAGTTTTCCAAGATCCATATCTAGTCATGCCTTGACCCAGCTTTGGCAAACACCCCAAAACACAACCTTTGAGGTAGACATCTTATTTCATTATATCGTATATAATTCTTGGATCACATGACGAACATTTTTGTTCCGTATTATTCAATTTCTCAAAATATAGAATAGTTTATGTTGTTGTCTCTAAGCCATAATCTTATTATGCAGCTTAGTTAAGTCAGACCCAATAATACAATTCAAGTATCAATTTTACTCCGTCGCATATAACCAAAATAAAAGGACGCACAATACTTTTGCATTACCTAAATCTAGTGATTCTGGACATTGATGAGTGTATAATTGGAAGACGTCACCATGACTTAATATAACAAAATTTGCTTTAAAGGGAGTTTTATAATTCGTAGTGGCGAACAATATCAGAGTTATTTACATATATCAAATATATGTATTTTATATTCGTAATATAAATTGGATTTAAATAAAATATATGAAATATATACTTATATTTAAATTCAACAATGTATAGGAATTATGCCAACATATCCCTTTTGAACACTTCAAAACAATTGGTTAGCTTAATACAATTATGTCGAGTATCGAAGAACATACTCATATATTTAATATGAAATATTATAAACCATTCACTTATAGATACATCTTAAATATAGGCCCTAACTATTATAAGGCTTCATTTATAATAATGATTTATATACAAAGCATATTCATAATAAGAATACAAGTCATTCATAGCCTCATATATGTCCAAAAGACAACATTTATCTTCAAAACCTATGACTTACTAATGTACAGACAATCGATGTCACATTAACATATTTATACGCCCACTGTTCAAATTATACTTCAGATTGAAACATATTAGCATTATAGATTTAATCATCTGATGTGTTTAGCTACATGGACACATTGAAAATATATATGTATGCACAGTAACAATCATAAATTATTATTACATTAAAATGAACAGTATAAAATTGTTATAATGTCAATGATATTCGAATATGAAATCCTAAAAGTAAAAGCAATTTTGCATATCACGTGTCTAGTAAAATGAACATATCAGAAACTACTACATATATATGTATAACCAATCACACACATATATTACATATTCCATACATTATTATGATTCTCATATATATATATCCTGACCTTATCTGTAACTATTTAAAATTCATGTTGATCTTCATACAGACATTTTGTAATTTACAACAAGTCATACTGCTCATCCTTATGCCCTTCTTTTAGCCAATTCGTTGTTTTCATGCTGAGACAATCTCGGCATTCACAGAAGATATAACGATGTCCTTTTTCACTGAAACAATTTCAGAAGCTACTGTGGCCACCCTGTTAAAACAGTTTTAAATCATGAAGTCAGGCTTATACTGTAACACCCCACAATTTTAAATCAGGACATAAGATATAATCAAAGAATAATTAATTTCAAATGAGAGAATTAAGAGAAACGGGTTATGCCATTGCGTTCGTCTCGGAATTCTTCTTGAGTTAGAGTCCGAGTTTGCATAAATCGGACACCGTATGAAGAAGATATGGATGGACGAAGTTAGGCAGAAAACCAGAAGAAGAGGAAAAAAAATATAAATGCACTGACGCACTTGGGAAGTGCGCCAGTACAAAAATTACACTGGTGCACCTGTCAAGTACGCCCAGGCCGGGCTGAGAGCCTGCACAGCTTTCTGGTGTGTTCTGATCCATACTGTGAGTCATTGCTAAGTCTTTTCTGACTCCTTGCTGAGTCATTAGGGCTGAGGTGTCACCCTATCCCGACTGAATGGTTGTGGTTAACTCTAAGATCATCCGACGACTCTAATTAAATTGAAATTCTATATAAACAACCAAATGCTCAACCTAAAATCACAGAAAAATAGTCTTGGAACTATCATGCCGTCAATAGAGAACTTGGAGTAGCCGTCACCGCAATCAATTCAAAGACGAGATAAAATCCTACATCAAAATCAAATTAAAAGTAATCTAATTCAACGATCTACATCAAAGGAAAGCTATTCAGCTTCAGAAAACAGATTTCAGAAAAATAAGACTTGCCTATATTTTGTAAGTACAGTTATATTTCCGATTTAAACATTAATTGGAAGTCATGGCTTGTAAGAAACTGATATTAGAACGGTGCCCATTAGTTTATCTATGTGGCATGATGTTTATTCACGTGATTTTCCTATGTTATATTCTGGTGGTGAAACTATTGCCTATGACTATGACTATGACTATGAGACCTTTGCCTAAGACTATGACCATGAACTTTGCCTATGAAATTATTTCCTATGACCATGATTCGTGACTATGAGACTGTTGCCCACGACTATGATTCATAACTATGAGACTATTGCCTATGACATTGATTAAGAAATTATTGTGATTAATCGCCCATGACTAATGTGGTTAATTGTCTATAACTATTATAGTTAGTTGCTTATGCCTATTCCCATTGTTACAATTTACCGATCATGTTGTACCTTGAACTGGCATTATGTTGGACCAAATTACATATGCATATTCCCTTGATTATGTTGGATCTCATATTTAGTGTGTAACTTGGCTAGTTCATTCCTATTCACTATTATGTACATCGAACCTGTTGGAGCCATTATTTTTACATGCCTATTCTTTTATATCAATTCTTGTGCTTATCCCCTATTCCTTTTATTAGTGCCATTTCATGAGTACTTAGAAAACTTGTGAAATCATGTTATACGTACGATTACGATGCGGCGACTGGGAATAACTTAATTAAGTTAATTTGGCACAATAAATATGTTGGCATAATCTAAATTGGCTATAATAGTGAATGATTTACATGCATATTAGACTTGGGCATAAATTGATAAATTTTAATTGGCCGCAAAGTATGTAATTGGCATGTAAACCAAGTTTTGGACATAAACGGTAAACTAGAATATTAAATCAGTTTTGACATGAACTATAAATTTGGATATTAATCTAGATTGGGCATGAATTGTAAAAGGGGAATATTAAATCTAAATTGATATAAACTGCAAGTTGGGTTAATTGATAGGTAAATCAAGTTTTGGGCATAAAATATAAGTATGTTAATTTGCATGACAAATGAATATGATCTAGGCTAAATTGATTTATGGAAAATTTACATGAATAGTAAATATGTAAAATTAGAGAAGAGGAAAATGCCTAACCCGAAGTTAGACTGAGTTATGGTGTAAAACTGCTCAGAACCTCCCGGCACATCTAGTAACCACAACAATACCTATTTAATGTGAGAGGTTAGTGCATCAAGCCCAGAAAAACCCGAGGTTAGACTGAGTTGTGGTGTAAAACTGCCCGGAACCGACCGGCACATTCAGTAACCACAACAATACCTGTCTAATGTGAATGGTTGGTGCTTTAATTAATTAATTAAAGCCCATGAACAATCAAGCTAGAAATGGTGGAGGTTAAGTAATTAAGGGAACACTTAACCAACTTAACATGTTAACAAAGACAAGAAGGGTAGGGTTAAGTAATCGAGAAAACACTTAGCCAATTCAACATGTTAACTAGACAAGATTGATAGGGTTTAAGTTAATTTGGACACTTAACCAACTTAACATGTTAACAAGGCAAGATTTGTGGGGGTTAAGTAACTAAGGAAACACTTAACCATTATAACATGTAAACTAGACAAGTAGGTAAGGTTAAGTAAATGTTTAACCGTTATAACATGCTAACTAGACTAGACGGTGGGGTTAAGTAAACTTAGAACACTTAGCCGTTATAGCATGATAAATAAACAGGGTAAGTTAATGAGAGACACTTGACCAGTATAACCTGAAAAACGAGTAAGGTTAAGGAAAACTTAACCAATTTGACGTGATGTAGGGGTGGGTTAAGTCAACATGAACCGCTAGATAACACTTAACCAGTTTGACATGATATATGGGTAGGTTGAGTCAACGTAAGCTGCTGGATAACACTTAACCAATCCAACATGACAAGGAAGAGAACTAAGTACTAAACCTTAGTTAAGAGGACTAAGTTGTAAACCTTAGTTAAGAAAACAAACGATTCAGGAAACTAAGTAGTAAACCTTAGTTAAGAGAACTAAGTAGTAAACCTTATTCAAGGAAACCAAGTAGAATACGAGGAGGAGCGAACGTCCATCTGATCATGAAGAAAGCTCCAATGAACTGGGTTACAAAGCACGCAGCTTTGAGGGGACGTGAGGGTACTCTTGGTATCCCTCTGTGAGGCTGCAGATGATCCTCCTGGGCTCGCAGAGGTTAAGGTCTGCATTAGAAGAGCCAAGGGTATGCCTTGGTTGCAACAATAACGCAACCTAAAGGCTAGGATGGACCAGCGTGATTCGGCGAGACCAGTTTTTGCCCTGTGATAGCAACTCGTCGTCTACCTACCATTTTGAGTCAGTCGAGATACGCAAAGCGGAAAGGCAGAGAACTCCAACAGACTATATACTTGCTATCTAGTTATGGGTAAGGTTGGCCCATAGGTTGGTGGGGCATAGAGGGGCCTGCGTATAGTTCTCATTCTTGATTTTCTTGGGTGCCTTTCATTTGTTAGTTGAGGGAGGGATCTAGTGGGACCATAGCCACTGTAAAAGCAGACCTTAGCATCTGTAATCGGCAAATATCTGAAAGCTCCTGACCGAGTTCCATGTTTCTTGATTAGCCCTGCCACCGGACTCGGGTCGCCCATATAAAGGACATGTGCATCCAGACATCGATAACGATTCACGACACGTACGTGGGGAAAGTCTAGGAACATATACCGCTCTGGGTAGTGTGTCCTAGACTAGGGCGCATCGTTCGATAGGTAGCATAATCCCTAGTTGGACCTAGGTCGCGTAAACCCTGAATCCGAGAAACGTTCAATAGGTAGCATAAACCCAGTGGACTTGGGTAGCGTAAACCCTGGTTGAATCTAGGAAGCATTCGATAAGTAAACCCTAGTTGGATCTAGGTAACACTCGATGGATAAGGGACTGCATACAAAATAAAATGGGGATCATTTTATCATGAACACACGGAGATAATTGAAACAGTCCTTAGTGGGTGCAGAGAAATAGAAGTGGATGCGATAGCCGATTCCGTTAATCTTACCCTGTCTTGTTTTAGGATTATCTTATCACTATGGTATAGCTCTAAGTTCAGTTTGTTCATGTCATAGTCCTTTTCTTGTTTACATGCTGAAGTATAACTGGACTTACCAGACTTATGTCTGACCTAGTTTGTTTTCGCCTCTTTTATTCCGTTCCCCCCCCCCTCCTCAGGTAGCCAGGGAGGGAATAACTCAGCTCATTTTGGACCATTACTCTTTCCAAGCTTGAAGATTCTTTGATGCATTGCTTTGAACTCCATTTTCTACTACTATGGCTGGCTCATGCTTTATTGGGGAGCATCATTGTCAGTTTATGCTTCTTTATTTTAAACAAGACAGATGCTTTGTTGTAATAAGTATTGGTGTTGTAAAATAATCTTTGTACAAGCTGTGTTTTAATCAATAAAGGTTATTTATTTTCCGCTGCTTTAATTGTCTGTCTTGTAATTTTTTTGCAACTTGTACCAAAAATGCTCCACCGAAGTTAAGGCATTCCCTTTGTGAGTGACCTTAACAGAGGTGGGGTATATCATATGCGAATACATCTAAATGTATCTAGAAGCGCACAACAATAATGAGAATCAAAATATTCATATATATATATATATATATATATATATATATATATATATATATATATGCAGAGCTTTACCAACCTATATATGATTTAGTACAATTATTATGCCAATAATATATGCTTTTAAAATCAAACATTTTTTATTTAGTGTATTAAAGGTAATGTCCAATTAACATATTTTAAGGCTAATTTATAAAGCAACAGCTTTCATGATATATATTTACGCAACTAATATGTATATCAAATATAACATAATCCATGGTGATTTACAACGCAGCCATTTATGTATTAACTATTAATAATCAACCGTAAACTTACATACTACTTCACATATATGTATTTGAATGTATGTCTAATTACATGCCTGAGTTCATATTGTTCCTAAAGCAACTAAAATTGATCGTATTCAAAATCAGCATATAAATGTATGTATGTATATATATATAACTTAGATTAAATATCATGTTTTACTAAATCTATGTTAAGAATTAGAAACTGTAATAGATCGTTAGATGATCAAAAGGTTAAACATATTGCCAAGATTTCTCCGTCATCTATATTTACAACTTATAATAAAACAAATTTTGATTTAATGTTTTAAAGGTAAGATCTCTCTCTCTCTCTCTGTGTGTGTGTATATATATATATATATATATATATATATATATATATATATATCCTCAGATCTTCCATAATTAACATACATGATATCAATTATCATTATTATCCATTGGAACCAAATAAAGGTCATTATGTCAACTGCTTAGCAAACACAATTTTATAACAACCTTATAAATCTTGTATATGAAATAGATACAGCTTAAGGACTCAAACATTTTAACAATGTCAACCATGCTTGAATTATGTGCATTTCTAAAGACGTCACACTGACATGTTTTACGACAATTACAATATGGTTATGTAACTATTACAAAGTATATATAAATCAGAGAAAAACAATAATTATCTTACTATGGATATATATATATATATATATATCTGTTGAAGTATGCAATACTATATGTTGGATTGAAGAGGATGAAGATAGCTTTGCATCGGAGAAGACCGTTCGCAAATCGAAGTTCGCATGAGAAAGCTATAGCTGAGAAGGTGTTTGATGTCAGCAGGCTGGCGCGGCAGACGTCTTTCGTGGGGTACGACAGATGTCTGAGTTGTCAGGGTGGATTTTCCCGAAAGTTCCTACAAACGCCTGTCATATTGGGGACAGATGTATGAGAGGGACAGACATTTGTCAGGGCCTACGACAGACGTCTGAGCTGAGTGCTGAAGCGTAAATAATTCCCTGGGAGGGACAGACGTTTGTCGTCTCCCTTGACAGATGTCTGACGAGGCATTTGGGCTATTTCGGGCTGAAAACTTTGTAAGTTGATTTGTGAAGACTTAGGGGCAATTTTGGTAATTGTCCTATCTCTATATAAGCTATTTTCAGAGGTTCAAAGGGAGAGACTGGAAACTTGATTGAAATCAAGGGTTTATTCTCAAGGGTGAATTAGGGTTTATAACCTAATTCAAATTCATCAATTCTATTCTCCTCAAACTCTTTTCTATATTGAAATATATTGATCATTGGATCAATCTCTTGTATTCCTTTCATCGTGGTAATAAAATACTCTCTCCAAAGTGGATGTACACTAACAAGATGTTAGTGGAATGTAACAACCCTGAAAATCAGAACCAATTAAAAAAAAAAATGGAAATTTTAATGAATTTTGAATATTTAAAATGAATTATTTTAAATATTAACGACGAGAAATTTATTTTAATTATAAAAGGAACTAGAAAGGCGCGGTAGTTTGAAAATTCAATTTCAAATTTCAAATTTCAAATGAATATACAGGATTCAAAATAAATCGAATTTTAGTGAAACCAGAAATATTAAAATCTGTTTGAAAATATCTTTCTAACGAATCTGAAAATTTGAAATTTCATAGCAGGAATCAAAAGTTATGTCCAAATAGTCGCTATGAAATATAGCCCTTAAAAATAGCAATTTTGCAAACGACCTCCGTTTTCGACGAGATCACTTTTGTTGGATCCAAAATTTCAAATTATTGCTAGATTCCAATTTTCATAATTTTTGGAATTACTATGTGAGCGTGGCAAAAGAGAACGTGTTTTGTCAAATTCAGTCAATTTGGATCGACCAGAAAATGGCCATTTTTCAAATGGTCTCCAAATTCAACGAAATTAGTTTTGTTAAGACCGTATTGTCAAAACATAACTAGATTTATTTTCCGGGAATTTTTGGAGTCAGTATGTGGCCCCGATAAATTAAAATGTGCGTTTAAATTTAATATACATTGATTTATATTTTAAATTTAGCGGAAACTAATCGTAACAGCCGAGTTGGGTTACGAAACATATCCCATTTGGTTCGAAATGGGGGTAATTAGCTAGTGGTGACAGTCGTTGGGTTTGATTTGGAGTTGGTATGAAAAGGTTACTTTTTAGAATTTAAAATGAAATTAAATATAAATATATTAGCTTGGTCAAAGGGGGGAGCTCAACCCTCATAATTTCCATCCTCGTTAAAATGTTCAGCCCTCCCCCAAATCGATCAGAAACCTGCTCTCTCTCCCGAGCCGCTACGCTCGCATTGACGCGCCATGCCGGAGAGCCTCCACCACCGCCGGCGCCTGACACCGCACCCTCCTCTCCTCCTTCCCCCTCTGATTCGCGAGCCCCAAAACCTCCACCATTTCGACGTTTGAAACTGCGGACCCCCCGAAATTGAGACCCCATCGCCGTCGCGTTCACCGCCTGCGCCACCTCGAGATCGCCTGACTACCAACCCGACACTCCAGTCCCTTGCGCAACACCACCGACTACCACCAGAGATCGGCGTAGCTCCTTCCCCCGTTCGATCCAGAAGACAACTGTTTTGAAGTGAGTTTATTTATTTACTCTTATTTATTTAGGGTAATCAGTTTTAAAGAAAAATAAAAATCAGTTCTTGTGTAGAATAGCATTGTTTAGATCTCAAAATTTTAATATCATAAAGATTTTTATTTAGAACAAATCAGATTTTTATTTGAGAAAAGAATATATTTTTAACATAAGAAAATATTTTATTTTTAACATAAAGTAAGATTTGTTTTTTTTATAGAAGGAAGATATGATTTTTCAATATATTAAAAATATGATTTTTATGTTGAAAGAGAAGTATGAAAAATATGGTTTCTATTTAGATAACCTTGGGTTAAATGCGTGATTTTTATATGAGCGTTATTAATATAAAAGTATGGTTTTTATATGAGTGGAATTATAAAAATATGATTTTTCTTATATATAAAGCGATATAAAAATATGATTTTTACAAGGAATACATCGATATAAAAGTGTGATTCTTATAGCATTGAAATAAATCGTGTGATACAGATTGCGATGGTACCGTCGAAAAAACAAATCTAAATCCGAACCGTTCAGAAATAAGGAATGGAGGAGTGGATCCCAAAGGTGAGAACTTCTCACAAAAATTATTTCTGTACAGTTATTTATTTTATAACTGTATATATGAACTGCTCCCCGTTGTCCACAAACCATGGATGACTTGTTTGTTTGATTGTATTGTGTTGTTGAAATTGATTGTGATGTGAAATGGACTGTATAAAATATTCATATGTTGAATAAAATATTTGAAGAATAAAAATATCATTTTTATTGTAGAAATGGACTATATAAAATATTCATGAGTTGGATAAAATATTAGATCGTTAAAAATATAATTATTAACATGTATATAGACAAAATAAATATTCATTTACAAATCGAACGATTTGTAAATGTACACTCATTTGACTGATATGGATTAGGACGATAAATTTTACACATCACCCAACTGCACAATTAAAATCTGTGTTTGTTGTTTGAAAACCCCACACCGGTGTTGGGATGATATTTGACGTACACTAATCCCAATTGTTTAGTGGTATGTCGATCGTTTGGTTGACATACTGTTGTAATCGTTAAATATCTATATTTAATGCTTATACATTGTAGAATGCATTCTGGATGATGGATGATTGTTGATTATGGTTGTTATATACGTATGTCGTATGAAATCCATATAATAACATTATATGGTAATTGATTGTGTTTGATTCCAGTTCAGAAAGAAGGAATATTTTAGAATAACGATTATTTTAAAATGATGAATATTTTAAAATAATATTCAGTAAAAGATCAAAATCTGATTTTGATGTCCGATTTGGGATGGACACCAATATATTTTTATATATAAAGCCGTGTTGATTAGATTAATTCCATTTTGACGTGAACGATATTTATATCGATTTTATTCATTTTTATAATGAATAATGAAAGGGAATTGATTTCAAAGTCTAATGTTTTGAAAATATTATCATTTATATATTAATGATATGGAATATTCAATTTTGATTTAAAATTGGATAAGAAGTTGAAATCATTTTTAAAACGAAGTCAAAACGATTTATAAAATACGTTTTGAATTGAGATCGACGAAATATATATATATATATATATATATATATATATTATATATATTTAATTGCCTGAATAGAACGCGCCACGCCGCGGCAGTTCGCGAATTTCGACCATTGACTTCAAATGGACATTACGGGAGATCCGACCAACAGATTCTCCTAAAACCAAAACCATTGGATTCGTATCGAAAAGAGCTTTCTAAAGAATACAAGAAATTAGAAATCTAACGGTTATATTTGGAATTATGTCCAAATCAAATTTGGAAAAGGTCGCTGTTAGTGAAGTTCGATGGCCGTTTATGGAAATCGATTGTATGGGCCCTAATAAAATTATTAAAAATATCAATAATTAGTGTAAAATCATAAGAAATGATTTGGAAAGAACTAGGATGAAAAATTCCATATTTGAAAAGAAAAAAATATATTTTTATCAAAATGAACTAGCTATTAACTAGAAAAATAATCCAATATTTTTTAATAAATAAAATTGATGGAGATGTGGTTTTAATATAACTAGAAATTTCCAATATATGAATTGGAATGTATTTGAATCGAAATTATCATCGAAATATTTCGATATTGTATTCCATAATTATACGGGCATTGTGGAGGAATTTAGAAGATATATATGTATATCATTATTCTAATACGATGTTTGTTGAATTCAGAATTTGATATCGAATATAAGTCGATATATTTTCTATTCAGAGCCTTGTATTTAATATCAAATGGGATTTTGGGTTTGTCGTGAACGGTGTCTTCACTAACACTATTCTTGAACCCAATGGAGTTAAGGAAATTAGAAACTAACTGGATGTTAGCTAAGTTGAATGGTTTCCTGGGTATTGATCTGATGTTGGTTTCGGCCTTTGGGATTAATACTTAGGGAATTGTTCTCTTACTAATTTATGGTTAGAGACTGATGGAATGGTGTCTTCATTAACACTGTTCTGAAACCCCGTGTGAAAAGAATAAATCTTTTAATTAAGATGTAGAGAAGAATTACCAATTAATGAACATTTAATTGGAATTGAAATGGAATGTAAATCGGGTTTATTGTGAACTATGTTCTAACGACATCCGTTCTTTAACCCGATTTGCAGTGAGATGTGATTTGGAATTTATTAATCTTTATTCTAAGACTTAATGGAATGTCCAAAGTAAAGTTTTGCAGTTAAATAAAATAAATTTGAATGGAATGGGATTCGATTTGATAATAATCTAAATGAACTTCTGTGGAGGAAGAGTGATAATATATATGGAATTTAAAAGGCTTTGCCATTATTGCATTTATAATTTTAGTCGGATACGGAAATCGATATCGATTATATATTGGTTTGTCTTTCCGTGAAAATTCCATAATTAATGGAATGTGATTTTGGATTTATCGTGAACTGCATTTTAAATGACATTAGTTCTTTAACCCAGTTAAAGACAGGATTTATTTCTTGAATTGGAAAAAAACATTAAGTAATGATTGTTGGAAATTAAAACTGAATTAGAGTTTTAATGAATCTTTAAATAGATTGAAAGATGAATTTGATAACTAAAATTATAAAATTCAAAAAATGATTAAGAATGGAGTATCAGCAGTTTTGCTCCAGGTGATAGTTAAATCTTTTATTAGATTTGAACGTGAAATGGTAGTTTAATTTACTGATAACACCGTGGTGTTAGATATGAAGTATTACCAGTTTTGCTTCATGGAATGAATAGGTTGGGATTGGGAAATTAAACAAATGATTACTTCGTTCAGAAGCGCTAATCCCGACTAGTTTGAATAAACCATAATTTGGTTTGAACTGATATCTAAAGGAAGATCAAAGAATAAATTTAAAGAATTTATCTTTGATAAAATTAATGGGAACCTTTCCCAAAGTATAAGAATATTTGAATGAAGGAATATTCTGGATTGGAATGAGGCATATGTTGTGTTTTTATAGCACTTGTTTATTACGTACGCGAATTATTTAGAAAGACCGGGTTTATCCCATTCTCAATAACTGATTCGACGATGTGTCGAGGATGAAGACGGTGGTTGAAGACCGGAGGTCTTCACATCGTTTGGATGATTAGTAATGTCTTGATTGGGCTGTACACCCAAGACAAGATAATAAGTGGTGATCGTCCAGACGTACTTGGAGATCGAACGGATATGCGAGGAACTCTCTCCTGTATCGGACATATGGGATGAGGAATAAGGTGCCTCTGGTTTCGTTCATACCCATAACGAACTTGTAAATGGATGTGTGTTTGATATCGGATTTCATTCTGTGTGATTGATAGACATCGGTTGCATAGTGTGAATTGCCTGTGTGGCATGCTGAGATGCAAATGATCAAGGCTTCTGTTGAAAAGAAGAGTCTTGTGGTAGATGATCAAAGCATGGCTTTAATATAGCATAGCTTTGTGTAGCGTTAATTCGTGAGCCTCGCACCCCGGTGTGAACCATAAATGGGAGAAAACCTCAAGGAGGGTATGTGTTTCCTTCTGGCTAGTAGTGGTGTTTGGGTTTTGCATGCCCAGATGTTTTACTTATGTGGATGATGGATAGCGAGGCGCCTCGGTTATATCGGTCTCTCCAGAGACGATGGATGATATGGTCTTATACAGACCAGACTTACGCTTCATAGGGTGGGGAAACGCAGTGTTCAGGCATTTTAATCCACATAGAGTGGACCGGCCCTGACGATCCAAGCGTCGATTCCCTTTGACCTTGAGGCTCGGGCTAGAGAGTCTCGAAGCGGTAAGGACGATCCCTTGCCTTGGTTCACGGATGGAAATCCAACTTCCAATACATGACAATTGCGGTTTTGATTGTAGAGCCTAGTATTGGCGACATGATATATGGTACCCATGCCGTCTAGGATTGATACATTTATATTTGAAGTCGCTTTCTTACACTTTATACTATAATAGTATCAAAATGATTTGTTTTAAACGTACCAAGCATGTTTGGCTATTATAAGGGAAAACCCTATCCTCCGTCTTGCGTTGCATTGTGTGATGGGACCTGGGTCTTATAATAGTTTCATTTTTCCAAAAAGCATTGCGCTGTTTTGATATATGCACTGGTATTCCTGGGAGGAAACCCGTTCCGTGTTATACGGTGTATCACCCAATATTTTTAAAATAACAAAATAAGAATAACTTAATTAAATAATGAGAATTAAGTAAAACGGACTGCTCCATTGCGTCCGTCTCAAAATTCTGGTCAAGATAGACAACTGGTTTGCATAAAACGGACATCATATGAAGAAGTTATTAGGCCTAGAAGTTTGTATACGCATAAGATATATATATATATATATATATATATATGCAAACAAATTAAATGTAAAATAAAGAATAAAATAAGGATTGCATGTAATAAATACATGCACTGAAAAAAAATGTAATGCAAGCATTGAAAGAAAGAAAGGATTGGTTGCATGCAATGTAAATATGTTGCATGCACTGATTTGCAAACATAATGCATTAACATTAAAAGATAAAGATTCATGCAATGGTTTAATTTAAGTATTGTAACTAACATGAAAAAGAGAAGTAAGGAGAGAACAATAATTATCATTGTTCTAATACTTATTAACAAATGACTTCATAGCTCAGTTGGTTAAGGCATTGGATTTGTAACGTGGAGGTCGGGGTTTCGAACCCCGACGGCGGCATAATTTTTATCTTTGTTTTAGAGAGGTCCAACTGAACATGCAAATATATATACGTATACAAATTCAAAATTTGAAAGGATAAGAACGTACATATAAGAAAATAAAGAAAATATATGAATATATATATATATATATATGCAGAAATATATGTATACGAAAGATAAAATTCAAGATAAGGCTACACAGTCAATGAAATATGGCAAGAATCAAATAACAGTGCAACATCGCTTGAATTTTGAAAATAAAACGAAAGTTGTGCGTACATATATACGCATAAAATGGTCGTTAGAGGAATTGTATACATATAAGAATATTTCATGTGAATAAAACAGTTAAATAAATTCCAGAAATTCAAAAGTTCGAAAATCAAATTTCTACGCCAAAACAATTCAAACATTCGAAATTCAAATTTCTACGCCAAAACAGCTTGCGGGACCCAATGCTGACTCAGCACTGCGTGTACGATAAGATTTGTCTAGATTCATCTGCGAACCTGGACTATTTTCTTAACTGGGTTCAATGCTGACTCAGCCCTGCGTGTACGATAAGGTCTTGAGCACCTATAAATAAGACCCTAGACCTAACCCTAAACTTCATAATTCAGCAGCTATGCTGGAGCTCTGCCATGGCTCCCTCTCTCTCTCTCTCTTCTCAGATCTATTCTGAAATTAAAATGTTAGCCTAGGAGAATTATGAATTCAGATCTATAAGAGGGAATCAACATTAATAAAAAAGATTATTGAATCATAAAAGCAAGGTAAACCTCTAAGAAACAATCTATTTAAATTATTTCTCTTTTCCTTCTCTTTTCATGAAATAATAAATCCATGGTCGTTAGGTCGTGAATCAAATTAATGGGAAAAGGAAAACCATGGATGATAGAATGGATCAGATCCAAAATTTGGGGAAAGCTTAAAGGTGAGCGGGTTTAAGCTATAACCTTTAGATAATGTTATGACTATCGTTTAGCATTCCCCTTTTTAATAAATTTTGAAATGTCCAGTTTAATTATAAATTGCTGTTGTAACGAATTGAAATGTTGATATGAATACGTTAGAAAATTCCTATGTTGAATTGGCTAAGTTATTGAATGTTTACATGTTGGAGAAAATAAACTTGTTAGGATATGAATAGCCAATTCAGTAACTGTAATTACATGCTTTACTTGGGACATATTATTGATTGAACGACATGTTAAAATAATTACCCGATTGAATGTTTACATGTCCTAGTAGAATTAAACATATGTTGAAAATGACATGCAACAAAATATAGGCAAAAATTGGACGACATGTAAATTAGATTACTGTAAACTATATCACAGTAAAAAGGATAATATGTCTAAAATTTTCATGTAATGAACATAACATATATTATGTTTTGAGATTTTAATTTGGAAGCGCAATTTGATATGAACATAAGTGATTGAATGAAAATGAATATGCCTAGGATTACAATTATAAATTGTAAATACAGTTATGGCACGAGGTTAGGTTGCATTAGTGGCGGAAGTCTGCTCGGACCCGACCGCCATATCCAGCAGCCACTATTGTCTAACCTAATGTGAGGGGCCTAAGTGCAAGAATTAACATGTGCTAAGACATGAGGTTAAGTCAGCTTGTGGTAGAAGTCTTCCCGGACCCGCCCGGCAAATCCTACGTCCATAAGTGTAGGCTTAATGTGGGAGGTCTAGTGCATATATATATATATATAAATAAATATTTGTATATAACAAGATATGAATAAATGGAAAGGATGGTAATTAAATGTATAACTCAGAAAATAAGAAAGGAAGGGATGTAATGAACCAAGTTAGTGTGATAAGAGGGAAAAGTGATGTATTTCCCTAAATGACTTATTTCTGAAAACGTTGTGGCAAGTAAGCCACAATAAATATAGAAAAGTAAAGAAATTACTTGCTACAACAGATTTAGATGGGAAAACGTTATGAAAATAAATCATTGATTCCTTCTATCAAACTGATAAGGTGCATTAAGTGTTTTCGTTAATATAATAAGGAACATATATTACAGAGAATGAAGAATAATGGTTTACAACAGTAAATGGTTTAAAAGGGGAATGATAATAACCTATTATAAATAAATAACATTAATGAAAATGTTGTATAATAGGTAGACTTGTCCTAGGGACAAGTGAATATTATAACTTAGGTTATAATAAACTAGTAAGGGAATGGGATAACTGGTGAATTAAGTTAAGTGACACTTAATTGTAAATTAAGTAATCAGAAAAGGGGAAAACCAAAAACCAGTTAAGAAAAGGGGAAAATATATTGTACTTAATTATAAATTAAGTAGTCTAGGATTCTGGAACCCGTTGGTAAGAATAACATGTTTAGACTTGTCCTAGGGACAAGGGGAAATTATAACATAGGTTATAATAAATGGGTAGAGGAACTTATTAATGGGCCTTAGTTAATAGAACGAAGTTACTAATTAAACAGCGGTAAGTCGTATTGACAACATAAAGTGGAATTATGATTAAATGAGAGAGGATGAGAGAAATTTATGAAATGAAATAAGTTATATATAACCATAAATGGTAAGTGACATGTTAATTGGAAACATGTGAATTAGATATACTTAATTACATATTAAGTAAAACATATTATTGAAATCAATAAGAATATAAAAGGGATTGTGGATCACAGACCTTGGGCCACAATCTAGAGAATAACATGTTGTAAGCTTATTAATAAACTTAAATGAATTAAGTTGTATGACTAAAATTAATAAGCAAGAGAAACTTGGTAATTTGAATAAGAATTCAATATGAATTGGAATAACCAAGTTAACTGGAAACCTGGTGAGTTGAGGCAAGCGCATAATTAATGGTTAAACGTAGGGTCTAATGACATATAAAACTGAGGCGCTTGGACCAGTCCATACGTTAGAGGATGAATAACCCTACGGGGTAGATCATCGAGATGTCAAAAGACACAAAGAGGAGCGCATGTCCATCTAGATATTCTTGTAGACTCCAACAGATTGGGTTAAGAAGCACGCGGCTTCCGGGGACGTAGAGTACTCTTGGTATTCCTCTGTGAGTGGCAGATGATCCGCCTATGCTCACAGTGGTTAGGTATGCGTGGGTGAACCAATGAGTATGCCTTGATTGCAATAATAAAGGGCAATCAAAAGACTAAGATGGACCAGCATGATTCGGCGAGACCAGTTAGTGCCCTGTGATAGCAACTCGTCGTCTACCTACCATCTTCAGTCAGTACGTAAAGCGGAAAGGCGGAGAACTCCAAAAGACCATATACTTTGCTATCTAGTTATGGGTGAGGTTGGCCAATAGGTTTGAAGGGCATAGGGGGCCGGGGTTAAGTTCTCATTCTTGATATTCTTGGGTGCCTTTCATTAGTTGAGGGAGGGGTCTAGTGGGACCATAGCCAATGTAAAAGCAGACATTAGCATATGCAATCGGCAGATATCTGATAGCTCCCGACCGAGTTCCGTGTTTCTTGATTAGCCCTGCCACGGGACTTGGGCGCACATATAGAGAACATGTGCAATAGACATCGAGATCGATTGACGATACGTATGTGGGGAAGTCTAGGTACACTCATGTCACTCTGGGTGGTGTATCATAAGACTAGAGGGCATTATTCGAGGATGGAACCTAATTTTATCGAATGGTTCAAAGATGGCAGTCCGAACACTTATGTAATATAGAAGTAGTGGTTCTTTACAAACGTAGCGTTGACATATATACAGAAATCCATACGACATTCGGGCATAGGATTAGGGACTGCTATATTCCTGCGATGATACGGTAGAGATCGTGCGAGTGGGGTACCATAGGGTGTATCTCTATATTGAGAGATAGCTACATACATTGTATGTAACGTCCCAGATTTTTGAACGATGTTTACAAATATTTAAAATTTGTTTAAATATTGATTTGGCAATATTAGCAGATTTTATATTGAATTTATTTTATAAATTCGAGTTCAAAAATATATAATTCATAATATAATTAAAACGAGCTCGAAAACGACGCGGCAGTTCGTAATTTTCGATCTGTACTTTAATTGAATATACAGAATCCGTTTTAAGTCGGATTTTTGTGAAACAAGAAACGTTTGAATCGATTTGATTATATTTTTCTAATGAAAGAGAAAAATCGTGATTTTGTCATGTAGAGGGTAAGATATGCCTAAATTAAAATTTCCAATAGTCGCTATAGAATCGTTCATCGACCGTAACGGTTTATTTGATATAACTGCATACTGATCTCGAATTTAGACAAGATTCTTTTGAGACGTAGTGTTAATTTAATTTTTAGAATTTTACTGTATTTTTTTTATAAATTAAATATGCAGCTTTTTATTTGGAGTATTGTGCACCCTGTATCAGTATTTCGGGGTTTCACAATATAAGTTAACCTACTGATATTATTATATTTTTGGGATAGTGACACCTCGTTAGACACGACTATATTTTTATTTCTGTCTATAGGGGTCTGTATGTAAACGGAGTATTATGTGACGGGGTACGCTAAATTTCATATACTAAATAAATAGAACCTACCCTAAATATAAAAAACCTGTGGTCCATAAACGTCTATCGAATACAGCAACATGTGCCACCACATATTTTTCTACCATAAATATTATGTTGTTTGGCCAAAGTCTCTTTCATGCGCAAGCCAAAACAAATGAATGAATAGCTACCTACTACACTAAGATATGAAGCCATACAGCTACCATGCCTACCCAAAAGGAACGCACCCAGAATTTATTTTTAATTTGCCTTGCTGACCACACTTTCTCATCCATGGCCATCAAGAATTCAAATAAAATACGATTTCCAATACCGTGCTCCCCACGGATACATAAGCATCACAGTTTCACCTGCTTATATAAACTGTGCTCTTCTTTCGTTTCCAGCTCACGAGTACACTTCTTTCTTCTTCAGTAAAAACCAAACTCTCGCCATTTCTTCTCTTATCCTCCCACATACAAAACCGAACGCATTGTCCTAAATAAAAGAGTGGAGAAGAAAATGTAAATGGTGATGGGTTCATCCAATTTTTCGGAGCAGCTGTTGCGCAAGTTTGAGCAGTTTCTGAACTGCATGGCATGAGCATGTAAGGGGTTTTGAAAGCATGGGATGTGGCGGTACGGACGTGTGCGTGAAGGCACGATGGAGTGACAGTTGTTGAAGGGGAATGAGAAAACAGTAGGTGCGGAAGTCATATATATATATATAATAGAGAGAGAAATGGGATGGTGGCAACGTACAGGGAGGGGATTGCTGTTAGCACGTATATTAGCATCGGAGAATTCACGGCATGATGGAAGATGTTGCTGGGTATTTGCGGTGGAAGGGGGGCGGTGATAAGGAGGGAGGATCGAAACTGTTGAACGGTGAGAAGGTGAGGTAGCTCGCGGCATTTGAGACACAGCAGGTACAGGAAGTTTTAATTTGCCTAACTCTAATTATATTTGGCTAATTAACCATTAAACCTGCCTAATCTAAATTAAACTTTGAACATGGTGCCTGGGTGTATGTTTGAACTTGCCTAATTTAATTTATAACATGTCTAACTAATCCTAGTCCACTTAAATATATATAAACCGTATGGGTTAAAGGATTGTAGCAAACAGTTTTATTAAGTGCCTACTCTTACAATGTACAGCTTGGCGGGTGTAAGGGAAGTAATACTGGAATGGAGGAAGGTGGTGCAGTTTAAGGTAAAAGTGGCGCTCTCGAATGCAAGCTGTAAGTGGAAGATATACCGTGAAATAATGATGGGGACTGCTATTTGGACGGTGAGCTTCAATGTGTAAGTTTGGACCAGTTTATTTTAATTGAAAGTATTAGTCGGCCCTTTTAACTAAACATAGTGGGCCGTTAACCTTTAAAACAACAAAAGTAAATTTAATAGTTTAGGTTTATTAAGTTATTATAAAAATATGGTATTGAGGGTTGCTGGAAACAATCACCACCTGAGACCAAAAATAAAATGAAAAGTCGGCTTGTTGAATTTTAACCAAGTGATTAGAGTCGACTGTTTAAAATTTAAACAAGAAAATTAGTACCTAACAAATTATAATCATGAGTTAACTGTTTTAATTAAATCGTATATACTACAATGCGGTTAACTTTTATTCTATTAACAGAATGGAACCAAATGAGTTGCATTACAATCAGGGTGTCAAGATCTACGTGTTGGAACAAATCAAAGAATGTTGGGCCGTATCGACGGACGTAATATTACAGAGGTGGTTTGGACAGATTTAGGCGCAACAGGATGTTTTAATTAAATTAAACACATGTTTAATTTAATTAATCATTTGACAACGAATAGAATCCAAGGTGAGTTTAACTCACTCAGTTTACCCGTTTATATTTTATATAAACCGGGTTTTTATTTTTATCTTGTGTGCAATGTTTGCTGATGGTTGGTGATTGAATGTTATAAATTGTTTGTTGACTGTTATTGGTTGAACTGTATGGTTGTGTTGAAATTGAGGTAACCCATTGTGATGCAGGGATGGACAGGTTGGAGGGATCCAACCGGATTCCTCAAATATGTTGTTTACTGATATGAACTGTTAATCAGTTTGATTGATCATTGATTGTTGAAACCAAATTCAACACTTGTTGATATTAACCAATGGGTGATATTGGTTGAGTAATCATCGGCAGATGGCCTGTGAATAAATCGTTTTATAGAAATTGATTTACCGTCACGTAAATCACTCAAAAGGAAGTCATAAATTTGTTTTATAACTGAAGTTAGTTTTGAAATCTATTTTATATAGATTATTTTAATAAAGATATTAAAAGGGAGTAAATGATTATTTTTATCTTGAACTTACAAAAGAAATGTATAAAGAAGATTCGCATGTTAATGGATTTTGTGGCAAATGAGCAGCGATTAACCAAATGCTTAAGGTTGAATTTAATTGTTAAATGGGATTATTTAATTTAATTAGATTGTTAATTAAATCCAAATGAAAGTATTTAAATTAATTTTATTTAAAAGAAGTAACTAAGTAGAAATGGTTAACAAAGTAATGTTGTTTGAAATGACCAAGTCAACCACTTGAACGAGAATTGATTATTAAGAACTATTATAGGACTGTTAATTATTATAAAGTTAAATATCATTTTAAAAATAACCTTTTAAGAAAGATTAATTATTTTATAATGAAGTAAACTATATGATGTAAAGTGTGTTAAACAATTAACGAGCGATTGGCCGTAAACAAGTTTTTAAGTAAAGTGTAATATGAAATGAATTTATAAGTGACTCGATAGACGAGTTTTGAATATATAATAGAGTTTTCAAATGAAACCAAGTTGTTTCATATCGAATCTGGATTTCTATAAAAAGGATAATGTTAACCTTTAAAGTGAACAATGTTTGAAAGGAACCAAGTTGAATAGAAATGGTGACAAAGGAAATTAGTTGAGTAAGACCCTGTTTGTAATTAAAAGGGGTATTTAATAAGTGTTACTTATATATGAATTAGAATTTTGCTTTATTTCCGAAAGGGAATTCTAAAAGGAAAGTTTTAAACCAGGTTTAATATGAGTGAAATCAATGGAAACTTTAATAGATTAAACTTGGTTATAAAAGTGAGGATCTAACCATAAAGATTTAGAGATGAATATTTTAACTGTGAAAAGAATTTTATTTGAACAATATCAAGATAAGTGGTTATTTAAAAAGGATTTTTAATTTAATAGAAATGTTGGATAAAGTGTTAGAACGAAATTTCGTCGATAAACTTATATTCATTCCGAAGATAAGAATGTTGTCATTTCAAGGTTTGAGAGGTAAATAAAATACCCCAACTTGTAACGACTTCATGATTTTCCAAGGATGATGTAAGTTTAGAAACGATGGTGGTTGAGGAGATTAGAGTAATATTTCCGTGAAGGATATTTTAATCTAAAATGTGAAGAATTATAAGTTGTGTATATTGATTTGGATTTAGTAAGCAATATTTCAAATGTTGAAAAATTTATAAATGAATTAACATATGTTTAACCAAAAAGGGCCAAGTGACGCCGTATACTGAACCAATGGATCCACTTTATTTTTATATGGATGATTGTTGTTTGATAGTTAAAATACGACTATCAAAAATCTGGCCAAATCGATTGTTGGTTCGGGAAGACCGGGATCGAATTTATGTTCGAAAACCATTTCGACCAATAAATACGTAAACGTTGAAGATATTAGAAGATGGTCGAGATGGAGCATTGAAGACCGTGGATCTTCATAAGCGGAAGAATCGCTGTGGAATTCCTCTGGCTAGCTACCAGAGGTTGTTAAACTGTGATTCGGTCGTGGTTGAAATTCACGGATTTGCAAGGACTACTCGCTACCAATCCATAGGGTGATTCCTAGGATGTGATAGGAGGGTGCCTTCGGTTCATCCTGTTCCCGGGTGACTGGTATGGACGAATGTCTGACAAAGTATTTCTAGAAGGATCACGTACGTTGATTTCTTCAAACGTGCTATAGTGATTGGCGGGGAATGGCCGTTCTCTTAGCTTAACTGCTAGAGTATTTTTGTGGACGTCAATTAGTGATATCTGACGGATCTGACGATGTGGCATTCAAAGTGATGTGTTGATAAGTAAACGTAGCCTCAAGCCTCACCAACCGGGAAATGACAAAAATCGGGCAGGCTGCATGGCTATGTGGGTCGCTCCCATTAGGATGTATGATCACCTATCTAGAGAAATTCCATTTGCTTCTTAAATCTATATTCGATGCTGTCCCTTTTCGGGCAGGCGGTTGCTGATCCCAACCGTCGGTGATATACATTCGATACACTCAAGAGAAATGAGTGGTCGGTCATGTGTGGGCCGGGTTGTAAGACGTTCTTGTTGAACCCAGTGTATTCGCCTCTAGAGATACACGTGCGGAAGGTGGTCCCATACCTTGTCATAGTGGGAATCCAATCTCCAATAAGCGCCCGCGGTTTTCAATTGTATACTATATATGGAGCGTGAGATGCAAGCATTCCTCTAGATAGTTATTTATTTGTATTTAGACATTATGATAATATCAAAGCAAGTTATGATTTCAAAACGTTTTGGGTTATAGTAAGGTAAAAACCGTCCGTGTTTATGTGTGGGCTGGTCTTACTATTATCCTTTTCTTTCGAAAGGAATTTGAACTTAAAATCAAGTTGGATGATTTCCCTTAAACTGTGCGAGTTATTCTCACTCTGGTTCACCAGACTGACCCGGTATTTGTAATGCTCGGGTTAGCCCGGGTTATAGGTTCAAATCTTTGGATAATACGAGGTTCAAAAGATGTGCTGGAAGAGTTCGGACGTATGATTTTTCTAGTATATTCCGTTGTGTGATGTATATGAGGACAGGTTGTTATAATTGTCCAACTATATTGATGTACTCTGATATTGTAAGTATTTTTCAAGCTCTCAATAAAGATTATTTTTATATTATATTTTGTTCTGCTGCGATGTGAGACTCTTTGTTGTCTTGATTCTTCTTCTTCTATTCTAATATTTCTTTCTTTCTTTTCTCATCCTCTAATTTCTTTCTATTGGCATCTGAGTTTCTAGTATCATTTGGGTTGGATTAGTGTTGTTTTATCAACTCAAAAGATACTGGAAATTTGGGTCGCTACAGTTGGTATCAGAGCTATTGGTTGGGTAGTAACCTTGGCTCTGTGGCGTAACTCGATAGAGATGGGGTTAGTAACACCCTAGATTGAGTTTGAGTGTATATACGAGAGCGCGTATTTGTTTATTTTATAAAAATGTTTTATATTGTGTTATTTTATCGGTTCAAGTGTTGGAAAATCGTACTGAACTGGGAAGTGACACAATATTGTTTTTTTAAAGGGTAAATGAAATAATTTTGCCCAAATTATATTTTTATAGAAAAAGGAAATAATTTTCTATAGTATGGTTGTACTGGTTGTTTGGTTATTATGATTGGTTTGATTGAAATAGAAATCAATTGGATATAAATTGATTGACCTTAATACTTGTTAAATTAAAAGCAGACCAGTATGTATCAATGTTGAATGATTTGGTTGTCGATTATTTGGATGTTGGGTTGGCTGAATAAAAATTCATCAAACAGGGAAATAAAGGAGCTGAATGAATTGTGATTTTATATCTGTATAACCAGTTAGAAATTAAATCGGTTATGAAATGCAAGTGAATTATTCGCATTATAAGTTGAGTTAAGTGCAGATAGCAGAAGGCTATGAAAATTGGCTTGGTTATAGAGATTGAAGTACGAGTTGGAAGATAAAGGACTGTTAGTTGATTTGCTTCGAAATTGAAGTTAAGTTGCCCGACAAAAAGGTAAACCTTAAAATATTGATTGGAATTATTGATTTATATCCCTGAGTTGGGTAGCCATTTGGCTTTTGGTTTTCTTTGGGGGAAGTTGAGCCTGGAGTGGTTTGTAGTTGTTGTGATCGAGCCTTGCAGTGGGGGTGCTGGCGAATTTTTTTTAGAAACGTTTAAAGAGTTTGAATTTGTTTTGGTAATAATTATTTTAAAATAATCGTGTTCGGAACATTCTTCTTACCTTGTAATTTCGGGGAAGAAATTCTTTTAAGGGGGGAAGAATGTAACATCCCAGATTTTTGAACGATGTTTACAAATATTTAAAATTTGTTTAAATATTGATTTGGCAATATTAGCAGATTTTATATTGAATTTATTTTATAAATTCGAGTTCAAAAATATATAATTCATAATATAATTAAAACGAGCTCGAAAACGACGCGACAGTTCGTAATTTTCGATCTGTACTTTAATTGAATATACAGAATCCGTTTTAAGTCGGATTTTTGTGAAACAAGAAACGTTTGAATCGATTTGATTATATTTTTCTAATGAAAGAGAAAAATCGTGATTTCGTCATGTAGAGGGTAAGATATTCCTAAATTAAAATTTCCAATAGTCGCTATAGAATCGTTCATCGACCGTAACGGTTTATTTGATATAACTGCATACTGATCTCGAATTTAGACAAGATTCTTTTGAGACGTAGTGTTAATTTAATTTTTAGAATTTTACTGTATTTTTTTATAAATTAAACATGCAGCTTTTTATTTGGAGTATTGTGCACCCTATATCAGTATTTCGGGGTTTCACAATATAAGTTAACCTACTGATATTATTATATTTTTGGGATAGTGACACCTCGCTGGACACGACTATATTTTTATTTCTGTCCATAGGGGTCTGTATGTAAACGGAGTATTATGTGACGGGGTACGCTAAATTTCATATACTAAATAAATAGAACCTACCCTAAATATAAAAAACCTGTGGTCCATAAACGTCTATCGAATACAGCAACATGTGCTACCACATATTTTTCTACCATAAATATTATGTTGTTTGGCCAAAGTCTCTTTCATGCGCAAGCCAAAACAAATGAATGAATAACTACCTACTACACTAAGATATGAAGCCATACAGCTACCATGCCTACCCAAAAGGAACGCACCCAGAATTTATTTTTAATTTGCCTTGCTGACCACACTTTCTCATCCGTAGCCATCAAGAAATCAAATAAAATATGATTTCCAATACCGTGCTCCCCACGAATACTTGAGCATCACGGTTTCACCTGCTTTTATAAACTGTGCCCTTCTTTCGTTTCCAGCTCACGAGTACACTTCTTTCTTCTTTAGTAAAAACCAAACTCTCGCCATTTCTTCTCTTATCCTCCCACATACAAAACCGAACGCATTGTCCTAAATAAAAGAGTGGAGAAGAAAATGTAAATGGTGATGGGTTCATCCAATTTTTCGGAGCAGCTGTTGCGCAAGTTTGAGCAGTTTCTGAACTGCATGGCATGAGCATGTAAGGGGTTTTGAAAGCATGGGATATGGCGGTACGGACGTGCGCGTGAAGGCACGATGGAGTGACAGTTGTTGAAGGGGAATGAGAAAATAGTAGGTGCGGAAGTCATATATATATAAAAAAAAATAGAGAGAGAAATGGGATGGTGGCAACGTACAGGGAGGGGATTGCTGTTAGCACGTATATTAGCATGGGTGAATTCATGGCATGATGGAAGATGTTGCTGGGTATTTGCGGTGGAAGGGGGGCGGTGATAAGGAGGGAGGATCGAAACTGTTGAACGGTGAGAAGGTGAGGTAGCTCGCGGCATTTGAGACACAGCAGGTACAGGAAGTTTTAATTTGCCTAACTCTAATTATATTTGGCTAATTAACCATTAAACTTGCCTAATCTAAATTAAACTTTGAACATGGTGCCTGGGTGTATGTTTGAACTTGCCTAATTTAATTTATAACATGTCTAACTAATCCTAGTCCACTTAAATATATATAAACCGTATGGGTTAAAGGATTGTGGCAAACAGTTTTATTAAGTGCCTACTCTTACAATGTACAGCTTGGCGGGTGTAGGGGAAGTAATACTGGAATGGAGGAAGGTGGTGCAGTTTAAGGTAAAAGTGGCACTCTCGAATGCAAGCTGTAAGTGGAAGATATACAGTGAAATAATGATGGGGACTGCTGTTTGGACGGTGAGCTTCAATGTGTAAGTTCGGACCAGTTTATTTTAATTGAAAGTATTAGTCGGCCCTTTTATCTAAACATAGTGGGTCGTTAACCTTTAAAACAACAAAAGTAAATTTAATAGTTTAGGTTTATTAAGTTATTATAAAAATATGGTATTGAGGGTTGCTGGAAACAATCACCACCTGAGACCAAAAATAAAATGAAAAGTCGGCTTGTTGAATTTTAACCAAGTGATTAGAGTCGACTGTTTAAAATTTAAACAAGAAAATTAGTACCTAACAAGTTATAATCATGAGTTAACTGTTTTAATTAAATCGTATATACTACAATGCGGTTAACTTTTATTCTATTAACAGAATGGAACCAAATGAGTTGCATTACAATCAGGGTGTCAAGATCTACGTGTTTGAACAAATCAAAGAATGTTGGGCCGTATCGACGGACGTAATATTACAGAGGTGGTTTGGACAGATTTAGGCGCAACTGGATGTTTTAATTAAATTAAACACATGTTTAATTTAATTAATCATTTGACAACGAATAGAATCCAAGGTGAGTTTAACTCACTCAGTTTACCCGTTTATATTTTATATAAACCGGGTTTTTATTTTTATCTTGTGTGCAATGTTTGCTGATGGTTGGTGATTGAATGTTATAAATTGTTTGTTGACTGTTATTGGTTGAACTGTATGGTTGTGTTGAAATTGAGGTAACCCATTGTGATGCAGGGACGGACAGGTTGGAGGGATCCAACCGGATTCCTCAAATATGTTGTTTACTGATATGAACTGTTAATCAGTTTGATTGATCATTGATTGTTGAAACCAAATTCAACACTTGTTGATATTAACCAATGGGTGATATTGGTTGAGTAATCATCGGCAGATGGCCTGTGAATAAATCATTTTATAGAAATTGATTTACCGTCACTGTAACACCCCGTAATTTGAACATAAAAATTCAAAAATTAAAGTATACTTAATTAAGTGAAATGGGTTGCGCAGAGAAATATATATATATATATTGATATATATATATATATATAATTGAAAATTAAATAAATAAATATGCAAAAATGTTCAAAACAGCGAATTGGGAGAGGGGAATAACCGAACCGACCGATTTTTGCGGTCGACCCGAGCTTGTTGGGTCGACTAGGGGTTAATCCAGGGTGTTTGGCTGTCAACCCGTGGGCCGATTCGCTCAAATGCAGATTTTGCATTTGAATGGTTCTCATGGTTCAGCTTTAATCTAAAGGCCCTAGATGGTTCCTACACTTGATTTCTTCCCCAAGACATGCTTTGATGGCTTGGATTGAATCTAGGGTTAATCCTATGGCTAATACTATCCTAATCCTCTATAAAAAGACCCCTAAACCTAGCCTAAATCACCATTATTCAATCCTACAACTAAACTATGTCAAATTTGTTCCTCTCATGGCCTCCACTCTCATGATAAAATTCCTAAGCCTATTTCTATGAGAGATTGGGAGTTCATACAAGTGCTTTCAAACTTGTATGAGTGTTCTTAGTTTGCATTCAAGTCAAGTTGCAACATTTCTATTTCAAAGCAAGGATTTTTATTGATTTGGCGCAAGGGTTTTTCAATTGGGGCTTTCATATTTTGGTGCTTGCATAAGGGCTTCGTCTCAATCATTATAATAAATATTCATTTGTGTCTTCATAGCGTAGTAAGCCCTTTTCTACTTTCTTTTTATTGAACTCTAAAGTTAAATGAAATGATGCAAGTTTGGTTGATCATTATATGCAAGTTTGGTTGATCATTATATGCAAGTTTGGTTGATCATTATGCAAGTTATGTATGACACATGTTGCCATGTTATGCAAGTTTGGGTTGATCATGTCATCATGTTATGCAAGTTTGGGTTGATCATGTTATCATGTTATGCAAGTTTGGGTTAATCATGTTATCATGTTATCATGTTATGCAAGTTTGGGTTGATCATGTTATGCAAGTTTGGGTTGATCATGTTATCATGTTATGCGAGTTAAACTTGAGTTTATGACCTTAAAGCTTCAAGCTTTACGTTAAAGGTTGCATTTTGGCAACATGAAAATTATCATATCCCTTATGATAACTTGCATGTGAGGCCAAATGCGAACTTCTAGCAACTTCTACATGTTATTTATCACCATGTATCACTCATATGCTAAGTTTGGTTTTATGCATGCTTTTGAAGCCTAATAATGCAATATGCAAGTATATGAACATATGTACATCTCATATGCCACCATGTTAAACTTGTGGCTTCAACACCTTTTTGTCATGATTATGCCAAGTTCCCTATTTTATCCTTTATGCGTTGTTGCGATTATGTAAACGATGGGATTACGTTGGGGTTGGGTAACATAATGACATGAACATGGTTTTTATAACATAACGTGATATGTTAACTTGTAATTATGTTTTGGAAACATAATGGACATGACACTTAGAAAATATGAGTGTGGCCAACTCGAGGTTAGGTTGAGTTTGTAGCATAAATCTACCCGGACCCGCCCGGCTTAACTAGTGGCTACAAACAATAGGACCCAATGTGAGAAGTTGGTTATGTTGTGCACGAACCCGAGGTTAGACCAGGTTGTGGTGTAAAGCTACCCGGACCCGCCCGGCTTAACTAGTAACCACAACAAGGTCTAATGTGAGAGGTTAAAGCACATTATGTTAATGAATGCCTCCTGATTAGGGTTAAGTCATGGTCCACTTAATACTTAACTAATTTGGGCTTGATGGATTAACCGAGGTTAAGTCAGGAGCCTTGGGTACTCTTAACCAATTTAATCCACGTGTGGATCGGGTTAACCACATTTAACCCGTTAAGAAACCCTAGTTGCGTGGTCCTTTTCAGCAGTAACCTCCTTGGTAGTATCATAAGACCCTAGGACTAGGCTAGGGTGGGGCACGATTACTGGGCTGATTGTAAGAGACCAAAAGAGACGGCTGAATGATGCCCCGGTTGTTCAGGCGGACCATGGTCGTGCACATTAAGTCCGGAGTTGAACACGGGCACCGGTAGGTTTGGACTGTGCATCATGGTATGGTGTCAGAGGGTTACACCATAGGGCCTGATACACCCTAGGGTGGACCCTGCACAGTCAACTACATTACATGATTAAGCCGCATGACACCGACACTTGACGAGTTAGGCTAGGGTGCCGATCGACTAGACCGAGTAGTTGGACCTTGATTTAGGTCACCTCATGATGTTGGGCCAAGCTTGGGCCAAGGGATCAATTCTTGTTTTTACTTGACATGTTAGAATGCTAGTACACCCGTGGTGCAAAACTTAACCTTGATTATGCGATGACACCTTTATCTATCTTGTTAGTTAATCACCATGCCAGTATGTTGTTATCCTTATGTTCATCTCAGCTTCTCACGATAGTTAACTTTACTAGTTCATAGACAGATAGTAGTAGGACTTACCAGTCTTTTTGACTGACCTGTTTTCTTTCGCCTCTTTTCTTCCGTTTCCCCCCCCCCAGGTCCTCAGGGTGGGAATATTGGAGCTTAGCTTGGATCTTTCTAGCTTGCTTACTGGATTTGCTCATGTACGGTCTTGGACATTGAGCTAGCTATGGTTTATCACTTCACTTTGGGGATAGTACTTTATGTATTTCAGTTTATGCTTTTGTCTAGACTTTGTTTGTTGGAAAATAATGAGTACTTTGTTGTAACTTAACTCTGGTTTTGAAATGCTAATTTATCCGCTGCTTTACTACTCTGTTTTACTTATATGTTCTGTTTTGTGATATCTACATGCATGTTTACCTTGTTTAAACGCCCCTCCAAAGCCAGTGTGCTTGCAAGAGTTACCCTGGCGGAGGTGGGGTGTTACATTTGGTATCAGAGCATAAGGTTTACAAGATTTGAGCAAAGGTGTGTTTAAAACTTACCTTTTGAAAAACTATTTTCAAAACCAATTAAGTATTTTCCAAGAAAAGTCTAGTTATTTTAAAAAAGGCTATTCCCCAAAAGCCATAGCACTATCCTTCATTCTGAATCTATCTATCTTTTTCTTCGTTTCAGTATGGTCGATCGCTTTAACATCCCGGAAGACGTACAAGTACCCGTCTGGTTCCGGAGATTTATGGAGGCAAGGGCGAATGAAGCCGGCTCCGCAAACATTCCTCCTCCTTCCCCCGTCGCTAACATCTCTCCTCCTCCCGTAGCTGAGGTTCCTCCTCCCCCTCAGCATACACAAGTGAATTTCGTGGAGCTTTGCAAAGACTTTAAGGCGATGGGTTGCAAGAATTTTGACGGAACGGAGACTTCTGTGGAGGCAAGAAACTGGTTAAAGGAAACTGAAGACCTCTTTGATATCTTGGATGTGGAAGATCGTAGGAAAGTTCTGTTGGCGGTATGGCTATTGAAAGGGGAAGTCGCTTATTGGTGGGTAGTCACCACCACTACTAGACCCATTGAGACTTGGGATGACTTTAGGAGAAGGTTTGGACTAAAGTTCCTATCATCGACAGAAGAGAATCTTCAGATGGAGAAGTTCCTATCTCTAAAGCAAGGGGACATGACAGTTAGGGAATATGTGGATATGTTTAATCAACTTGCTCAGTTCGGTCTAGAATTGGTAAACACAGCTCGGAAGAAGGCCCTAGACTTTGCTCTAGGATTGAATGAGCCATTGCGCGGTTTGGCCATGTCTCATATACCCCTGGGGGCAACTTTCGAGAGTTTGGTGAATATGGCCCTGCTTCAAGAGGGAGATAAGAGTGGCAAGAAGGAGGTCAAGGCAAATGAGTCTCAAGGCGAGAAGGTAGATTCCGGAAAAGGAGGCAAGAACAACAATAGCAAGAACAACAAGTCAAGACAAAGGAGGAAGTGCAACTTCTGTGGGATTACTGGGCACATAGCCAAATACTGTAGGAAGAAGAAGAGGAAGTTGGGCGAATGCTTTCACTGTAGAGAGCCTGGACATCTTAGCAAGGATTGCCCCAAGAAGCAAGGACAAGGGCAAGGACAAACTCGGCAAGTAAGACCCTCTGGAGGGCAATTGCAGGCTCTCCTCGCTCTTCCAGCTTTTGATCGAGGTAGAGTTTTTATAGAAATTCATGTTTACATTTCTGATTTTCCTGTTCGCACCTCATTTGATTCTGGCGCATCGCATAGTTTTATCTCTTCTGGTATTGTTGAAAGTTTGCACCTAAGTACTAGCTTAGTTGAGGATCCCGTTTGTGTTTCAAATCCAATTGGGGGTTCCGCCCATCTACCTGTGGTTTGTATGGATTTGAAAATCTCTATCTTGAGCATAGAATTCATGTGTAATGTTTAGGTTCTCGGGTTTATGGGATACGGGTTGATTTTGGAGGTGGATTGGTTGTCCAGTTATGGAGCCATTCTTGACTGTGAGCATAGGGTAGTGAGGCTCATGACTCGCCTCAGTAATCCCCTAGAAATTTCTTGTAACCCTAGAGGTCCCGTCATGTTATGTTATCTTGAATCTCTCGACTCGTCCATCGATGATCTGCAATCTGTAAGGGTGGTCCGAGACTATCCCGATGTCTTTGAAGAAGTTAAGGGGTTACCCCCTAAACGAGAGATAGATTTCCGCATTTATCTAGTCGATAATGCCAAGCCAGTATCATTGCCCGTTAGGCACATGGCCCCTCGAGAAAGAAGGGAGCTCGGTAAGCAAATCAAGGAATTGCTTGAGAAGAATTTTATTAGGCGAAGCATTTCTGAATGGGATGCTCCGGTGGTATTCGCCACTAAGGCGGATGGTTCCCTTCGTCTATGTGTTGATTATCGAGATTTGAACAAGCTGACAAAGAAGAATAGGCACCCGTTACCGAGAATTGATGATCTCTTTGACCAGTTGGTAGGTGCTTCTGTTTTCTCTCAGCTCGATCTAGCCACCAGATTCCATCAGCTTAGAGTAGCTGAGGATAGTATTGATAAGACTACGTTTAGGACTCCAGATGGATTCTTTGAATAGCTTGTCATGCCATTCGGTTTGACTAATGCACCCGCCTACTTCGTAGATTTGATGAGTAGGGTGTTCAGAGAGTTCCTTAACAAGTTCGTGGTTGTCTTCGTGGATGATATTCTGATCTTCTCAAAGGATGAGGAAGAGCATGCTAGGCATCTCAAGGAAGTGATGGATACGCTTAGAGCGCATCAGTTGAAAGCCAAGTTCTCCAAATGTCATTTCTGGAGAAGGGAAGTTCGGTTTCTTGGACATATAGTTTCTAAGCAAGGCATAGTGGTGGATCCCGCGAAAGTGGTTGTGGTTCAAGACTGGAAGACTCCGAGGAATGCAACCGAAGTAAGGAGCTTTCTCAGTTTGGCGGGCTACTATAGGAAGTTCATCAGGGACTTCGCTAAGATTTCGGCCCCTCTTACTAAGTTGACGAAGAAGAACTTAGTCTTTGCATGGGACTTGGAGTGTGAGCTTGCTTTTCAAAGGCTCAAGAGAGCCCTTACCTCAGCTCTAGTTTGGCAACGTGGATTGGCACTGTTTTCAAGAGATAGTTTTCTGCGTGGGATACCGTATAATATGTAAACGAGATCCAAGATTCACTAACGAATCTTGGAAAGCTTGCACGAAACCATGAGCACGCAGTTATGTTTAAGCCAAGTATTTTAGGCAAAGAATAAGTGGAAGTGGAACGAGAGGCAACGGTGAAATGAGTTCTAACTCATATTTTGGGAACAAGAATTAAGAACTACGGAATTGCGAAGTTAAAAGACGGTCAGGGCACGATGGGATTAAGCACAAGAAAATGCGGCTTAGAAGATCGAAGACTAGATACGCGCATTTAATCTCTTTCTAAGAGTATATCCTTGATCCCTATTGTTCCGTAGAGCTTACTCGCATGCTATCTTTTAAGTATATCCTCTCGGCCCTATCCTCAATCTTAGATCTGTTGCAAACCCCCTAAGGAGTATGACTAGCCTATTTGTGATATATGGTTGGGGTGAAGAAGTTCGTCACCAAACTATTTGGGCTTTATGGGATATGGGTAATAATTGATAGACTTACGAAGAGAACCCATTTTTCCGGTGAAAAGCAAGAGGACCGTATCATGGCTAGCATCTGTTTATCTTCGAGAGATAGTATGGTTGCATGGAGTTTCTTCTAGCATAGTTAGCGATCGTGACCCAATTTTCACTAGCCAGTTCTGGAACAGTTTGCAAGAAGCGATGGGTACACGATTGAATCTGAGTACAGCCTATCACCCCCAGACGGATGGCCAAACCGAAAGGGTGAATAGAGTGCTAGAAGATCTCTTGAGGCTTTGTGTTCTCGACTTCGGTGGTACTTGGGAAGACCACCTTCCTCTTGTAGAGTTTGCTTATAATAATAGCTATCAAGCCAGCATAGGGATGGCACCATTTGAAGCTTTGTATGGGAGGCCGTGTAGGTCACCATCTTGTTGGTGGGAGACAACAGATAGACTTATACTTGGGCTCGATATGATACGGGACACATCCGAGAAAGTTGAATTAGTGAGAAGAAGGATGAAAGCGGCCCAAGACAGACAGAAATCCTATGCTGACAGACGAAGGGCAGATTTGGAATTCGAAGTGGGAGACATGGTTTTCATAAAGGTTTCTCCTTTACGTAATGTGGTTCGTTTTGGAGCAGTGGGGAAGCTGGCACCAAGGTTCGTAGACCTTTCCCTATCACAGAGAGAATTGGAAAGATGGCCTATAAGGTGGAATTGCCCGAAAAGCTAGCCGGAGTGCATAATGTCTTTCATGTCTCGCATCTCCGAAAGTGCCTTCATGAGTCCGCTGAGGTGGTTGAACTAAGCATTCTTGAAGACATTGAGGTAGAGAAAGAAGCAACCTTGAGAAAAGCTCTGATTCGTATCTTGGGAACAGAGATCAAGAAACTGAGGAATCGAGAAGTCAAATTGGTGAAAGTTCAGTGGGGTGAAGCCGACGAAGATGCAACTTGGGAAACCGAGGAGAAGATGCGTGGACTTTATCCATTTCTTTTTGAGGGTACATTCTCGACCTCTTTCCTAATCAGCATATCTTTCTGTTATCCGCGTTTATCCTGTTTATCTTGTCATCTCGTTAATCATGTTATGAGGACCTTAGGTAGAAACCCTTTGGATGAAACATATATTTGAAACATGTTATGCTTGATGGTTGCAAGTGTTTGCACGTGGATACTCGTGGATGCATGGTGCACATTAGGCACTAAGATCGGCTCACACACTTTCATGTTGCATATGCATAAGTGCTTATACTTATTCATGGATGAAACTTGTTATGCTATCACGTGGATGTTGCATTTGGATGAATGTTATGTGCACTCATGTAGAGATTATAAATTATGTTAGGAATTTGCATACATATGGACTCATTTCACTAACATGCTTTGCATTAAGGAGGTTTACTGTATCAGTAACCGCCTGATTTTTGCATTAGATAAGTACATATACACACACCTTTGCATATGATCATACAACATTTAGAATCCTTTAAGGACAATGACTGCACGTGGATGATGTTTTGAGTAGATGGATGATGGATAGTAGGATACGTTCTTCCTAACATGGAGATTTCGGGGACGAAATCCTTTAAGGAGGGGAGAATGTAACACCCCGTAATTTGAACATAAAAATTCAAAAATTAAAGTATACTTAATTAAGTGAAATGGGTTGCGCAGAGAAATATATATATATATTGATATATATATATATATAATTGAAAATTAAATAAATAAATATGCAAAAATGTTCAAAACAGCGAATTGGGAGAGGGGAATAACCGAACCGGCCGATTTTTGAGGTCGACCCGAGCTTGCTGGGTCGACTAGGGGTTAATCCAGGGTGTTTGGCTGTCAACCCGTGGGCCGATTCGCTCAAATGCAGATTTTGCATTTGAATGGTTCTCATGGTTCAGCTTTAATCTAAAGGCCCTAGATGGTTTCTACACTTGACTTCTTCCCCAAGACATGCTTTGATGGCTTGGATTGAATCTAGGGTTAATCCTATGGCTAATACTATCCTAATCCTCTATAAAAAGACCCCTAAACCTAGACTAAATCACCATTATTCAATCCTACAACTAAACTACGTCAAATTTGTTCCTCTCATGGCCTCCACTCTCATTCTAAAATTCCTAAGCCTATTTCTATGAGAGATTGGGAGTTCATACAAGTGCTTTCAAACTTGTATGAGTGTTCTTAGTTTGCATTCAAGTCAAGTTGCAACATTTCTATTTCAAAGCAAGGATTTTTATTGATTTGGCGCAAGGGTTTTTCAATTGGGGCTTTCATATTTTGGTGCTTGCATAAGGGCTTCGTCTCAATCTTTATAATAAATATTCATTTGTGTCTTCATAGCATAGTAAGCCCTTTTCTACTTTCTTTTTATTGAACTCTAAAGTTAAATGAATGATGCAAGTTTGGTTGATCATTATATGCAAGTTTGGTTGATCATTATATGCAAGTTTGGTTGATCATTATGCAAGTTATGTATGACACATGTTGCCATGTTATGCAAGTTTGGGTTGATCATGTCATCATGTTATGCTAGTTTGGGTTGATCATGCTATCATGTTATGCAAGTTTGGGTTGATCATGTTATCATGTTATGCAAGTTTGGGTTGATCATGTTATCATGTTATGCAAGTTTGGGTTGATCATGTTATCATGTTATGCGAGTTAAACTTGAGTTTATGACCTTAAAGCTTCAAGCTTTACGTTAAAGGTTGCATTTTGGCAACATGGAAGTTATCATATCCCTTATGATAACTTGCATGTGAGGCCAAATGCGAACTTCTAGCAACTTCTACATGTTATTTATCACAATGTATCACTCATATGCTAAGTTTGGTTTTATGCATGCTTTTGAAGCCTAATAATGCAATATGCAAGTATATGAACATATGTACATCTCATATGCCACCATGTTAAACTTGTGGCTTCAACACCTTTTTGTCATGATTATGCCAAGTTCCCTATTTTATCCTTTATGCGTTGTTGCGATTATGTAAACGATGGGATTACGTTGGGGTTGGGTAACATAATGACATGAACATGGTTTTTATAACATAACGTGATATGTTAACTTGTAATTATGTTTTGGAAACATAATGGACATGACACTTAGAAAATATGAGTGTGGCCAACTCGAAGTTGGGTTGAGTTTGTAGCATAAATCTACCCGGACCCGCCCGGCTTAACTAGTGGCTACAAACAATAGGACCTAATGTGAGAAGTTTGTCATGTTGTGCACGAACCCGAGGTTAGACCAGGTTGTGGTGTAAAGCTACCCGGACCCGCCCGGCTTAACTAGTAACCACAACAAGGTCTAATGTGAGAGGTTAAAGCACATTAAGTTAATGAATGCCTCCTGATTAGGGTTAAGTCATGGTCCACTTAATACTTAACTAATTTGGGCTTGATGGATTAATCGAGGTTAAGTCAGGAGCCTTGGGTACTCTTAACCAATTTAATCCACGTGTGGATCGGGTTAACCACATTTAACCCGTTAAGAAACCCTAGTTGCGTGGTCCTTTTCAGCAGTAACCTCCTTGGTAGTATCATAAGACCCTAGGACTAGGATAGGGTGGGGCACGATTACTGGGCTGATTGTAAGAGTCCAAAAGAGACGGCTGAATGATGCCCCGGTTGTTCAGGCGGACCATGGTCGTGCACATTAAGTCCGAAGTTGAACACGGGCACCGGTAGGTTTGGACTGTGCATCATGGTATGGTGTCAGAGGGTTACACCATAGGGCCTGATACACCCTAGGGTGGACCCTGCACAGTCAACTACATTACATGATTAAGCCGCATGACACCGACACTTGACGAGTTAGGCTTATAGGGAGCCGATCGACTAGACCGAGTAGTGGGACCTTGATTTAGGTCACCTCATGATGTTGGGCCAAGCTTGGGCCAAGGGATCAATTCTTGTTTTTACTTGACATGTTAGAATGCTAGTACACCCGTGGTGCAAAACTTAACCTTGATTATGCGATGACACCTTTATCTATCTTGTTAGTTAATCACCATGCCAGTATGTTGTTATCCTTATGTTCATCTCAGCTTCTCACAACAGTTAACTTTACTAGTTCATAGACAGATAGTAGTAGGGCTTACCAGTCTTTTTGACTGACCTGTTTTCTTTCGCCTCTTTTCTTCCGTTTCCCCCCCCCCCTCAGGTCCTCAGGGTGGGAATATTGGAGCTTAGCTTGGATCTTTCTAGCTTGCTTACTGGATTTGCTCATATACGGTCTTGGACATTGAGCTAGCTATGGTTTATCACTTCACTTTGGGGATAGTACTTTATGTATTTCATTTTATGCTTTTGTCTAGACTTTGTTTGTTGGAAAATAATGAGTACTTTGTTGTAACTTAACTCTGGTTTTGAAATGCTAATTTATCCGCTGCTTTACTACTCTGTTTTACTTATATGTTCTGTCTTATGATATCTACATGCATGTTTACCTTGTTTAAACGCCCCTCCAAAGCCAGTGTGCTTGCAAGAGTTACCCTGGCGGAGGTGGGGTGTTACAGTCACGTAAATCAATCAGAAGGAAGTCATAAATTTTTTTATAACTGAAGTTAGTTTTGAAATCTATTTTATATAGATTATTTTAATAAAGATATTAAAAGGGAGTAAATGATTATTTTTATCTTGAACTTACAAAAGAAATGTATAAAGAAGATTCGCATGTTAATGGATTTTGTGGCAAATGAGCAGCGATTAATCAAATGCTTAAGGTTGAATTTAATTGTTAAATGGGATTATTTAATTTAATTAGATTGTTAATTAAATCCAAATGAAAGTATTTAAATTAATTTTATTTAAAAGAAGGAACTAAGTAGAAATGGTTAACAAAGTAATGTTGTTTGAAATGACCAAGTCAACCACTTGAACGAGAATTGATTATTAAGAACTATTATAGGACTGTTAATTATTATAAAGTTAAATATCATTTTAAAAATAACCTTTTAAGAAAGATTAATTATTTTATAATGAAGTAAACTATATGATGTAAAGTGTGTTAAACAATTAACGAGCGATTGGCCGTAAACAAGTTTTTAAGTAAAGTGTAATATGAAATGAATTTATAAGTGACTCGATAGACGAGTTTTGAATATATAATAGAGTTTTCAAATGAAACCAAGTTGTTTCATATCGAATCTGGATTTCTATAAAAAGGATAATGTTAACCTTTAAAGTGAACAATGTTTGAAAGGAACCAGGTTGAATAGAAATGGTGACAAAGGAAATTAGTTGAGTAAGACCCTGTTTGCAATTAAAAGGGGTATTTAATAAGTGTTACTTATTTATGAATTAGAATTTTGATTTATTTCCGAAAGGGAATTCTAAAAGGAAAGTTTTAAACCAGGTTTAATATGAGTGAAATCAATGGAAACTTTAATAGATTAAACTTGGTTATAAAAGTGAGGATCTAACCATAAAGATCTAGAGATGAATATTTTAACTGTGAAAAGAATTTTATTTGAACAATATCAAGATAAGTGGTTATTTAAAAAGGATTTTTAATTTAATAGAAATGTTGGATAAAGTGTTAGAACGAAATTTCGTCGATAAACTTATATTCATTCCGAAGATAAGAATGTTGTCGTTTCAAGGTTTGAGAGGTAAATAAAATACCCCAACTTGTAATGACTTCATGATTTTCCAAGGATGATGTAAGTTTAGAAACGATGGTGGTTGAGGAGATTAGAGTAATATTTCCGTGAAGGATATTTTAATCTAAAATGTGAAGAATTATAAGTTGTGTATATTGATTTGGATTTAGTAAGCAATATTTCAAATGTTGAAAAATTTATAAATGAATTAACATATGTTTAACCAAAAAGGGCCAAGTGACGCCGTATACTGAACCAATGGATCCACTTTATTTTTATATGGATGATTGTTGTTTGATAGTTAAAACACGACGATCAAAAATCTGGCCAAATCGATTGTTGGTTCGGGAAGACCGGGATCGAATTTATGTTCGAAAACCATTTCGACCAATAAATACGTAAACGTTGAAGATATCAGAAGATGGTCGAGATGGAGCATTGAAGACCGTGGATCTTCATAAGCGGAAGAATCGCTGTGGAATTCCTCTAGCTAGCTACCAGAGGTTGTTAAACCGTGATTCGGTCGTGGTTGAAATTCACGGATTTGCAAGGACTACTCGCTACCAATCCATAGGGTGATTCCTAGGATGTGATAGGAGGGTGCCTTCGGTTCATCCTGTTCCTGGGTGACTGGTACGGACGAATGTCTGACAAAGTATTTCTAGAAGGATCACGTACGTTGATTTCTTCAAACGTGCTATAGTGGTTGGCGGGGAATGGCCGTTCTCTTAGCTTAACTGCTAGATTATTTTTGTGGACGTCAATTAGTGATATCTGACGGATCTGACGATGTGGCATTCAAAGTGATGTGCTGATAAGTAAACGTAGCCTCAAGCCTCACCAACCGGGAAATGACAAAAATCGGGCAGGCGGCATGGCTATGTGGGTCGCTCCCATTAGGATGTATGATCACCTATCTAGAGAAATTCCATTTGCTTCTTAAATCTATATTCGATGCTGTCCCTTTTCGGGCAGGCGGTTGCTGATCCCAACCGTCGGTGATATACATTCGATACACTCAAGCGAAATGAGTGGTCGGTCATGTGTGGGCCGGGTTGTAAGACGTTCTTGTTGAACCCAGTGTATTCGCCTCTAGAGATACACGTGCGGAAGGTGGTCCCATACCTTGTCATAGTAGGAATCCAATCTCCAATAAGCGCCCGCGGTTTTCAATTGTATACTATATATGGAGCGTGAGATGCAAGCGTTCCTCTAGATTGTTATTTATTTATATTTAGACATTATGATAATATCAAAGCAAGTTATGATTTCAAAACGTTTTGGGTTATAGTAAGGTAAAAACCGTCCGTGTTTATGTGTGGGCTGGTCTTACTATTATCCTTTTCTTTCGAAAGGAATTTGAACTTAAAATCAAGTTGGATGATTTCCCTTAAACTGTATGAGTTATTCTCACTCTGGTTCACCAGACTGACCTGGTATTTGTAATGCTCGGGTTAGCCCGGGTTACAGGTTCAGATCTTTGGATAATACGAGGTTCAAAAGATGTGCTGGAAGAGTTCGGACATATGATTTTTCTAGTATATTCCGCTGTGTGATGTATATGAGGACAGGTTGTTATAACTGTCCAACTATATTGATGTACTCTGATATTGTAAGTATTTTTCAAGCTCTCAATAAAGATTATTTCTATATTATATTTTGTTCTGCTGCGATGTGAGACTCTGTGTTGTCTTGATTATTCTTCTTCTATTCTAATATTTCTTTCTTTCTTTTCTCATCCTCTAATTTCTTTCTATTGGCATCTGAGTTTCTAGTATCATTTGGGTTGGATTAGTGTTGTTTGATCAACTCAAAAGATACCGGAAATTTGGGTTGCTACACTGTATTAGGTTAATTCACTGGGAAGTAAATGGGTATGACGTGTGTGTAAGCCTTGAGTGATGTTAACCTAAGTAACCTAATAAATAAGAAAATATGATTGAACAGTATATGTAAGACTATCCAAAGTGTATAGTTTAAATCCAGTCACCAGAACTTGTGTTCTGACCCCCTCCTCATAACACACTCGGAGGTTAGATTTAGGCAGAGACATGATAGCTTTGGATACTGGTTATGCAATATTAATAATACGGTAAGGCTATGTTTTGATTATACTATATTTTATCCTTTCCATTGTGAGATATTTTTCTGAGCTCTGACATGTTTTATGTCTCTGTCTTTTCTGCAGGATATCAGAGCAAACCAACTCGGGTTTCGATGGATTGGAATTTTTGAAAAAAAAATCGGTTCGTCGGAATCCGGGTTGTCACATACGGCGTGGCCCCTGGATTTAGTTTATTTTAAAGTAAGGATTTAAATAACTGTTTTAGTTCTCACACCAGTCACATGACTGACCTGGAGTTTATTGTTTTAACCTAAACTCTGGGTGCCCCTATTTTCCACACGGGCAGCTAGTAGTTTTGGTTTTGTAGATTTATATTCACAGGATCCTGGTTTATAGCTGGAATGATATTCAGAAAGATCTATATTTGTGTATTCCTTTCAGTTGTGTTTTGTATTATTTTCCGCTGCTATGTATTCAAATGTAATTTAAATCTCTGATATTGATCAAATGCATATTATTTCTTCATACTCTGTATATTCTTGTATTCTGATGGAATTGTTGTAATAAGCAATGAAATGTTCTTCTATTTGTGTTCTGATTTGTCATGTTCTCAATTCAATCCGGACTTTCCTTTACGGGGCAGTTCGGGTCGTTTCATTTTGGTATCAGAGCTTTGGTTTACAGAGCTCGAGAACAAGATAGATTAGAACTGAACGAAAGAATTCATCAGAGGTTGGATTAGTAATATCCAATGAGAATGACTCGTTAGAGATGGGATTAGTAGTATCCTAGAATGAGTGTAAAGAGTGTTATTTTAAAATAAAAATGAAAACGAATTTTGTTTTGAAAATTTAAACCAGATTATACGTATTTGAATAATTTATTTTAAACTGATCTTGACTGTCAGGTATATATAGATTTTAATATACGTCTGATCCACGTGTACATAAAGCCTTGTATATACGGGAGAGATACAGAATCACATTCTAGTCGTTCGAGCATAGTTTTGATGATTGACGCGTCATCATCAGTATTTATGTTCGAACTCCGAAAGCGGGATATCTATATATTTCCATTAGATTGGTGTGAGAACCAAAACTAGATAAGGTCTATTGTTGTGATTTGGCATTAAAAACATGATTTTGTGTGTATATACATCAAAGTTATGAATTTGAAAATTAATCCACTAATTGATTAATGTTTGTGTTGTATGGTTATTCATTTAAACCAACATGTGAATTAAAGGTGAATTAGGCCAAACTGAATCAAAATATTGATCTGACTTGAAAATTGTTTGAAATTGCATGCACATACATGTATATACATTGAACAGGTCATAGCAAGGAGGCTAGAGAAGAGGAATAAGATTGTATGCCCGACAAATAGGTACATGTTTACTAATTTATTGGATTTGGATGATTTTATGAGCCGATTGGCTTTTTCTTTTTGAGATGAGAGGGCCTGTGTGGCAGTTTTGGGATTTTCCTCGTGCTCCCCGTACAAAGGAGGTTATGGCGAAATTTTAGGGTATTAGCCAAATTTTTGAAAAATTTGGAAATTCTTAGAAACTGAAAAGTTAAAGAATGAAAGCCAGAATGAAAGTTGAGTTGATTAGTAAAACAACTTTTAGCTCCGTTCCTTTTCGAGGACGAAAAGATTTTAAGTGGGGGAGATTGTAACAACCCGGAAAATCAGAACTAATTTAAAATTTTTATTTTGGCAATTTTAATGAATTTTGAATATTTAAAATGAATTATTTTAAATAATAACGACGAGAAATTTATTTTAATTATAAAAGGAATTTGAAATGGCGCGGTAGTTTGAAAATTCGATTTCAAATTTCAAATGAATGTACAGGATTCAAAATAAACCGGATTTTAGTGAATCCATAAATATTTAAATCTGTCTGAAAATATCTTTCTAAAGAATTTGAAAAATTGAAATTTCATAGCGGGAATCAAAAGTTATGTCCAGTTGAAGATTCAAAATAGTCACTATGGAAATATAGCCCTTAAAAATAACGATTTTGCAAACGACCACCATTTTTGATGAGATCACTTTTGTTGGATCTGGAATGTCAAATTATTGCTAGATTCCAATTTTCATAATTTTTGGAACTAATATGTGAGCGTGGCAAAAGAAAATGTGTTTTGTCAAATTCAGTCAATTTGGATCAACCAGAAAATGGACATTTTTCAAATGGTCTCCAAATTCGACGAAATTAGTTTGTTAAGACTGTATCGTCAAAACATGGCTAGATTTATTTTTCAGGAATTTTTGGAGTCAATATGTGGCCCTGGTAAATTAAAATATGCGTTTAAGTTCAATATATATTGATTTATATTTTAAACTTAGCGGAAACTAATCGTAAGAGCCGAATTGGGTTACGAAACATATTCCATTAGGTTCGGAATGGGGGTAATTAGCTAGAGGCGATAGTCGTTTCGTTTGATTTGGGGTTGGTATGAAAAAGTTACTTTTTAGAATTTAAAATGAAATTAAATATAAATATATTAGCTTGGTCAAGGGGGGACAACCCTCATAATTTTCATCCTCGTTAAAACATTCAGCCCTCCCCCAAATCGATCAGAAACCCGCTTCCTCACCCGATCTGCTCCCCTTGTGTCGACGTGCCATGCCGGAGGGCCTCCACCGCCGCCGGCGCCTGACGCTGCACCCTCCTCTCCTCCTTCCCCCTCCAATTCGCGAGCCCCAAAACCTCCCCCATCTCGATGTTTGAAACCGCGGACCCCCAGAAAATCCAGACCCCATCGCCGTCGCATTCACCATTTGCGCCACCTCTAGAACGCCTGACTACCAACCCGACACTCCAGTCCCCTGCGCAACACCACCGTCCACCACCAGAGATCGGCGTAGCTCCTTCCCTCGTTCGAACCAGAAGACAACTGTTTTGAAGTGAGTGTATTTTTCTACTCTTATTTATTTAGGGTAATCAGTTTTAAAGAAAAATAAAAATCAGTTCTTGTGTAGAATAGCATTGTTTAGATCAAAAAATTTAATATCATAAAGATTTTTATTTAGAAAAGGATCAGATTTTTATTTGAGAAAAGAATATATTTTTAACATAAAAAAGATTTTATTTTTAACATAAAGTAAGATTTGATATTTTTATAGAAGGAAGATATGATTTTTCTATATATTAAAAATACGATTTTTATGTTGAAAGAGAAGTATGAAAAATATGATTTCTATTTAGATAACCTTAGGTTAAAAGCGTGATTTTTATATGAGCGTTATTAATATAAAAATATGGTTTTTATATGAGTGGCGTTACAAAAATATTATTTTTCTTATATACAAAGCGATATAAAAAAATGATTTTTATAAGGAATACATCGATATAAAAGTGTGATTCTTATAGCTTTGAAATAAATCGTGTGATACAGATTGCGATGGTACAATCGGAAAAACAAATCTAAATCCAAACCGTTCAGAAATAAGGAATGGAGGAGTGGATCCCAAAGGTGAGAACTTCTCACAAAAATTATTTCTGTACAGTTATTTATTTTGTAACTGTATATATGAACTGCTCCCCGTCGTCCACAGACCATGGACGACTTGTTTGTTTGATTGTATTGTGTTATTGAAATTGATTGTGATGTGAAGTGGACTATATAAAATATTCATATGATGAATAAAATATTTAAAGAATAAAAATTTCATTTTTATTGTAGAAATGGACTGTATAAAATATTCATGAGTTGGATAAAATATTAGATCGTTAAAAATATAATTTTTAATGTGTATATGGACAAAATAAATATTCATTTACAAATCGGACGATTTTAAATGTACACTCATTTGACTGACATGGATTAGGATGATAAATTTTACACATCACCCAACTGCACGAATAAAATCTGTGTTTGTTGTTTGAAAACCCCACATGGGTGCTGGGATGATATTTGACGTATACTAATCCTAGTTGTTTAGTGGTATTTCGATCATTTGGTTAACAGACTGTTGTAATTGTTAAATATCTATATTTAATTCTTATAAAGTGTAGAATGCACTCTTGATGATGGATGATTGTTGATTATGGTTGTTATATATGTGTGTTGTATGAAATCCATATAAACAACATTATATGGTAATTGACTGTGTCTGATTCCAGTTCAGACAGAAGGAATATTTTAAAATAACGATTATTTTAAAATGATGAATATTTTAAAATAATATTCAGTAAAAGATCAAAATCTGATTTTGATGTCCGATTTGGGATGGACACGAATATATTTTAATATATAAAGCTGTGTTGATTAGATTAACGCTATTTTGACGTAAACGATATTTATATCGATTTTATTCATTTTTATAATGAATATCGAAAGGGAAATGATTTCAAAATCTAATGTTTTGAAAATATTATCATTTATATATTAATAATATGGAATATTCAAATTTGAATTAAAATTGGATATGAAGTTGAAATCGTTTCAAATCGAAGTTAAAACGATTTATAAATTACGTTTTGAATTCAAATCGACGTAATATATATATATATATATATATATATTTAATGGCCTGAATAGAACGTGCCACGCCGCGGTAGTTCGTGAATTTCGACCATTGACTTTGAATGGACATTACGGGAGATCCGACCAACGAATTCTCCTAAAACCGAAACCGTTGGGTACGTATCGAAAAGAGCTTTCTAAAGAATATAAGAAATTAGAAATCTAATGGTTGGATTTCGAATTATGTCCAAATCAAATTTGGAAAAGGTCGATGTAAGTGCAGTTCGATGGCCGTTTATGTAAATCGACTGTACGGGCCTTGATAAAATTACTAAAAATATCAATAATTAGTGTAAAATCATAAGAAATGATTTGGAAAGAATTGGGATAAAAAATTCCATATTTGAAAAGATAAAAATATATTTTTATCAAAATGAACTAGTTATTAAGTAGAAAAATAATCCAATATTTTTAAATAAATAATATTGATGGAGATGTGGTTTTAATAGAACCAGAAATTTATAATATATGAATTGGAATGGATTTGAATCGAAATTATCTTCGGAATATTTCGATATTGGATTCCGTGGTTATACGGGCATTGTAGAGGAATTTGGAAGATATATATATATATATATATATATATATATATATATATATATATATATATATATATCGTTATTCCAATACGATGTTTGTTGAATTCAGATTTTGATATTGAATATAAGCCGATATATTTTCTATTCAGAGCCTTGTATTTAATATTAAACGGGATTTTGGGTTTGTCGTGAACCGTGTCTTCACTAACACTATTCTTAGACATAATGGAGTTAAGGAAATCTGAAACTAACTGGAGGTTAGCTAAGTTGAATGGTTTCCTAGGTACTGATCTGATGTTGGTTTCGGCCTTCGGGATTAATACTTAGGGAATTGTTCTCTTACTAATTTACGGTTAGAGACTGATGGAATGGTTTCTTCATTAACATTGTTCTGAAACCCTGTGTGAAAAGAATAAATCTTTTAATTGAGATGTAGAGAAGAATCACCAGTGAATGAACATTTAATTGGAATTGAAATGGAATGTAAATCGGGTTTATTGTGAACTGTGTTTTAACGGCATCCATTCTTTAACCCGATTTGCAGTGAGATGTGATTTGGAATTTATAAATCTTTATCCTAAGATTTAATGCAATGTCCAAAGTAAAGTTTTCCAGTTAACTAAAATAAATTGGAATGGGATTCGATTTGATAGTAATCGAAATGAACTTCTGTGGAGGAAGACTGATAATATTTTTGGAATTTAAAAGGCTTTGCCGTTATTGCATTTACAATTTTAGTCGGATGTAGAAATTGATATCGATTATATATTGGTTTGTTTTTCCGTGAAAATTCCATAATTAATGGAATGTGATTTTGGGTTTATCGTGAACTGTGTTTTAAATGACATTAGTTCTTTAACCTAGTTATAGATAGGATTTATTTCATGAATTGGAAAAAAAATCATTAAGTAATGATTGTTGGAAATTAAAACTGAATTAGAGTTTTAATGAATCTTTAAATAGATTGAAAGGTGAATTTGATAACTAAAATTTTCAAATTCAAGAAATGATCGAGAATGGAGTATCCCCAGTTTTGCTCCAGGCGATAGTTAAATCTTTAACTAGATTTGAGCGTGAAATGGTAATTTAATTTACTGTTAACACGGTAGTGTTAGATATGAAGTATTACCAGTTTTGCTTCATGGGATTAATAGGTTGGGATTGGGAAATTAAACAGATGATTACATCGGTAAGGGGCGCTAATCCTGACTAGTTTGAATAATCCATAATTTGTTTTGAACTGATATCCAAAGGAAGATTAAAGAATAAATTTAAAGAATTTATCTTTGATAAAATTAATGGGAACCTTTCCCAAAGTATAAGAATATTTGAATAAAGGAATATTCTGGATTGGAATGAGGTGTATGTTGTGTTTTTATAACACTTGTTTATTATGTACGCGATTTATTCAGAAAGACCGGGTTTATCCCATTCTGAATAACTGATTCGACGATGTGTCGAGGATGAAAATGGTGGTTGAAGACCGGAGGTCTTCATATCGTTTGGATGATTGCTGATGTCTTGATTGGGCTGTACACCCAAGACAGGTAATAAGTGGTGATCGTCCAGACGTACTTAGAGATCGACCAGATATGTGAGGACCTCTCTCCTGCATTGGACATACGAGATGAGGAATAAGATGTCTCCAGTTTCGTTCAGACCCAGAACGAACTTGTAAATGGATGTGTGTCTGACATCGGATTTCCTTCTGTGTGATTGATAGACATCGGTTGCATAGCGTGAATTGCCTGTGTGGCATGCTGAGATGCAAATGATCAAGGCTTCTATTGAAAAGAAGAGTCTTGTGGTAGATGATAAAAGCACAGCTTTAATATAACATAGCTTTGTGTAGCCTTAATTCGCGAGCCTCGCATCCCGGTGTGAACCTCAGAGAGGGCATGCATTTCCTTCTAGCTAGGAGTAGTGTCTGGGTTTTGCATGCCCAGATGTTTTACTTATGTGGATGATGGATAGCGAGGTGCCTCGGTTATATCGGTCTCTGCGAAGCTGATGGATGATATGGTCTTTATACAGACCAGGCTTATGCCCTATAGGGTGGGGAAACGCAGTGTTCAGGCATTTTAATCTATATCGAGTGGACCGGCCCTGACGATCCAAGGGTTGATGCGCTCTAACCCTGAGGCTCGGGCTAGAGAGTCTCGAAGCGGTAAGGACGATCCCTTGCCTTGGTTCACATATGGAAATCCAACTTCCAATACGTGACAATTGCAGTTTTGATTGTACAGCGTAGTATTGACGACATGATATATGATATCCATGCCGTCTAGGATTGATACATTTATATTTGAAGTTGTTTTCATACACTTTACACTATAATAGTATCGAAATGATTTGTTTTAAATGTACTAAGCATGTTTGGCTATTATAAGGGAAAACCCTATCCTCCGTCTTGCGTTGCATTGTGTGATGGGACCCGGATCTTATAATAGCTTCATTTTTCCAAAAAGCATTGTACTGTTTTGTTATATGCACTGGTATTCCTGGGAGGAAACCCGTTCCGTGTTATATGGCGTGGTCCCTGGATTTACTTTATTTTAAAGTAAGGATTTAAATAACTGTTTTAGTTCTCACAGCAGTCACATGACTGACCTGGAGTTTATTGTTTTAACCTAAACTCTGGATGCCCCTATTTTCCACACGAGCAGCTAGTAGTTTTGGTTTTGCAGATTTATATTCAAAGGATCCTGGTTTTTAGTTGGAATGATATTCGGAAAGCTCTGTATCCGTGTATTCCTTTCAGTTGTGTTTTGTATTATTTTCCGCTGCTATGTATTAAAATGTAATTTAAATCTCTGATATTGATCGAATGTATATTATTTCTTCATACTCTATATATTCTTGTATTCTGATGGAATTGTTGTAATAAGCAATGAAATGTTCTTCTGTTTGTGTTCTGATTTGTTGTGTTCTCAATTCAATCCGGGCTTTCCTTTACGAGGAAGTTCGGGTCGTTTCATGGAACCACTATAAATCCTTGCGTGATTTATTTTTGCTACTTTTGTCATTAGTTTCATGCTCGAGATTGGGATTTGAATTATTCATGATTGGTTGATCATTGTGTATGGCTACAGTTATTGTTTTTGGTTGTTTTTGCAAGTCTAATAATGGTCTAATCTTCCGCTAGTGCTTGTGGTTTAGATATTTGATTCGAGTGGTCTTGAATCAGATTAATCACAATGGTTCCAACAGTTGTATCAGAGCAGTTGGTGCTTGTTAGGTGTTTTTTAAAATGCCGGAATGGATAATAGCTCAGTAAGTCCTTCAACCGGAAGTCCGCATAGTGTGGCACCTTATGTACGGGGTTCATATGTGGCGTCGGGTTCTCAATTGGTAATTGACAAGTGGAATGGTGATAATGACTTTGAGAAGTGGCAATGGAAAATGAAAGCGGTTCTTAGACGGAATTAGGGTGCACCGAGTGGTATTTGATACTCAATTATTGCCAAGTGATACCTCGGATGTTGAGAAAGAGGAGATGGAGGAATGGGCTTACACTACTCTTCAACTTGCTATGGGGGAGAATGTGATCTCCGAAATTAATGGTGAGACAACTGCTAAAGGCATTTGGGACAAGTTGGAAGAATTGTATATGAAGAAGTCACTCACTAACCGTTTCATCTTGTTGTGGATGTTTTTCAACTTCAAGATCAAGGAGGATAATTCGCTTAAGGCACATTTGAATGCCTTTGATGACTTGCTCATGAAGATGAAGGCCAATGATTTGAAGATTAAGGAAGAGCAAAAGGCGATGATATTATTGTGTTCGTTGTCGGATCGCTATACGGGTTTCTCAAATAGTTTGATCTATGGCCGGGATACTTTGACTCATGATGATGTCAAGATGGGTCTTCTTATTGAGGAGTTGAGAGATCAAATGAAGGAGATGAGTGAGGGTAGTAGTGGAGCTAGTAGTGGTCACAAGTTGTTTGTGGAGAAAGAAAAGAATGTGAAGAAAGGAAACCGGGGGCGTTCTAAATAAAGAAATCCTGGTGGAAGCAGTAAATCAAACGAGAGAAATGGCAAGTGCTTTATTTTCAAGAAACCAGGACATTGGAAGAATGAATGTTCGGACAAAGATAAGAAGGAAGTAGCACCTTCATCCATGGCGGTAGAGAGTGGGGATGGTGAGATAGATGAGAATGTGTTGACGGCGGTAGCATCGGGTGTTTCGGGTAGCGAATGGGTTCTCAATTCGGGTGCGTCGTATCATATGACGCCAAATAAAAATTGTTTTTCGTCCTTTGAAGTCAAAGAGGGAAATGCAATTGCTATGAGAAATGGTGCTATTTGCAAGTTGATGGGTAGTGGCTCCGTGCAAATAAGGATATTTGATGGAGTTGTTCGCACGCTCACCAATGTTCGCTATGTTCCGGGACTTAGGAAGTCGCTTACATCTTTGGGGCAATTGGATTATCTAGGATTCAAAATCACTATCGAGAAGGATTGCTTGAGGATTTATAAGGGGGCACTTGTGGTTATGAAGTGTGCTAGGACTCATGGTATATATTTGCTTCAAGGTGTGGCCGTAGGGGTGAGACTTATGTGGGTGTTGATAGTTCTCGTGACTTGGATGCGACATGGTTGTGGCATTTTAGATTGGGTCATGTCTCGGAGAGGAGTTTGGATATTCTTTGGAAGAGGGAGATGATCGACGGTGAGAGTTTCAAAAAACTAAAGTTTTGTGAGGAAAGTGTCATGGGGAAGCAAACAAGGGTATCATTTGATGAAGGCAAACATGACTCAAAGGAGGTTCTTGAGTATGTTCATTGGATGTTTGGGGACCAACACTGGTTGCTTCTTTGGTGGAGCTCGTTATCATATTTCTTGCATTGATGATTTGTCTCGAAAGGTATGGGTTATGTAATGAAGGCCAAGTCGGAGGCATTTGCTAAGTTCAAAGTGTGGAAGGATCTTGTTGAGAATAAGAGTGGCAAGATTTTGAAGGTGTTAAGGACCGACAATGGCGGCAAATGTGTTTCCCGGGAATTCTTGGAGTATTGTAAGCATCACGGAATCCGAAGACATTTTACTACACCGGGAGATCCGCAATCTAATAGAGTAGCAGAGAGAATGAACCGAACTCGACTTGAGAAAGCTCGATGCTTGAGATTAACATCGTGTTTGTCTAAGGGATTTTGGGCCAAATCTTTGTCAAACGCAGTGCATATTGTGAATTGAATTTCGTGCTCGGCCATTGATAATAAAATTCTGGAGGAAGTGTGGAAAGGGAAGAGTGTTGACTTGAGATATCTTCATGTGTTTGGTAGCCTAGTTTATGTGCATGATCCAGGGAATGATAAGCTTGGAGCTAGAGCATTCAAGGGGGTCTTGCTTGGTTTCACGGACGGCGTGAAAGGCTATCGGATTTGGAATTCAGAAACGAAGAAGGTTGTTAATTCTCGTCATGTCACTTTTGATGATTCGGCTTTATTCAAGGAGAATGAGAGCTCATCGGATGTTCCAGATTTGGTTCATGGTGAATCAATGGAGAAGGAAGTCATTCCCACATTCTATCGAAGTGGTTGTAGAGTTGAAGAAGAAGCTCGTGGGGTTGATGCGGTTGATGAAACATCACATATTCCACATGGTTCCTCTAGTGATGTTGGTGATGTACATGATACTAGAGAAGTTTCGACTCAAGTTGGAGCCGAAAGGGGTTTGGGTGATAGTATTGCTACTCGGGTTAGTCGCCAAGCAATGGGGCCTCCCGAAAGATATGGTGATTGGAACTACCTTTGCTTTTGTGATCATTTGGACTATGCTCTCAATGTAGTCTAAGATGAGCCGATGGACCTTGATGACGTCATGGAGTCAAGAGAGAGCTCGAAGTGGATTTGCGCCATGGAGGAAGAGATGCAATCGTTAACGAAGAACCGAACTTGGGAGTTGGTTCCACTTCCCCAGGAAACCGTGCTTTAGGGTGCAAGTGGATTTACAAGGTGAAGGATGATGGAAGGTACACAGCAAGGTTAGTGGCAAAGGGGTTTGCACAAAGAGAAGGAAAGGAGTATAATGAAATTTTTGCATCGGTGGTACGCCATACTTCTATCCGGGTTTTGCTAGCGATAATTTCTATTCATGACTTGGAGTTGGAGCAACTTGATGTGAAAACCGTCTTCTTGCATGGAGACTTGAATGAAGACATCTACATGGAGCAACCGCAAGGATTTGTTGTAGATGGTAAGTCTAAAATAGTTTGCAAGTTGAAGAAATCACTATATGGATTAAAGTAATCACCTAGACAATGGTACAAGAGATTTGTTCATTTCATGCTTGAAAGTGGCTTCCATCGAAGCATCAAGGATGCCTACGTATATTTCAAGAGGCTGGGAAATGATTATTGGGTGTATTTACTCTTGCATGTGGATGATATGGTCATTGCTTCCAAGGATAAGAATGAAATCAACAAGTTGAAGATGCTTTTGAAATCGAAATTCGAAATGAAATATCTTGGAGAAGCAAGGAAAATCTTGGGCATGGAAATTGGAAGGGACCGAAAACGTTTTTAGTTAAGATTGACTCAAAAGGAGTACATTAAGAAAGTGCTTTTCCGGTTTAGCATAGAGAATGCAAAGGCGTTAAATACACCTTTACCTTTTCATATGAAGCTTTCAGATAAGGGAACACCTATCGGGGATAAAGACAAGGCTTATATGGAAAAGGTGCCATATGCAAATGCAGTTGGTAGTTTGATGTACGCCATGGTGTGCACAAGGCCCGATATTGCAAATGCCATTGGGGTGGTTAGTCGGTATATGGCTAATCCGGGGAAATCGCATTGGGAAGTCGTGAAGGCTATAATGAGATACTTGAAAGACACAACATCTCATGGACTTGTTTTTGCAGTAGTGATGAGGGGAGTTGCAAGTTGGTCGGTTATTGTGACTCGGACTACGCCGGTGATAGGGATCGGAGGAAGTCAACTTCCATGTATATCTTCACCCTTGGTGGGACAGCCATTAGTGGGAGATCAAGATTGCAAACCGTAGTTGTTTTATCCACTACGGAGGCGGAGTTGGTTGTCGTGGTGGAAGAGGCCAAGGAGGCACTCTACTGGAAGCGATTGTTGTGTGACTTAGGTTTAGAACATGAGAGTATCGATGTTCAACGTGATAACCAAAGTGCTATCCATTTGGCGGAGAATTTGGCGTTTAGCTCACGGACCAAGCTTATTGAGGTGAGAGAGTCATTTCTTGTAGCCATGGATGAGGATAAGCTAGTATACCTTCGGAAAGTGCACATAGAGGAAATGCGTGAATATTTTTTACTAAAGCATTGCCGTATGCGAAGTTTGAGTATTGCTCGAACTTTATTCGCTTGTTGAGTTGCTAGGTGCCATAGGGTGGCACGGGGTGGAGAGAGTGATTTTGTTTGTTTTGATGGAAAGGAATAGCGGTGAGAGATTGTAAATCTATCTTCATGGTAAGTACTCGTTACACTCCCGAGTACATTGTTTTTTTGGTGAGATGGTTTTGGTTTGAATGTTTTTAACACTACATTGGTGGGTGGGGGCTTTGCCTGAACTTGTTGATTTAATGCAATATGCGGTGGCCATGCCGGAGCTCATTGGGGAAACATTCAAGTTTGCTTGGTCGAAGGTAGAAGGAAATTCTTGGGTGCATTGGAGTTTAGAATATGGAGATGGATATAGTATCGAGGTGGAGTATTAAAGTATGCGATACTATATGTTTGATTGAAGAGGATGAAGATGGCTTTGCACTGGAGAAGACCATTTGCAAATCAGAGTTCGCACGAGAAAGTTATAGCTGAGAAGGTGTTTGATGTCAGTAGGCTGGTGCGACAGACGTGTGTCGTGGGGTGTGACAAACGTCTGAGTTGTCATTGTGGATTTTCTCGAAAGTTCTTATAGAGGTCTGTCATATTGTGGACAGATGTTTGAGAGGGACATATGTCTATCAGGGCCTATGACAGACGTCTGAGCTGAGTGCGACAGACGTCTTTCATCTCCCTTGACAGACATTTGACAAGGCATTTGACAAGGCATTTGGGCTATTTCGGGATGAAAACTTTGTAAGTTGATTTGTGAAGACTTGGGGGCAATTTCGATGATTGGCCTATCTCTATATAAGCTATTTTCAGAGGTTCAAAGGGAGCGCTTGGAGACTTAATTGAAATCAAGGGTTTATTCTCAAGGATGAATTAGGGTGTATAACCTAATTCCAATTCTCCAATTCTATTCTCCTCAAACTCTTTTCTGTATTGAAATATAGTGATCATTGGATCAATCTCTTATATTCCTTTCATCGTGGTAATAAAAAAAACTCTCTCCAAAGTGGATGTACACTAACAAGATGTTAGTGGAACCACTATAAATCCTTGTGTGATTTATTTTTGCTACTTTTGTCATTAGTTTCTTGCTTGAGATTGGGATTTGGATTATTCGTGATTGGTTGATCATTGTGTGTGACTAGAGTTATTATATTTGGTTGTTTTTGCAAGTCTAAAAACAGTCTAGTCTTCCGCTAGCTCTTGTGGTTTATATATTTGATTCGAGTGGTCTTGAATCGGATTAATCACAATGGTTCCAACAATATCTACATGGTGGGCTATAACATGTAATTGTAGATTTATCTACATACAACAGGATGTAAATGTGTCTCTATATATCATGTATATATCATATATATGAACTTCTCTCAATAAGAAATAGATTACACATTACTGTGCTGAAAATTAATCTTTTCATATAGATAGAGCTCCAAACATGAATATGTATATATATAAATTCATTGACCCAGAATATAAGAAATGTATGTATGTTATATGTATTAACACTAGTCATACTAGTCTCGGCACACATACATATACAAACTTGCAGTATTAGTTTAAAATGACTTTTATATTTATATAGCACCATGATACAATAATATATACATGTGACATAAAACTGAAATGAATAGGAAAACATTTTTCCTGTAAGTTTGAAATCAGATTATAATAAATATATATTTATCATCATAAATATATAATCATAAAAATTTAAGTCAAAATGTAGTTTTAGATAATAGATCGATAACATATATATCAATATATATATATATGCTATACATGGATATATAGAATACATCATTTATGTATTTTACAAAGTTATCGAATCATAATACAGTTGTTATGATTCTTAACCATTCTGTACATAATCTATGTAATGTAAATAAAAGGTATGGAATTACGAACGAATTCTAAGCACATAAATCTTGAACAAATAGAACAGTTTTATTCTCTGAAATCAAAATAGAGTCAAATACTCTAATTTTTAAGTAAAATAGAAAATATATTTTAATAATAATTAATTTCATCAAATCAAATATTATTAAAAGCAAAACCTGAAAGGTCAAATATTTACTACATTTCTTATCAAAGTAGATTATATGCAAAACAAAGTCAAAATATTTAATCAAACATTTTGATTATGGGATTGTCAGGGTTTATACATGCATACAAGTCTATACAGCAATTTTAATGACTCAGGTTAATAGATCAGGTCTTATTAATATTTTACAGAGAATGACAACTCATTGTTGTTTCTTGATCAATATCAGAAACAATATTGAAATATACTCCAGATATTAAATCTCTAATTTACAGCCAAAAATCGCCTCTGAATCCGCTTCTGACCACCGTTCTGAAATTCCTACTGACCCTTGTTCATCTCTGCGACATGTAGGACTAAGACTAATCCAATTCAGGGTATCAAATATGCTCCAGATCTTAAATTAAAAAAGGTTTTCCCAGATCTGGTGTCGATAGATGGAGATCTAACTTCTAAAGCTAGGAATTATCAATCAAAGGCCTGGATAGATGTCATAAAAGAGAATAATTATGACTGCAACTCTATCCGGCTCAAATTTTATGAAACTGCAGTCAATGATAATATCAAGATGGCATTTATCAATGAAGAATTAATCAACAAAGCCAGGAAAGGTGGTTAAATTTGATAGTCTTCTATGTTTTTGGAGGTAAACCGTATTATAATTTTTTAAAAGACTATATAGACCGAAATTGGGATTTGAAAGTGAAGTACCAGTTATTCTCAAGGGAAAATGGATTTTTTTATCATTAAGTGTGATAACCCTAGTGATTGTGAGAGAATTTTAGAATCAGGGCCTTATTACTACAATAAGACTGATCTTTATGAGAACATGGGAACCAGGATTGAAATTATCTAGAGAAGTTTTACATACAGTTCCAATTTGGATTCAATTGCTTAATGTTGACTTAGATTTTTGGTTTTTTGAGGCTATAAGTAGGATAGTGTCTATATTTGGTCATCCTCTGAAATTAGATACGGTCACAGAAAATGTTGTTCGTATATTGTATGCTAGAGTCTTGGCGGAAATCAACATTGACTTTAAGATTCTTGAGGTGATTCCTATTTAGTGCTATAATGGTGACATTATTTGGAAAAAAGTAATTTATGAGTGGCCTACAAAACAGGTCATTTGCTTCAGTTGTTTACCCCTTTTGCTTCAGTTCGACAACCGAAGCAAATGCAGATGGCGCAACAGATCAAAATCTGTTGTTTCGGTTGAATAACCGAAAAAATAATCAGTTTTTTACTTCAGTTATTGTACAGCTGAAGCAAAAAAGTATGTCATCGACTGAAAGAAGACTCTACTTGTTGCTTCAGTTGTAAACTAAAGCAAAAAACTGCTTCTTTACAAATAACTATAACTCTCCAATATTAAACAATATGAATATATATATTAAAACAAATAGCTACTGCATGCAATTAAATAATCAAATTAGATACTGAGCAATATACATAAATATAATTCGTTGATAATATTAATAGTACATACATTTAATAGCAACAATATAATCCATTGATACATCAATGATCCAATCTTGATAAAACATATCTAACATAGAAATTTTACAAAGATACAACTTCAAGAAAATGAAGACAATGCAGAATTAAAAAAAATGTTGCCCCCACTAAAGACGAACTTCCGTAAACAAGTCGAGCTTTCATTGAAGATGGTGCCTAGACTCCATTGTGCTTCAAAATAAACATACAATTGTAAATTATTGATACAAGGGAAAATAAAGGTGTGCACATGTATAAAATTCAAATGACTATAAATTTCCATATGCTACAAGAATTTATAAATGGTTCCTGTAAAATAAATTCAGATATATGATAATTGAAAGTTTATTTCTACATTGAACTGTAAATTGCATACAAAAAATAACAATGGTTCTTGTATAATAAATTAAATGCAATGATAATTGAAAGTTTCTGTGTTGAACTGTATAATGGAATACAGAAAGTTTCAATTTGTGAAAGTCAAAATATTTTAATGCATGATAATGAAAGTTATGCCATTTTTTTATGTTACTCGTTGATCATGGTTCCGTTTTAAATCAACCAAGAGAGAAGACAATTAGTTTGAAATGTGAAAACAGAATTTTGACATAGATAATTTGATAAAATAAGAAGAGAGACAAACATACCTACTTATCTTTATTGCTCAAATGTAAAGAGCCCAGGTTTTTATTATTATAGCATTTGTCTTGATAAATACCTGCAATGTAAAAAGACTATAAAGAACTGCTTGAATAAAAAGATGCAGTGCAGAATTTACTTGCACAACATTTAGTAAGTAATAGTTGAAACCATATCACAAGAAGCAAATATGAACATAGACAATATGAGAAAATAATGGTTGGCACCAATCCAAGCCAATAAAAGATCCCTACACCACTTTAAAACTACCAGTTCTACGGATCCCTATGTACAAGATACCAAGCTGACTACAAGTAGTATTGTTATTTCAACAATAATTTCAACATCCTTGTAAATTCACTAGGAAACCGTTACTGCATCAAGTTTTATGTCCTCCAACCCTATTACTAAATTAGTTGTCAAAATGTTATATGTCCACATGGATATGATCAAGGGTTCTATCCGGAATAATGCACCTGTATTAAAAAAGAAAAACATAAAATTTGTTCACTGCGTGACCTAACACACTTAAATTCAATGACTGTAAAGTGATGTCTGATACTGTAGCTTCACTATATTGTAAAGTGAACCAAAAAATTTAATTGACCACATAAACAAAAAACAGATGAAGAATTACTTTACTCTTTAGCAAATTGTTGCTACAAGCCCATCGTTCCAGTCTCTCTTTTCCAAAGACTGCAATATGAAAAGATTGGGGTTGGTAGCATTTATAGGAAAACTAGAATGTGAAAAAGTAGCATCTGTTGTTTAGTTATTCAATATATTAAAGACATGCCCTATTTTTACTAAGTTCTAAGGATAAAAACTATGTGAATTGAGCTGCGTGTTTACCCTGACAAAATACAACACAACGACCAGATTCATTGATTCTGGAAATTAACATAAAAGTTGCAGAAATAATCGAAAATGTGATTTTAGATCCGTATTTAAATGAAGCTACTAGAGAAATAGTCCTACCGGACCAACAAATTCTTATTAGATGTTGTAATAACAGTTACGGTGCAATGGTACAGATTTCACATTTAATAAAAGTTTGGACTAAACATATCCAATGAAATAATGAATTTTTATATAACTTTCTTCACTTGATAATAAACTATTTTCAAACAACTTATATATAAAAAAAATGATAAGCTGGCACCAAAAAGACAAAACTAGCCAGTGTGTATATCATTATAATGTTTTCAAACCCCTATTCCTTTATTTTGTAAGATGGAAAAATATTTGTGATGGTTTTCACCCATATTGCAAACTTCCGCTAGTTTCATCAAATTGCAAGAACAAGCATGGATTAAACAACCACCTTTTACCACTAGAAAGAACACATTTACACGTATAGTGCCTGTTCCATGACACCACTTAACGTAAACAAAAGGGCATAACTAGGGGTGAGCATTATTTGGTTAAACCAACCAAACCAGTTTATTTTGGTTGGTTTGGTTTGGTTTTGAAATTAAATCGGTTTGTAATCGACTAGGAAAAATATAAAGTTTGATTATTGGTTTAACCAAATTAACCAAACTTTTACTATATCTTCAAAATTATCAATATTATAATAAATATTTTAGGTTAGTTTAGTTATTGAAGTAAATTTTAATCATCACCTATGTGTCAAAATTAATATTAGAAAGCATAAAAATCATAAATAATAATAATCTAATCATATATTTATAATTTATTTTAAATTATAGTAAATATTCCAAACACAAAGGTGTTAAAACATTTTTAGTTTGGTTTAATCGAATAACCAACCAAACCACATGGTTGGTTTGGTTTGGTTTTCATTTTTATTGGTTTTAATTTGGTTCGACAAATTTCATCATCGGATAAACCAAAACAACCAAATGCTCACCCCTAGGCATAACCACCTGCAACACAAATATAAAAAAATCAATAAAGAATTTCTCAGATCTAGTTAACATGATTCAATAAAGAAATACAGTATCATCTTTTCCTGCGAGATTAAAGGATCCATAAACATTGAAAACACCATCCAAAGAGATCAAATCTATGATGTCACATTTGCTGCTTACATGGCTAAAATAATAAGATATCCAGATGTTAGAAAATGAACAAACAGTAGAAAACAAATGTTATTAAAAAGGTGTTTTAATAAAACTATTTACTTCTAATATACTAGAATGATATTTAGATCTGTTAACTTTAGAAAGATAAAAAACCAAAATTATCTAACTAGATTAAACAATGCTGAGTAACAATAAGGACACTAGTTACACTAGTGTACATTTGAACTGTACTATAAAATTTGAATCAGCAAATCTCAAATTAGTTGAAATTAGTTTAAAAATAAAGTACAAACTTGTCCAATGAGTTAACTTCCAAACAAAAATTTGATAGACTAGCACAGTGAATAAACAATAACACTGGGCCAAAAGTTAGAATCAAACAAAACAATAGCTTTTAATCTAATGAAACTATAAAAAACATGAAATCAACAACATAATATGTCAAAAAATACAAATAAAAACGCAAACTAACAGCACAAAAAAAATGAAATCTACTGAACCAACAAGTAGATATGTTCAATCAACCATAGGATAAGTGGACTATGAGTGCAAGCAAATGACTAAGACAAGGGTGACGAGTCCAAGCGACAACTAGGGTTGACGAGTGCAATCGATCACTAGGGCATGAGGAGCGCATCTACGATAGGTCCAGTGGCGACTAGGGCATGACAAGACCGACGAATAGCGATTGACGAGTGAGAGTGTTGACTAGGTTGGATCTGAAACAGGATTTCGTAATTAGGTTACTTTTGTGATAAACAAGTGGGGACTTTTGTTTAGGTAGGACAACGGAGGAGGGAAGTTGAAAGTTTCCATGGAGTTGTGGACGAAAGATTATATCTTAGGATTTAGGCGGCGACATCTAAAAATTAGGTTTAAGGAAAGAAACAAGAGGGAAACAAAAATTACTAAGGAAACGAGACCCGTGAACAAAAAGGAGGCAGCTATATGTAGGGTCTGTTAAGAAGATGCATCGGATGTTATTGGTGCGAAACATTTAATGGCTCAAAATAATCTGTTTTATTATAATTATTTAATTTGGTTTATAATTATTTAGAGTTTAAGAATTAAGTATAATTTAACAAAATGAATATCTATTTGCATGACAGATAGATATTTTAGATACATAAAGTGTAATATTTGTATTAACTACTGAATATTCTACAATTTATTAAACAAATTTTAAGCTTATTTTTTTAAGGAATCAAATATAATTATTAATTATCAAATTCTATATAATAAATGTTAATTCTTAATTATTAAACTATATATACCAGTTAATAATTAGTATTAAATATTAGACTTAATTAATAAATAGTCATTATTTCATTGTAATATATGATTATTAATTCTTAAATTTTACTTTTTATTTACAAATTATTAGTTATCAATTGTTGCTTGTCACTTTCTAATTATAATTGAATATTAATTGTTAAGTGTATACTAGTAAATATCGATTAACAATAATAATTATTAATTATCAATTGTTAAATATAGTATTAAATTATAAATTAAATATTATTATTAATTATTAGAAGCTATAATAATTAAATAAAAAATTAGCATTAAATATTAATAATTGGATATTAATTATTGAGCGTTGATTATAAAGTATTCAATAATGATATTTAGTTAATTATTAAATATATAATATTAATTATTAATTATTAATTATTAAATGTAAATAAATTTTAGCTGTAATTTGCTTATTAGTAATTAACCATAATAAATGATTAGATATAAAAATATTTATTGATTATAATAATTTAGCATTTTCGTATAGTTATTGTTTCATCAATGATTTTTGCAACACATAAGTGAAACAACTTTTACTATAGTAAATTGATGTTTACAACATTTAGTGAAAAAATCAAAAAAATTAGTTGACGTTCGTTTTTGCAATTTAATAATTATAAATAATAATAATTTTTAAAGTAGAAATTATTATTTACTGATTTCGATATTTTAAGTTCCTTAAATGTTAAATTTAAATATTACATAATAATTATGAATTAAAATTTTTGAATTATTTATTAAATATTGATTATTATAAATTAATGATTAATGTTGATTAATAAAAATTAACTCTTAAATACACTATTTAGTTATTCAATGATAATTACCAATTAAGTGTTAATTGTGTAACACCCCACCTCCGTTAAGGTCACTCACAAAGGGAATGCCTTAACTTTGGTGGAGCGTTTTAGGTAAAAGATGCAGATAAATTACAAGACAAACAAATAAAGCAGCGGAAAATAAAGTCATTTTATAAACAATGTGGTTTAGTTAAACTTTTACAACAATTGTCTCAATCATACTTAAAAGTAATATATAGAACCTTTGTCTTGATTCAAAAACTTCCAAGCATAAAAGAAGCATAAAAATAACAATGATATTCCCCAATAAAGCATGAACAACCATAGCAGTGGAAGGGAGAGTCCAAAGCAATACATCGACTATCTTCGAGCTTGGAAAGAAAACTGAGCTAAGAGGTAACATTTCCTCCCTGTGAACCTTGAGGGGGGGACGAAAGAAAAGAAAGCGAAACAAAACAGAGTCAGACATAAGCCTGGTAAGTCCAGTGACTTTCAGTCTATAAACAGGTTAAAGTAACATGACATGAATAAACTGGATACCAGACCATAACCATGATAATAAGCATAGCAAGACAACAAATGATGATCGTTAGATATAACAAGGTAAGATACACTGAATGCGCTTCTGTTCTTTCTCTGATTTCTTATTTTCTCTGCACCACCCAACTAGCATCGTAACTAGTGTCTTTTATAGAACGATTCGTATTCCCTACTAGTGTCCCTACTAGTATCCTGTGAAGAAGGATCTGTATCCCCTACTAGTGTCCCCACTAGTATCCTATGTTATATAATAAGGTGATCCCAACCCCGCAATTGTGATAGCCTTCAGGTGTACATCTAGTATGAGGATCTTACCTCAATCAGCATATTTGCCATGAAGATGTTAGATGTACCCTTACTACCCTATCGATCGGCTCCCTACTTATATTAATTTGCCTTGTGTCTGTGTCAATTGGCCCTCTCTTGCGTGTAGATACCCTATGCTGATCCCACCATAAGGTGTATCAATTCTTATGATAGCAACCCGACACGATTCAAGATGCACAGTGTATAACTACTGATACCCAGTGCCTGCTTTTTCCCACTCCGGAGTACGTGCACGCCTGTAATCCGTCGGAAACTACACTGACGTACCCCCTACCGCTATTTTGACTGCTTATAATCGGCCCAGTAATCGTGCCCCACGCTGCCTAGTTCAGGGTACCATGATACATCTATGTGGGTTACTGCAGAAATGGGTCCCCGCTACTAGGGTTTCCTACTGGTTAAGTTTGTGGGCCTATGTATCGAAATATTACCCACCTACATGAGATGTACTTAACCCTCCCACTGATTCAAACATGTTTATTTAATGGTTAAGTTTGTGGGCCTATATATACTAATATTACCCACCAACCCAATATGTACTTAACCCTCCTACTGATTCAAGCATGTTTATTTAATGGTTAAGTTTGTGGGCCTATATATACTAATATTACCCACCAACACGATATGTACTTAACCCTCCCACCGATTCAAGCATATTTATTTAATGGTTAAGTTTGCGGGCTTATATTTACTAATATTACCCACCAACCCAATATGTACTTAACCCTCCCACACATTATGCCATATTGGTTAAGTGTTGTCCATTCATGTTAACTTAACCCACCCACTCATCATGTCATGTTGGTTAAGTGTTTCTTATTAACTTAACCCTTCTCACTCATCATGTTGGATTGGTTAAGTGTTTCCTATTAACTTAACCCTGTTCTTTCATCATGTTATATTGGTTATTTCCCATTAACTTAACCCTATTCGTTCATCAAGTTATATTGGTTAAGTATCTCTTATTAACTTAACCCCACGCGTTCATCATGATGTATTGGTTAAGTGTCATTAATCAAATTCAAGTTAACTTAACCTACCCACTTGTCATGTTACGCTGGTTAAGTGTTGCCTTCTTATGTTAACTTAACCCTACCACAAACCATGTTATATTGGTTAAGTATTGTCCTCTCATGTTAACTTAACCTTTCCCATTCATCATGTTATATTAGCCTGTTTTGTTTATTAGCATTAATTCATTCATTAACGCCTTAACCTCTCACATTAGAACTGTTGTTTGCGGTTGCTGGATGTGCCGGGCGGTTCTGGGCAGATTTCTATCGCAAACTCATTCTAACCTCGGGTTTTTGGGCTAAATGCGCTAACCTCTCACATTAAATTTGTGTTGTTGCGGTTACAGGATGTGTTGGGCGGTTCCGGGCAGTTTTACACCGCAACTCAATCTAACCTCGGGTTAGGCATGTTTATCTTTTAGCATATTTACCATACATGTCCAAGTCTAGATTTTATATGCTAATTATCCCAAATTCACACAACTAGTCATGTTCCAATTCTCAAGTTATACCCAACAAAGCTAATTGCAAGTTATGCCCCACAAATTTAATTACAAGTTATAACTCAAAGTAGGTTACACCCAATCTTCCCAAATTTGCAATAATAATCATGCCCCAAAATTATAATATTTGTTATACTTGGCGTCCAGCCAATAGTTAGGCCCAATCTAGATTTAATATTCCATTTTACATTTTTCTCCCAATCTAGGTTTAATATTTCAAGTTACCCCAAATTCGGAATAATAACAATCATGCCCAAAACTTGATTTATATGTAAATTGACCCATCCTGCAGTTATAACGATAATAATGCCCAATATCAATTACAAGTTATACCCAAATCTCAGTTACAAGTCATGCCCAAATCTCAATTACAAGTTATGCCCAAACCTCAATTACAAGTTATGCCTGATAGTACAAAATAGATTAGGCCCAATTCCCCCGTATTCCAATCATGTGTAAATATATATATATATATATATATATATATATATATATATATATATAACAAGCTTTCGTCTAGGTTCAAGACAAAGGGAAAGAAAAGGAAACATAAAAGGTAAGGCATAAAATAGCTATACGACGCTAGATTTGATAATAGAAATATCAGGAACATAAAAGAAGTATAGATCTGAATAAAATTACATCGCAGGCATAAATCTGATAGATTAGATTTGAATAAAATCGCAGGCACAAATCTGATAAAATAGATTTGAATAACATCGCAGGCGCAGATCTGATAAAATAGATAGGATAAATCTGAAAGGATTATCTCATAAACAGCTATAGCTTGGATTTATATTATTACATGGCAAGAATTTCAATTAAGAATTCACATATGAAAGTAACTTGAACTTACAAAAAAAAAGGACAATCTTGTTTTCTAGGATCTGTTTTCTAAAACTGAAAAGCTATCCTTTGATGTAGACTATCGATTCTCTAGTTTAGATTTGATTCGTAGCTTCTAACTTGTTTCCTAATTTTAGAGAAGACTGGAGGCTACACTAGCTTGGCCATGGACAACATGACTGCTCCTTGAAATTATATTGTGTGGTTTAGGGTTGAGGGTTGGGGTTGTTTATATAGAAGTTTAAATTAATGTATGCCGTTAGATCAACCTAGGAGAAATCAGAACCATCCATACCAATTAGAGCCATCCAAAAACTGCCACTTATGCCCTAGTGACTTAGCAACAAGACATAAATCGTCACTGTTCGGATCTGGCTGAGGGGGTCGACCCCTATAGGAGGGTTCGACACCCCCAGTCGACACCCCTCTTGGGGGGTCGACACCTATGTCAACCCCCCTGGGGGGAGTCGGCCCCTATGGGCGAGAATTTTCCCGCCCAGCTGATTCTCGGAATTTTGAAATTCGAACTACTTTCTGAATTAATTATTATTTATATTTAATTTTCTGATTAAACAAGAAATCTTCTGAACTCCATAACTTCTTTATATAGAGTCCGTTTCACGCAAACTCGGACTCTATCTCAAGCAGAATTCCGAGACAAACACAATGGCGCAACCCGTTTCCCTTAATTCCCACTTTTAAAATTAAGTATTCTTTAATATTCATAGAAAATACAGGGTGTTACAAATTGTTATATATTAATTACTAAATATTGATTTCTAAGAACAGGTTATTTAATATTATTTACTGATTTATCAATTACTAAATGTAAGTAAAAAATATTAAACATAATTTTCTAACTATTCATAGTTAACTATAGTAAATTGTTTAATTTAAAAAAATTGATTATTTATAATAGTTAATAATTACAAATTAATTGTTAATAACTAATTATAATAAATTAATATATATATATATATAAGTTGTTGTTTATGATTACTTATTTGTATGTTTGGTCTGATTAAAGTAATTTGTAGTTGTTTCGATGTATTCGCTTTGGTTCCTATAGAACTGATGCAAATTACAATATTTGCTTCAATGCATTTGCTTCAGCTAAGGAACCAATGCAAATAACAATATTTGCTTGTGTTGTAGGTACAACAAAAGCAAGTAACACTATTTGCTGCGGTGCAGTTGCTTCAGTTGTGTGCAAAATCGAATCAAATGATACTATTTGATTCTGTTGTAGGTACAACAGGAGCAAGTAACACTATTTACTTTAATGAATTTGCTTCGGTTGTTAGCGAAATTGAAGCAAATGGTATTATTTGCTTCGGTTGTGAGGACAACTAAAGCAAATGAGGCGAAGCCACCGACATGTTTTGTACTAGTTCCTTCAATTTGCACTAACTGTAATATATTTGGTCATTCTAATGTTGATTGCAAATCAAGTAAAGTCTGGGTTCCTAAAATTGATTCAGGTAGTATGACAGGGATGGAAATTGAACAAATTTGGGAAATCAGAACAAATCTAACTCTGTCCCTGTTGAGAAGGAAATAGTTCAGGGAAAAAAGAATAATTCAGTGAGAGGAAGTATATATATGAGTGCGGGTTCTGGTTCAGAATGTGCTGTTGATATTAATAAAAATCTCAACACTGATAATCCTTTTGGTTTGCTAGATAGTTCAAATTTTAATATACAAGGTACAAATAAAAATGGTACATATAAAGCAGTTAGAAATGCCAAGATTTAATGAAGTGGATAGCCAGTGTAATTGCGATATGGAAACTTGTGAACAGATTAATGAGCGTATTAAAGAGATTAGTTCTAAAGTTAAATCTGATGGGGATGGAACGGTTGTAAGAGAAGTCCGTTGTGCTGAAGTGGATAGTAGGTCTAATGAACAATCTCAAGATAAATCAAAGGATGCATTGATGGAGGAATCAGATAGTTCATCGAGTAGTTTTAAAAAGAGAATAACTAACAAATATAAGGCAAGTAAGTTTAAAGGTGGTGACAAGATGCTAAGTGATAATCCGTTTGTGGAAGATAATCCGAATTGGATAAAACTTGTTTCTCAGTTCCAATCTCAGACACAAACAAGAACAAAAACAAAAACAAAGAAAGTAAAAGAAGATGGAGGTTCGCTTGTAGGTGTTCGGCATGGGGTATAGCCAAGAAATAAGTGTTTTGTGTTATAGTTGTTGTTTGATGGATACATGTATTTTGGATTTGTTTTGAGGCTGCAGTGCTCCCTGGTTAGTAGCTTTGGTTTGATGCTAGGTTTGTGTATTTTAGTGTTACTTGTGCTTCATTGGTGGGACAATATCTGTTTTTTGGCTCGCTGGTTTCAGGTTTATATTAAGTGGTATCTTCTTTATGATGTTCTTTGTTGGGTTTTGATTGGTGTTTCATTCGTGGATCTGCAATTTGTCTTGAATATTTGGAGTTTGTTCTTGGATCAGTGCCTGTTGTTTCATGCATGGGTTTTTGAATCTTTTGTGAATACTTGTGGTGTGTTTTCTTGTTGTTTTTTTAGTGTTAAATTGGTTTGAGCTGGTATTAATGACTATTATGTATAGTATTTGTTTATGTGATGTTGTTGTAATTTGTTACCAGCTTGAACCATTCTCTGTACCTTGTTTTTTGTAATATAAGTACCCCTTTCTTTCAAAAAAATATATTGAAACACATTCTCAAATCACCTTTGTCATACATAACAAATTTTCATCACTCAAACTATGATAATCATCTATCCTATGAGTGTTCATCAAATTATAAACTTAACAGACGATAGTAAATTAAATTAAATATACTATATATAAGTATACAAAATTTATGCTGATAAGCATAATTCCAATTATATAACTTGGGGCATGATAAGTTTATTAATCCAGTTAAATAAATTAGAGCATATAACTGGATTAATATCTAGTTATAGCTCCACATAAACCCAATCAAGTTTATTACTGCTTTAATTATATGTGTACTTATTCGAATTTATTCTGATAAAACAACAAAATCATCAATATTGACTTTCAATATTATAACTTGTTGTCTAATAGAATTTTAATCAAATTCGAATATATGTATACACTGACAAATGTATATACGGTATATATATTAAAAAAAAATATAGAAACAACAGTTGATCAATCCTTTCATATTTAAACAAGCAATAAAATTATTTTATAAAATCAGCATCCATAATAATTGGTCATTTTGATAAATCAAAACTATTTTGATCTATCAGCTGGATTCTATGAATAACAAATAAGTTAATAGCTATATCAAATTTAATTAAGATTCGGATATAATCATCAATAAATCCAATTCAAAATCTTATATTAAATATAAAACTTTATTCATTGTAAAACGATTTTACAAAATGTGTCAAATACAGAGTGAAACAATTACACCTTTAAATTTAGAATGTTATAATTTTGATTATCGAACAATTAAACACATATAAACCCGAATCTCAGTTTCAAAATTACTGATTTTGCAAATACTAGGCTCTGATACCACTGTTGGGTTTCTACCGATCTAATCGGCAACCCTAAATTAACTCTATAACAATTATATTTTGGATCTATGCAAATATTAGTAAATCAAAACAAAATTATTAGTGTTTTCGTACCTTCGATGTTGAATTCCGCGAGATTGAAGAACGAGATGACTATTTGTTCGAATCGATTTAGGACAACATGATACTGGCCCTCTATGAGTATCCATGGATGCTTGCTTCATCTTTGTCACACGAAATTGAAGAAGGAAAAATCTGTCACTAGCCAACTGCCATTATGTTTAATTGCCCTGATTCCTTTTTTATTTCTATTTGATCATCTTTTTATAAAAGGGTCGGTACCCTTTTTGTACATTCAAAAATGGGGCAAATCGAAATGAAGGGGTGTGGACCATTTCAAATAAAATATCCAATGTTTTGAATGTCATTTATTTAAGACGGTCCTTCCTTTTCAAACATTCTTATCATGTGACCCTATAGGTTATTACAACATTAATGATTTTAAATCGTATTTAAAGTCATAAACAGTTATTGGCATCTAGCAATACATCGCTGCTACCCAAGTTATAATAAGATCATCGATTCGATTCAACCTTTTCTGTGACCAGTGCATCAATGTAATATAATCCTTTTAACCAATATATATCCAGGATTAAACTAGAGGCCTGGAACGTATCATCCTCTTTATAATTTAATCCGTTTATCTAGATCGATGAGTAGACTGTTTAAAACAAATCAATATTTGAGAAGGGCTATGCATTTCACACTCTCACTCAATCAAGAGGCCCGTGGATATCACTACAAATATATTGTAGGGTTAAATTACATCTAAATCATTCATAATTTTCATTTGATTTGAGATGTATCCAATAATCACTAATCTGTTACGAGCAACTTTAGATGATATCAAAACACAAATATCTTTGAACAAAATTATAATGATTTCAGGTCTGAGGATCATTACATCACTACCACTATGAGAATAACTTATGATGGTGTTAATTATATTCCATGTAGTTATCTCAAGGTGGGTCATCCCAATACTCTATTCTCCAATACGTATTTATGTCTTGACATAAATATCATGTATATTAATGATCAATGAGATGTGATCATCAGTCTATCAACATACTAGTCTCAATATCTTATTGTTATCCTATATATAAACAATAAAACTTGACTAGGGACATTTAAGAATTATAATACTTAATATATTTCATAATCTCAAGTTCAAGTCTTACTCGAACTATATAATTCCGTATTATTATTCTAAGGACTTCTATTATGTTAATATTTATAATACGTATTAAGTATAACATAACATAATATATTTTTATTCCAAATAAAACAATAACATCAACAATGTTGTTAATCACATCAAATGGATTGCCTCTAGGGAATAAACTCTAATAGTATGTATGTCAAATCTTGACAACTTGACCTTTCAACGATACCCAGGGTACTCGACTTACAATTGGTCTTTTAGAAGCCCCTATCATACCCCTCGGCCGACAATGATAATCCCTCGGCCTTCGCATCTCTAGTCATCAAACCTGACGACTTTTCATAGCTCAAGCAACCTTTTCGAGCAACCATTATCCACCAACTCAAGACCTTTGAGTTGTCACCACATTCGCTGTTCTACACCGATCAGCGAACACCTTTCAACACTTCGAATATTCTACTTGAATTTACTTCGAAGTCACACCCTCATCGACCCATCTTCTTGAGGCACTGACCAACCGAGCCTTCCCTAGAACATCGATTAGCCCCCAAGACACACACCCCCCGATCGGTCCCTTGGACATACACACACACCCCGATCGGTCCTCTGGACACACTGATCCTTCCTCCTGACTACACCCACCGATCGGTCCTCCGACTACACCCACCAATTGGTCCTCTCAGAGCACACCGATCGGTCCTTACCCAGCTTTTTCTCCAAGCCACTCCACAATTGATCCTTCCTGACTGATCGATCCATTGTACAACCTAATTCAACTCCAATTTCGACCAAAACTTCGCTAAATGACAAATTCAACGAAACCGACTCATCCAATACAATCATAAGCATGTTATGAAACCATTAACATCATGAAAATGACAATTATTGTCTAATTATGCAAATTCACCAAAAATCATGATAAATGAACATATGGTCTAAATTGCGAATCTAACTTGCATAAACATGCAAAATGGAATAAGAACTACCGGTTTAAACATGCTAACATAGGTGATAGGGTGTTTTATATGAAAATGGATTTATCAAGGTATAGATCTATGGTAAAACACATGAATTTGATGAAAAACATGATCAAACATTCATAAACTTCATTGGATCCATGTGAGAGATGTAAATCACTCAATGATTCTCCAAAAACAAGCTAAAATCAATGAATTAAGATCACGGACAGCAAGCAGTTCGAACCAAACCCCTTGATCTGATGAATTCCCACTTCGAATGATGTAGATCTAGCCTCCAATGGTGTAGATCTTCGATTTTCTAAGATTAGATCTCGATTTTAATGGTGGAAAGGTGTTAGAGGAAGGAGGAACATAGGCCACCAAATGAGAGAATAGAGAAACTAAACTATTTCCCATATCTGTTACCCCCTATTTATAGTTTCCACCAACCCACTAATGGTCCTCTACAAATCAATCCATTTAGGCTCCCAAAACCCGAACTGCCAACTGAAAAATCTTTAAACAACGATTCCTACCAAACCGCTGAGCCAAATCTTTAATGTAACCACTCTACGAAAAGATAATCTTCATTTCCTTTCCAATGGCACAAGTCTCACCAATTGCTTCGACCTGAATCAAAAGTTATGCCATGTACAAGACTGACAGGGGTAAAATTGTCTGAAACAAAATTGGTAAAAATTATGGACATGTCTCACATCCCCATAAGCAACATATTAAAATATGAGAATGATCCAATCCTCAGGGAATAAAACAAAAATATTTTACGATCCTCTAATACGTAAAATGCAGGTTGTTACATGGAAAACAGTCTTAGTGAGTGATAAAACAGCTATCTAACATCATCAATAAAGTATATGAGAATAGGCAGATTCATCTCATCTACCAATCATGTCATCAGAGAAGAACCCATCTCGTCTCCTCCATATCTGACAGTGTTAACCTTTACAACAATCAGATAGAAACAAGTAGTACATTCATGGAAATTAGTTATCAAGTGTAGACCATCCTAATCGATATTGACATCTCCAAAGCATGATCCCCGAAGGCCTAAACCAACATCAGACAAGCACCCAAGAGATATCTCCTTCGACTTCGAATAATCTACACAAGACGATACAAGAAAAACAATCATCATCCATGACACTGGCTATCACCGCAATCTTGCTTCAAAACCATCGTTAATCGTATGACCGACCCATCTGGCCACTTGTCAAGGGCTAATGGTAACCCCAGTTCTAGCCAAACTCCATAAGCCATCTGCATTGTATGTTTGTCTACTCGACAAAGACAACTAGGCTTATCAAGTTTTTGCTCAGGGTACTCGACTCATCTAGTCATTTAGGCGTCTCCATTGTACCACTGCGTTGAGCCCGCTAGGACCTCCAACTAACGATAATCTCTCGGCCTTCAGTACCTCTAGTCATCATAGTCAATGACTATCTGTAACTCAAGCGTCTTCTTGAGCAACCATTATCCACAAACACATCTTTGAGTCGTGCCCACATTCGTTGCATTCCACCGATCAACGATATTCACAAGCTCAGCATCTTTGAGTCATATTCACATTTGTTGCATTTTATCGATCAATGAACACATCACAACACTTACATTCCACCTTGAATTCACTGCGAAGCCATGTCCATTCCCGAACCAAAACAACATCAAAAATTGGTCCACACGAGTCAGGTCATTTTCTGCACACCAGTCAGGTCGTCCAACGACCTAACTCCTCCCGACCCTCCTTCTTGTGAGCTATGAACCTATGACCTAACCTGCACGACCCAATTTGCCGTGACATGGTCTTCATGACCTAACCTCCACCTTGAACGACCCTGGGACGACCGACCCAACTTCATCTAACATCCACCTCTCCTCACAGAACCGACCCACCTTGCTTCAAATCACCAATGAACCAGTCTCTTTGAAGCTCCAGTGACTCGAAGCCATCCATTCAAACTGACCCATCGCCAACAACCCATCTCCGCATTTCATTTGCATGCTTTATACGACCCGAACCATGCTCAAACGATCTAAGCTTCAATGACCTGAAGTCTCATGATCCAAACTTCAACTCGAACGACCCAACTCCATTTCTTGGAGCACAAGCCATGCGACCCGACTCCAAAATGACCCGACTCCAGATCTGACCAATCTAACTCCAATCTTGACTAAATCATCACCGTATGACAACATCAATGCAATCAACTCATCTAAATCATCCAATTCAGCTATAAACACTTTACAGAATCATCATCAAAACTAAAACGATAATTATTCATCAACAATCATATAGAATTCATCGAATCATAATAAATCAATGAATAGACAAAATAATGGATCTAAACTTGCATAAACATATGAATTAACATAAAAATTACCGGTTTAAGTTGCTAGATTTGATCCTATGGTGATTCAAATGAAAATATACATATCATGATGTAGATCTTGGTGAAAACAACTTAAAATGATGAAAATAAGATCACACAAACCATATACTTGATTGAATCCGCGTGAGAGATGCTTATCCTTCATTATTCTTCAAATTAACTCGAAATCACTAAATTCCCAATCTGGACTGCAAAGATTTAGCTTCAAACCTCTTAATTTGATGTGATCTTCCTTCACTCGTTGCAGTTCTAGCTTTATTCGATGTAGAACTTAAATCTTCTCGTGTCGATCTAGAATTTTAATGGAGGAAAGGAGTATTTGATAAAACAAGGAGGATCACGAGCTCAACTAAATGAGAGGATAAGGAAAATAAACTATTCTCCATGCCTCTACCCCATATTTATAGGCTCCAACCAGCCCACTAATTGGGCACACCAAATCAGCCCATTAATGACTAGCCAAACCTATGCAGAAATTCTGCAGAACTAAAACTGCGATTCCTCCCAAACCACATAACCATATCTTTAATGTAACCACTCTACGGAATTGGCAACACCATTTCCTTTCTAATGAAATCGATCCTAGCACCTGATTCGATTCCAGTTAAACTTATGCCTTATACAATGCTGACATAGGAAAATGGTCACAAATAAAATTGGTAAAAATTATGGACATGTCCCACATCACCATAGACAACACATCGAAATATGAGAATGATCCAACTCTTAGGGAATTAAATAAAAATATTTTATGATCCTCCGATACGTAAAATGCGGGTTGTTATATACTCTCCCCCTTAGGAATTTCATCCCCGAAATTCCAAACAAATGCAAGCAACCAAAACAATTCTGCATGGCTATCATCCATGAGCAGCCAATTTATTATCCAAACTAGCATCCATCAAGCCATGCATTCATAGCCTTATCCTAGCATATGGAATTCTAACAATGATAGCACAAGTTACAATGGTGTAAGGTGATACAACATTAATGGGTCATACCGACGAAGAGTCCTTGATGGGTCGTCTTCAAACTCTCTTCCGTTTTCCATGTAAAATCGTCATCCTATGCAGTTAAAGCACTCAGCAGATCTAATAAGGAGGAGGTGGAAAAAGTTTTAATGGGGATAAAGCGATAAAATAACAGGATATGGCGGATGAGCCTAAAATAGCATATAAAACTCGTATTTAATGGTTTTACAAATATATAAGTGATAATTGAATGGAAAATTAAGAATTAACTTAATTATAATGAGCACATTCTCGATTTTAAATAAAAGCATTAGGAAATATATGTAAATAAATATAAACTTTTATTTAGCTTGGTTAAATTTAATAGAATATTACAATATTTTAAATTCTGAAAAATAAATGTTAAAAAATTATATTAAAAACCTATTTTATAAACTTTATAATGTATAATGTCATTTTTAAATTCATTTCTTTTATAAAAGATATAGCGGAATATAGCCAAAATAATGGGATATATCGAGAATATCGGAATATAGCGGGGATTAAAGCAGATAGGCTATTTCAAAGACTATTTGGAAATAGCATAGCGGTAGAAATCAGCTACACGATATAGCGGGGATATGGCGGGGTAATAACGGGGAATTAACTGCACAGTCTTCATCATCCTCACTCCATTGCGCCTTAACTAGCTTAACCATCTTCCTCGTAAGCTGTTTCATGTCATTCCCATAACGCGAAGCGACTTATGAGGTTTCATAACTACGGTCTCGACTTCTAGGTCATTGTACTATTCCAGAGATACCACCACATTCGAATCATGCACACACTTCCATAGAAAAACACATGGAAAACATTGTGCATACTTGACATTTTCTTAATTAAACCCAATCTGTATGCGAGCTTTCCAATCCGCTTCACTTTCGGAAATGGTCCAACAAACCTTGGAGCCAACTTTCCTTTGCTTCTGAACTGAACAACATTCTTCAACGGTGAAATCTTCAAGAAAACCATGTCGCCAACATCGAATTCCAAATCTTTTCGATGCTTATCGGTATAACTCTTCTGACGATCTTGGGCTGCCTTCATTCATTGTCAAACGATCTCGATGCAATCCGATGTTTCTCTAATCATCTCAGGCCTAAGTACCAACTTATCTTCAGTTTCTAGCCAACATGTCAGGGAATTACATGGTCTATCGTACAACGCCTCCTATTGTGCCATCCTAATGCTCGACTGGTAGATGTTATTATACACAAACTCATCTAGGTGTAGGTAGTCTTCCCATGATCCCCTGAAGTCTAATACACAAGCCCTTAGGAGATCCTCCAAAACTCGGTTAACCCTCTCGGTTTGACCATCAGTTTGGGGATGATAAGCCATACTCAAACACAACTCAGTTCCCAAAGTATCTTGCAAACTCTTCCAAAATCCACTCATGAACAATGGAACTCGATCACTAACTATGCTCTTCGAGATACCATGGAATCGAATTATCCATTTAATATAAAGCTCAGCCAACTTCAATGTTGTCCTAGTCAATTTAACAGGAATAAATCTTGCACTTTTGGTCAAGCGATCCACTATGACCCAAATTCCTTTGTTTCCTACCCTAGTCCTAGGTAGTCCATCGATATCTACTCCCACTTCCACATAGGAACTTCTAATGGCTGAAACATTCCGCTCGACTTCTTCTGTTCAGCTTTCACAAACAGACATTTCATGCACTTAGAAATAAACATTCCAATATCTCACTTCATCCCTTCCTAATAATGGGCTCACTTCATGTCCTGATGCATCTTGTTACCACCGGGATGAATCGTCAACTTCGAGTGATAACATTCCCTCAGAACCTCATCTCTAAATCCATCAATATCAGGAACAACCATTCACCCTTTCTTTTGAAGCCAACCATCTCGATCGACCTTTCGAACTCTTTATCATCCAGTTCTAACTTCTAGATAATCTCGACAAGCTTTGTTTCACGTTTCTGGCTCTCTCCAATCCTTTCGTTGAGAGTCGGTCGTATCAAACTTTTCAGGTTTTAACTCACATTGTGATTTGAAATTAAACTCTGCCAAGTACTCAAGGTTTTTCCATTCTGAAACATCACTACCAAACTTGAGTGTCTTCGACTTGATGCATCCACAACTACGTTACCTATACCAGGAGCATAGGCTCGATGCTAGAAACTCTAACCACCGTTGTTGCCAAAGATTCAAATCCTTTTGGGAGAAAATATATTTAACGACTTGTGATCCGTAAACAACTCGAATCGAACTCCTAACAGGTAATGTCTCCACATCTTCAGAGGAAACACGATCGCTGCCAACTCCAAATCATGAGTTAGATAACTCCTTTCGTGCGGCTTTGATTGTCGACTCACGTATGCTACAACTCTATTGTTCTATATCAGTACTGCTCCAAGCCCAGTACCACGTGCATCGGTGTATACCACCATCTGTTCATTCCTACTTGGAGTGGTCAAAACAGGAGCACTCGTCAGTCTCTCTATCAGGATTCCAAAAGCTTTTCTCACACTTCGTATCCCTTATGAACATTTGGTTCTTCTTCGTCAATCCTATTAATGGTGTGGCTATCTTGGAGAAATACTTGATAAGCCGATGATAATATACCGCTAACCCAAGGAAACTTTGAACATCCATCGCATTCTTAGGTCTATCCCAATCCGGAACTGCTGCCACCTTAGCAGGATCAACCGCTATCCCATTTCCAAAAACAACATGGCCTAAGAACCTCATTTCACTCTTCTAGAATTGACACTTTGATAACTTACCTCTCAGCTGATGCTTTCGCAAGATTTCCAAAACAACTCGCAAGTGCCACTACAACAAAACGACCATATTACAATGGTGTCTCCATATCTTCTTATAAGTAATATCCAAGTGATCAACTAGCTGATCCCCCAGATATTTGTCTATACCCATGATGAACTTCTCATTCTTCTTATAAGGAGTCCCGACATATGAACGAGCATACTTCGAGAAAGCATCGAAGTCAGAAACATACTCCAGCACCGGTCAACCATTCTGCTTAAGCCCAACAAACTTCTTAAATAGAATATACTTCTGGATAGTAGAGATAAACTTCGTCTCAAACTTGACTTGGAATTGCTCCCATGAAATATCATCTTCTGGGGTTTCTAGAGTGACAGAGTTCCACCAGTACATAGCTCTACCCTGTAGCTACCTCGATGCAAGCTTCCTCTTTGTTGCATCGTCAATTCCCAAGTCTCCAAAGATTTGAATGCAAGTATCAAGCCACCCTTAAATCTCTACAATTGGCATTGTTCCCTTAAACGGCTTCCCCGTAGAGTAGTAAAGTATTTGCACAGTTTTGCGAAGTCAACGACCCTAGGCACTTGAACTCCTACATCTATCGCGGCCGTCTCCTGAGCGTGTACCTTTATCATGATCGTTGCCATCATGGGCTCAAATATAGTTGTGTAGGCTGTATACCGCCATCACCCCCTATAGGAATAGTCCCCTCCCTAGTAGTGTATCTCAATTGTCGACGACTCATTCTAAATATGTAATATATAATGATTAGTCCATGAGAGAAAATTTGCAAATGGAGTTCAAATTCTATTATATTGTACCCAAATATATAGTATACATCAGTTGAAATCTACAAATATGTCGCTCATACGTAATGACATCTTTGAAGTTTGGCTGTAATCGATAACCAGATCTCTAATACCAAATGTGACAACTGCCCACAACTCCTACATGTAACAAGGGAAACAATGCGCTAAAAGATGTGCTGGGTAGTTATGGACGATCATCAGGGTAGAATAACACAAGTGGAACCAGTTGTATAACTCACAACGCAAGGATAAAATATAATAGAACATATACAGCAGGCATTAATTGTGAAGCATAATTGTACATAATGTTAAACATCCATATCATTAGGGAATATCGATAACATCATTGAATTAAATCAACAAATTCTGTACAAAAGGCCTCACTACAACACTCAGAGAATACATCAGACAGTGGAAAACATCATAATATGTATAGTAAGAAAACTGATAAGTATGCCTCCTGCTCGTCATCGATTTTCAGCATTGACCACCAAGATGTGCTACTTGTTACCTGCTACTCAGTCTTCCCATCCAACACATGGATGAACAACCCAAGGTAATAAAAGGGAAACGTAAAACCTTGAGTCCGACAACAGTCTTAGTGAGCAATAAAACAACTATCTAACATCATCAATAAAGTATATGAGAATAGGTAGATTCATCTAATCTACAAATCATGTCACCAGAGAAGAACCCATCCTGTCTCCTCCACATCCGACAGTGATAGCATTTACAACAATTAGATAGAAACAAGTAGTACATTTATGGAAATCAATTATCAAGCGTAGACCGTCCTAATCGATATTGACATCTCAAAAGCATAATCCACGAAGGCCTAAACCAACATCAGACAAGCACCCGAAGATATCTCCTTCGACGTCGAATAATCTACACAAGACGATACAAGAAAAACAATCATCATCTATGACTCTGGCTATCACTGCCAATCTTGCTTCGAAACTATCATTAATCGTATGACCAGCACATCTGGCCATTTGTCAAGGGCTAATGGTAACCCTTGTTCTAGCCAAACTCCATAAGCCATCTACATAGTATATTTGTCTTACTCGACGAAGACAACTAGGCCTATCAAGTTTTTTCTCATGGTACTTGACTCATCTAGACTTTTAGGCATCCTCATTGTACCCCTACGTTGAGCCCGCTAGAACCTCCGACTAACGATAATCTCTCGGCCTTCAATATCTCTAGTCATCATTGACAGCGACTATCCATAACTCAAGCATCTTGTTGTGTAACCATTATCCACCAACTGAACATCTTTGAGTCGTGCTCACATTCGTTGCATTCCACCGATCAATGATATTCACAAGCTCAACATCAACGAACACATCACAACACTTCGACATTCCACCTTGAATTCACTTCGAAGCCACGTCCATTCCCGAACGAAAATAACATCAAAAATTGGTCCACACTAGTCAGGTCATTTTCTGCACACAATCTGGTCGCCCAATGACCTAACTCCTCCAAACCCTCTTTCTTGCGAGCCAAGAACCCACACCTAACCCACATGACCCAACTTGCTATGTTCTGGTCTCCCCGACCCAACCTCCACCTTGAACGACCCAGGGATGACCAATCCAACTCCATTGAACATCCACCTCTCCTCATAGAACCGACCCACCTTACTTCAAAGCGCCAATGACCCAGTCTCTTTGGAGCTCCGGCGACTCGAAGCCATCCATTCAAACTGACCCGAAGCCAATGACCCATCTCTGCATTTCACTTGCATGCTTCATACAACCTGAACTATGCTCGAACGATCTGGGCTCCAACGACCTGAAGTCCCACGACCCAAACTTCAACTCGGACGACCCAACTCCATTTCTTAGAGCATAATCCGTGTGACTCAACTCCAAATTGACTCGACTCCAGATCTGGCTAATCTAACTCCAATCTTTACCAAATCAGCACCAAACAACAACATCGATGCAACCAACTCATCCTACTCAACCAAACACTTTATGGAATTATCAAAAATAATAAAACGACAATTATTCATCAACAATCACATAGAATTCACCAAATCATGATAAATCAATGCATATACAAAATAATGGATCCAAACTTGCATAAACATATGAATTAATATAAGATTTATTAGTTTAAGCTGCTAAATTAGATCCTGTGGTGATTCAAATGAAAATATACTTACCATGATGTAGATCTTGGTGAAAAAACTTAAAACGATGAAAATAAGATCAAACAACATATATACTTGATTGAATCCACGTGAGAGATGCTTAACACTCACCAATTCTTCAAATTAACTCGAAACCACTAAATTTCCAATCTAGACAACAAAGAATGAGCTTCAAACCTCTCAATTTGATGCGATCTTCCTTCACCCGATGTAGATCTAGCTTTACTCGATGTAGATCTTCAATCTTCTCACGTAGATCTAGAATTTTAATGGAGCAAAGGTGTATTTGATTGAGTAAGGTGGATCACGAGCTCAACCAAATGAGAGAATGAAGAACATAAACAATTCTCTATGCCTCTACCCCCTTATTTATAGCCTCCAACCGGCCCACTAATGAGCCACACCAAATCAGCCCTTAATGACTAGCAAAGCCTGTACAGAAACTGTGCATCACTAAAATAGCGATTCCTCCCAAACCGCTAAACCAAATCTTTAATGTGACCACTCTACGATATTGACAACACAATTTCCTTTTCAATGAAATCTATCGCAGTCAAAAGTTATGTCATGTACAACACTGACAAGAGAAAAATGGTCACAAATAAAATTGGTAAAAATTATGGACATGTCTCACATCCCCATAAACAAAATATTGAAATATGATAATGATCCAACTCTCAGGAAATTAAATAAAGATTTTTTATGATCCTCCAATACGTAAAATGCGGGTTGTTACAATCTGGTATGCTCAAAATTGTTCACTTATACGAACGATGAAATCACATATGTATAGGACCTCATTCTTACAAAACCGATATATATACAGTGGATATATATACAAAACTCATACTCATCCGAAAATTAGATATATTTGAGACTTTGAAACAACATATGTACATTTACACAAACACTTGCATATTTTAAAACCTAACCTTGGCATGCACTTGAAAATTGTATACTTTTAAAACTTGAAGTATATACCTAAAGCTTTATGCTTAACTAAGATAAACATATATCTGGCATATTTATATATCTGAAACTGGATTCGTATATAAAACTAATATATTTGGAATTATACTTTCCTTTTTAGTTCCAATCTGTAATAAATTTTTGAATTTCGGTTTTATTTCAAAATAATCATACAGACCGGAAAAAATTATTTATAACCAGCATACGGGTAGCATGAATATCAGGAGTTCTCATGGTTTTGATCGTTCAAAATTAGTAAATTCAAAAATAAATTAATTCTTCACTTTTGTATTATTCGGCAATGTCACAATACATTGGTAGTTCAAATGGTAATTGTTTTTTCTTTGCTAAATCTAGAATATCAATAATATGCTTTCGTTGGAAAAAATGGTAGCAGAAATCAGAATCTAATGTCGTAACGTATATTGAAACCTTGGCAGTATTACCAACGATGCCTGAATATTTATTTAAAAGGATCCACCAAAATAAACAAACAATTTTTTTTTAAATCGATATATTACAAAAATTAAAATAAATTGCAAACCTGGCAACATTGACGCTCCATCAACGCGTAACAACCTCTGAAGTTACCTACTTGTGACAATCATTGATGAACCGATTGGACATCCGATATTTAGTTTTCATAGCTCCCTAAATTGATAATACGCAGAGTTGTAATTAGAGATGGCAAGGAAAAAAGGTAAATCTGATCTGATTGAGTTTAAACTACAAGAATCAAAACGATTGGTAATAAAAAAAGTAGCAAGAAAAAGAGCATGGAAGAAGAAAATGTCCGATTGAATTTATATTATAACGAGGGTTGAAATGAGAATCCCAAATGAGAGAGCGATAGGAATCGGTAAAAAAAGTTAGAGAATAAAAAGGGAGCGTTGATTACTGGAGAAGAAAGAGGAGCGATGAGAATTAGTAGAAAAAAGAAGGAAGCATGTATTGCTAGAGAAGAAAGAGGAGCACGGAATAACAACAAGGACACGGAGCGGATGTTTTTGAATTTAGATTAGATTAATTTACAACCCACAGTAGGCAATCCTCCCTAACAGTTAGTTTGATTAATATAAATTGATGGACATTATTCCTCCAAACTGCTAAATAGAACACGCAAGAAAAGAATTAAAAGGATTCCTTTGTTACATCACAGGGTTGGATAAGATATTATAGGTTTCTGAATCCCGCATTGCCTTTAACTACACATTCATTCAGAAACATAATTAAATAACTGTGCAAAATGTCTGCAAGGACAAAGACAATACATAATGATAATATATTACCGGTCATTCTCTCAGCGCTTCAGGGCTGAAGTCATCACAATTTTCCATGTTGATCTATTCTATGCACTGGTCCAATTTAATCAATCACACATGAGATGTGTTTTTTAACATCGTCTAAATATAGGAATTTGATCATCTTCGCTAACTGAGCAAGGAATGATTTACACGTGAATGTATGGATTGCTCATTGCTTTATCTTTGAACGTTATCAAGAAGTTCTTGGCTATTGGCATCATATTTAAGACCCTCCTGATAAGTTTCAAGAGATTTGTCATATTCTTTGATGAAATATTGGATGGCACCTTTTTTTGTTCGTATTCTTTGATGAAATATTGGATGGTACCTTTTTCTGTAACCCTTAGTGAAGGTCGAGTTTAACTTTATGCATTTCTCTGCGTCCTTCAAACCCTTAGGGAGAGCTCTTAACTTTGTGTAGCAGGTTGCTCTGTTGTTGTAAACCTACCCGTATCATAAAAGTTATTTAAATGATAAACACCTTCCACGGCTGGTATAACCAACAACATTGATATTTGCGACAAGTTCTTACCCTTGGATCTCGTGGATTTTTCTTCAATGCTTCCAATAGTGTTTCACTGTTTCTGAGTATTACATTTTCTTGAAATATTCATTACCTAATATCACCAAGCAAGTAATAATCATTTTTTCTCTCTTACTAAATAGCCTATCAATAAGAGCTTAGAGAAGCTCAAAGAATCTCAAATTATCATAAAAACAACTGGCAATGTGAAGGTTGAACTCTAACCACCATTGTTACCAAAGATTCAAAGCCTTTTGGGAGAAAATATACTTTAACGACTTGTGATCCGTAAACAACTCGAATCGAACTCCTAACAGGTAATGTCTCCACATCTTCAGAGCAAATACGATCGTTGCCAACTCCAAATCATGAGTTGGATGATTCCTTTTGTGCGGCTTTAGTTGTCGACTCGTGCATGCTACAACTTTATCGTTCTGCATCAGTACTGCTCCAAGCGCAATACCACATACATCGTTGTATACCACCATCTGTTCATTCCCACTTGGAATGGTCAAAACAGGAGCACTCGTCAGTCTCTCTTTCAGGATTCCAAAAGCTTGCTCACACTTCGTATCCCTTGTGAGCACTTGATTCTTCTTCATCAATCCTTTCTATGGTGCGGCTATCTTGGTGAAATACATGATAAACTGATGATAATATCTCGCTAACCTAAGGAAACTTTGAACATCCATCGCATTCTTAGGTCTATCCCAGTCCTGGATTGCTGCCACCTTAGCAGGGTCAACCGCTACCCCATTTCCAGAAACAACATGGCATGAGAACCTCACTTCGCTCTTCCAGAAGTGACACTTTGATAACTTACCTCTCAGCTGATGCTTTCGTAAGATTTCCAAAACAACTCGCAAGTGCATCTTATGCTCTTCCTCATTCCGGAAGTAAACCAGGGTATCTTCCACGAACATAAGCACGAACTCGTTGAACTGATCCCTGGATACCCTATTCATAAGCTCTACGAAATACGTTGGTCCGTTAGTCAAACCAAAAGGCATCACCAACCATTCGAAGAAACTGGATAGTGTCCTGAAAGCAGTCTTCGGCACACTATCCGTTGCCACCCTGAAATGGTGGAATCCCATTGCCAAATCCATCCGAGAAAACACCTTAGCTTCATGAAGCTAATCGAACAAGTCGTCTATCCTTGGCAACATATATTTATTCTTCTTGGCTACCTTGTTCAGCTCACGATAATCCACACACAACCTCAAAGATCCACCAGCCTTGGTTGCAAACACAACTGGTGCACTCCATTCGGATATACTTCTCTGAATAGACCCTTTATCAAAGGGTTACGTACTTGCACCTCTTACTCTCACTGTTCCTTAGGCGCCATCCGCCCAAGGGGCATGACGATAGGTCTAGTACCTTCAACCAAATCGATTCTGAACTCAATCTCGCGATGCGGTGACAACCCTATGACCGCATCAAAGACATCTTTAAACTCACTTGTGATTGACACTGTTGATAAGTCTTCCCATGGAATCAAAAGCAAATACAATTAGCTCACGAAGACACCATGTTCGGACTTACATCGAATCACAACCGTTCACCCTTCCACATTCCCGACTGTCACTTCCAACGTCTTGCAATCCACTTTTGTTGCATACCTCATAAGCAAGTCAATAGCCAAAATAATCCCAATCCCAGTGAAGTTCAAAACAAAGCAATCACACACAAAGGAGCAATCATGACTCGACAACACTAGACCATGACAAATCATACACAAGTTGGACGAACCCCCAACTGGATTAGTCACAACAAAAGGTCTATCACTAATCTCGGGTTCCAAACCCAAGCAGTACACAAGCTCATTACAGATGAATGAATGTGATACTCCCGTATCAAACAACACACGAACGAAAAAATCACCAATAGAAAGAATACCTTGAACGACGACATTCTTCCCCTTCTCCTCTGCGGTAGGAGCCCTTGAAGACGATGACACAACTTCCAAAGCCTAAGCCTTCACAATCTACTTATCCATCGACGGTTCTGTACAATCCTTCTTGTAATGCCCAGGCTTGCCACAGTGTTAGCACTTCCTCTTAGCCTTTGGATTCTTACAATCCTTGGAATGATGTCCTTTCTACTGACAGTTGAAACGGGTCACTCCACCTTTCCGCTTCTTTTGGTCATCTTTTCCATTCTGTTGCTGCTACTTCTTCTTTTTGTTATTACCACCCTATTGTGGTTTCGGTTTCTTTTTAGATGCAACAACATATTTTTCCTTAGGAAACAAACTCTTATGCCTTAGAGCTTTTCCGCAATCTTCTCACAAGTATCATCCAAGTGATCAATTAGCTGATTTCCTAGATATTTGTCTATTCCCATGACAAGCTTCTCATTCTTCTTATAAGGAGTCTCGACATATGAACGAGCATACTTCGAGAAAGCTTCGAAGTCAGAAACATACTCCGGCACTAGTCAACCGTTCTGCTTAAGTCCAACAAACTTCTTAAACATAATAGACTTCTGGACAGTAGAGATAAACTTCGTCTCAAACTTGACTTGGAATTACTCCGATGAAATATCATCTTCTGGGGTTTCTAGAGTAACAAAGTTCCACCAGTCCATAGTTCTACCCCATAGCTGCCTCGATGCAAGCTTCATCTTCGTTGCATTGTCAGTTCCCAAGTCTCTAAAGATTTGAACGCAAGTATCAAGCCACCCTTGAATCTCTACAATTGGCTTTGTTCCCTTAAACGACAACCCCCTAGAGTGGTGAAGTTTTGCACAGCTTTGCAAATTCAATGGCCCTAGGCACTTGCACTTGAACTCTTACATCTATCGCGACTATCTCCCGAGCGGGTACCTTTCTCATGATCGCTGCCATCATGGACTCGAACATAGTTGCGTAGTCTGGTATACCGCCGTCACCCCCTATAGGGGCAGTCTCCTCCCTAGTAGCGTGTCTCAATTGCCGACGACTCATTCTAAATATGTAATATACTATGATTAGTCCGTGGGAGAAAAATTGCAAACGGAGTTCAAACGCTATTATATTATACCCTAATATATAATATATATCAGTTCGAAATCTGCAAATATGTCCCTCATACGTAACGATGTCTTTGAACTTTGGCTGCAATCGATAACCAGAGCTCTGATACCAAATGTGACGACCGCCCATAACTATTACACATAATAAGGGAAATAATGCGCTAAAAGACGTGCCAAGAATCTATGGACGATTATCAGGGTAGAGTAACGCAAGCGGAACCGTTCGTATAACTTAGTGCACGTGGATAAAATAAAATAGAACATATACAACAGGCATTAGTAGTGAAGCATAATTGCACAGAATGTTAAACATCGATATCATCAGGTAATATCGATAACATCATTGGATTACATCAGCAAACTCTGTACAAAAGGCCTCACTACAACACTCAGAAAATACATCAGATAGCGGAAAACATCATAATATGTATAGTAAGAAAGTTGGTACGTATGCCTCCAGCTCGTCATCGATTTGCAGCATCGACCACCAAGATGTGCTACCTGTTACATGCTACTCAGTCTGCCGAACCAACACAAGGATGAACAGCCCAAGGTAATAAAAGGGAAACATAAAACGTTGAGTTCAACAACAGTCTTTGTGAGCGATAAAACAACTATCTAGCATCATCAATAAAGTATATGAGAATAGGCAGATTTATCTAATCTACCAATCATGTCATCATAGAAGAACCCATCCCGTCTCCTCCACATCCGACAGTGATAGCCTTTACAATAATCAGATAGAAACAAGTAGTACATTCATGGAAATCAATTATCAAGCGTAGACCATCCTAATCGATATTGGCATCCCCAAAGCATAATCCCTGAAGGCCTAAACCAACATCAGATAAGCACCGCAGAGATATCTCATTCGACATCGAATAATCTACACAATATGATACAAAAAAAATAATCATCATCCATGACTCTGGCTATCACCGCCAATCTTTCTTCGAAACCATCGTTAATCGTATAACCGACACATCTGGCCACTTGTCAAGGGCTAATGGTAACCCCGGTTATAGTCAAACTCCATAAGCCATCTACATAGTATGTTTGTCTTACTCAACGAAGACAACTATGCCTATCAAGTTTTTTCTCAGGGTACTCGAGTCATCTAGTCTTTTAGGCGTCCCCATTGTACCCTGCGTTGAGCACGCTAGAACCTCCGACTAACGATAATCTCTTGGCCTTCAATATCTCTAGTCAACTTCGACAGTGATTGTCCATAACTCAAGCATCTTGTTGAGTAGCCATTATCCACCAAGTCAACATCTATGAGTCGTGCTCACATTCGTTGCATTCCACCGATCAATGGTATTCACGAGCTCAACATCTTTGAGTCGTATTCACATTCGTTGCATTTTATCGATCAACAAACACATCACAACACTTCGACATTCCACCATGAATTCACTTCGAAGCCACGTCCATTCCCGAACCAAAATAACATCAAAAATTGGTCCACACTAGTCAGGTCATTTTCTGCACACCAATCGGGTCGTCCAACGGCCTGACTCCTCCCGACCCTCTTTCTTGCAAGTCAAGAACCCACAACCTAACCCACATGACCCAACTTGCTATGACCTGGTCTCCCCGACCCAACCTCCACCTTGAACGACCCAGGGACGACCGATCCAACTCCATTGAACATTCACCTCTCCTCACAGAACCGACCCGCCTTTCTTCAAAGCTCCAACAATCGAGTCTCTTTGAAGCTAAGGCGACTCGAAGCCATTCATTCAAACTGACTCGAAGCCAACGACCCATCTCTACGTTTCACTTGCATGCTTCATACGACCTGAACCATGCTTGAACGATCTGGGCTCCAACGACCAAAAGTCCCGCTACCCAAACTTCAACTCGAATGACCCAACTCCATTTCTTGGAGCACAATCCATGCTACTTAACTCCAAATCGACCCGACTCCAGATCTGACCAATCTAACTCCAATATTTACCAAATCAGTACCAAACGACAACATCGATGCAACCAAATCATCCAATTCAATGATAAACACTTTATAGAATCATTAACAATATTAAAAGGACAATTAGTCATCAACAATCATATAGAATTAACCAAATTATGATAAATCAATGCATAGACAAAATAATGGATCTAAACTTGCATAAACATATGAACTAATATAAGTATTTCCAGTTTAAGTTGCTAAATTAGATCCTATGGTGATTCAAATGAAAATATACTTACCATGTTGATCGTGGGGAAAACAACTTAAAATGATGAAAATAAGATCTAACAACCCATATACTTGATTGAATCCGCGTGAGAGATGCTTAACACTCATCAATTCTTCAAATTAACTCGAAACCACTAAATTTCCAACCTGGACAGTGAAGAATGAGATTCAAACCTCTCAATTTGATGCGATCTTCCTTCACTCGATGTAAATCTAGCTTTACTCGATGTAGATCTTCAATTCGTGTAGATCTTGAATTTTAATGAAGGAAAGGTGTATTTAATTGAGCAAGGAGGATCATAAGCTTAACCAAATGAGAGAATGAAGAAAGTAACTATTCTCCATGCCTCTACCCACTTATTCATAGCCTCGGAACAACCCACTAATGAGCCACACCATATCAGCCCATTAATGACTAGCAAAGCCTGTACAGAAATTGTGCAGCACTAAAATAGCGATTCCTCCCAAACCACTGAACCAAATCTTTAATGTGACCACTCTACGGAATTTACAACACCACTTCCTTTTCAATGAAATCGATCCCAGTCAAAAGTTATGTCATGTACAACACTAACAGGGGAAAATCTGTCACAAATAAAATTGGTAAAAATTATGGACATGTCTCACATCCCCATAAACAACATATCGAAATATGATAATGATCCAACCCTCAGGAAAATAAATAAAGATATTTTACAATCCTCCGATACGTAAAATGTGGGCTGTTACAATCTGGTATGCTCAAAATTGTTCACTTGTATGAACGATGAAATCACATATGTATAGGACCTCCTTCTTACAAAACTGAGATATATACAGTGGATATATATGCAAAACTCATACTCATTCGAAAACCAAATATATTTGATACTTTGAAACCACATATATGCATTTACACAAAAACTTGCATATTTTAAAACCTAACCTTGGCATGCACTTGAAAATTGTATACTTTTAAAACTTGAAGTATATACCTAAAGCTCTATGCTTTTGGAAACTAAGATAAACACAGATTTGGCACATTTATATATCTGAAACTGGATTCGTATATAAAACTGATATATTTGGAATTATGCTTTCCTTTTTGGTTTCAATCTATAATAAATTTTTAAATTTTGGTTTTATTTCAAAATAATTATACAGACCGGGAAAAATTATTTATAACCAGCATATGAGTAGCATGAATATCAGGAGTTCTCACGGTTTCAATCGTTCAAAATTGGTAAATTCAAAAATAAATCAATTCTTCACTTCTATATGATTCGGCAATGTCACAATACATTGGTAGATCAAATGGTAATTGCTTTTTCTTCGCTAAATCTAGAATATCGATAATATGCTTTCAGTGGAAAAAAATGGTAGCACAAATCAAAATCTAATGCCGTAACGTATTTTGAAACCTTGGCAGTATTACCAATGAAGCCAGAATATTTATCTAAAAGGATCCACCAAAATAAACAAACAATTTTTTTAAAAAATCGATATATTACAAAAATTAAAATAAACTGCAAACCTGGCAACATTGACGCTCCGTCAAAGAGTAACAACCTCTGAAGTTACCTACTTGTGACAATCATTGAAGAATTGGTTGGACATCCGAGATTTAGTTTGTCGTAGCCCCTTAAATTGATAATACGCACAGTTGTAATTGGAGATAGCAAGGAAAAATGGTAAATCAGATCTATTTGAGTTTAAACTACGAGAATTTAAACGATAATTGGTAATAAAAAAAAGTAGCAAGAAAAAGAGCATGGAAGAAGAAAATGTCTAATTGAATTTATATTATAACGAGGGTTGAAATGAGAATCCCAAATGAGAGAGCGATGAGAATCGATAAAAAAATGTTAGAGAATAAAAAGGGAGCGTGGATTACTGGAGAAGAAAGAGGAGCGATGAGAACCAGTAGAAAAAAGAAGAGAGCATGGATTGCTAGAGAAGAAAGAGGAGTGCGGAATAACAACGAGGACACGGAGCGGATGTTTTTGAATTTAGACTAGATTAATTTCCAACCCACAGCAGGTAATCCTCCCTAACAGTTGGTTTGATTAATATAGACTGATAGACATTGTTCCTCCAAACTGCTAAATAGAACACATAAGAAAAGAACTAAAAGGATTCCCTTGTCACATCACAAGGTTGGATAATATATTACAGTTTCTGAATCCCACATTGCTTTCACCTACACATTCATTCAGAAACATAATTAAGTAACAGTGCAAAATGTCTGCAAGGAGAAAGACAATACATGATGATAATATATTACCGGTCATTCTCTCAGCTCTTCAAGGCTGATGTCATCTCGATTTTCCATGTTGATCTATTCTATGCACTAGTCCAATTTAATCAATCACACATGAGATGTGTTTTTTTAACATCGTCTAAATATAGGAATTTGATCATCTTCGCCGACTGAGCAAGGAATGATTTACGCATGAATGTATGGATTGCTCATTGCTTTACCTTTGAACGCATCAAGAAGTTCTTGCCTATTGGCATCATATTTAAGACACTCCTAATAAGTTTCAAAAGCTTTGTCATATTCTTTGATGAAATATTGGATAGAACCTTTTTCTGTTTGTATTCTTTAATGAAATATTGGATGGCACCTTTTTCTGTTAACCCTTAGTGAAGGTCGAGTCTAACTTTATGCATTTCTCTGCATCCTTCAAACCTTTCGGGAGAGCTCCCAACTTTATGTAGTAGGTTGCTCTGTTGTTGTAAACCTACCCATATCATAAAAGTTATTTAAATGGTAAACACCTTCCACGGTTGGTATAACCAGCAATATTGATATTTGCGACAAGTTCTTACCTTTGGATCTCGTGGATTTTCTTCAGTGCTTCAAATAGTATTTCACTGTTTCTGAGTGTTACATTTTCTTGAAATATTCATTACCTAATATCACAAAGCAAGTAATAATCATTTTTACTCTCTTACTAAATAGCCTATCAATAAGAGCTTAAAGAAGCTCAGAGAATCTCAAATTATCATATAACCAACTGGCAATGTGAAGGGTGAACTCTTAATGTTTATACTGGATTTGTTTTATAAATTCCACGGTGTAGAACTTGTCTCAAGAATACCTTTCTCTTGCTCTTCGTCGGCCAACAATGGATCAATGTATTCCTATTATTCTAACTTGTTTGCTCTCTTTGCATCATTCAGTTTTTCCAGTGTTTCAGGATTACGATGCTATGTTAATGCTTTCTGAAATGTTTATAGCAAGATCAAAATCCTTCGAAGTCTTTGCAAGTTTCACCAAAGTACTTCTTTTTCTGGTCAGAACTCTTGCTATTATCTCAAAGTGGGATCGAAGCTATCTTCATAGTTTTGTCACAGTCTTTGATGCTCTCATCGTACTGTAGTAAAGATAATAAGAATTGATTAAGCTAATTCAATTTAGAGTAATCAGTCATCATCATTGTACAAACTGAATAATTTTATCATATACACTAAATGAATGTAAGTCGTTTTGTCTTCCTCTATATATACATGGAGCCATAAAAACATCGAACAAGAAGATTCTAGCTAGTTACGGACTAACCTCACAAACAAATCAATTACTATACTGATGTTCTGTACCTCAGTTATATCAATCAAATGCTCACAAATTCAAAACCCCATATTACAATATTACATTGTTCTTATTATTTCTACATAGCATTTGAAAGCCTCACTGGGCCTATTATTATTACCGCCCTATAAGTAATACATCCAATATATAATAACAGTTCAAATTTTTTTTGAAGCCTTATGTTTAGAACAAGTTAATTAAAGACAAGTGCCATTTGATAAATATTGTCATGGTAAACGCCATTTTATAAAATACTATGATTTAGCTGTGACATTTATGTCAATATAAGGGAATGTACAAGTGTTTCAAAACTTAATTATTCATTAATCAGTTTAGACTAGCACAAAAGAGTATGACGCATACAAGTGTTTTCTAATGGAGAATAGCTAAACATAGTCGCTTAAAGCGATTGTGTTTCATACTCTTCCACTTTTTTATTAAGAGAGAGTATATCTTAATTATTATCCATGCAAACTCATACAGTTCTCTCTCCATCATTTAATATGTGTCTACATGGGGATTTCAGTCAAGGGATTTCAAGCCCATCTACATGCATGGCACCCTCCACTTTATTACAGGACACATTCTCTCTACTTATTTTTCTATGCTTTTATATCCTGCAGCATGTATCTTTCATTCGCACCATGCAAACGTATCATAACTTAATTATTGGACACATTCTTTTGCTTCTTTAGTGACCCAAGACTAATTAATTTTGGAATTTTTTTATTTAGGCCACTTTTGAAAACTTATAACACAAATAGGCCAGTACCAAAACTATTTACAGAAATAAACCACTTTTGTTTGTACTGGCGTTAACCCGGATAAGGCACGTATGCGTTATATAGCTATGTCAAATGGTCATTGCTTATGTTTGCACGTGCATCTTTTTTATAGCGTTATCTAGGATAACGCTTGTACGCGTCATCCTAGATAACACTACAAAAAATATTCACTGCCTCATCTATAGACAGAGAAAATTTTTCTTATCGTTATCACGGATAACGCGTTCTAGCGTTATCCCAAGTAACGCTATAAAAAATGCTCTCTACCTGTAGATGAGGCAGCGACCATTTTTTGTAACGTTATCTCGGAAAATCATTGCCAAAACATATTCAGGATGCCACAACATATTGAAGATAACACTACAACTACATAATCAACAACAAAACATGTACACAAGATGCCACAATTTATATAACACAAAGTGGAATGAATGAAATATTTCATTACACTGGAATATATAATGATACATGTTATTTGATTACATTATAATAAAGAAGAACACGCTGTTTCATTACATTACAATAAAGAAGGTACATACCGTTTCATTACCTTATAGTAAAGAAGATACATACTGTTTTGATAATTACATTACGATAAAGAAGGTAAAATTCGACGATCAGCCACTCTCTGTTTGTCAACTTCGGCGATCGACCACTTTGATCCGCAACTAATCCATTCACCAAGCCAAAGGCTTGAACTCTCTGGTTAAGAATTTACTAGGTGATTCACCAGGTAATTATCCCAACTTATGCATAAGCGCATAAGGTGAGCTAAAGTGCATCCACCTGGTGAATCATTTGATAATTCTTAACCCTAGAGTTAAAGCCTTCAGCTTGGTGAGGCTTCACTGGTGGATCACCTAGTAAATTCTTAACTAGAATAGATGACCACATGCATCATCGTCGTCTATACTTGCCACATAATCTGCATTTGAACAATAATGAGTCAAACATACATATACAACACGCACACACACACAGCCATATACAACACACACACACATACACTAGCAATGGAGATACATCACTTTTCATCCAAGTTTACTCTTGGTCAAGGACAAAATGTACAAGACCATGAATAATGCACATATATTTCTTTCGACCACGTTCTCTTCCGTCACATACTAAACGTAAACATGAACATATACATACACATGCGCATACACATACACATTCAAACACATACGAAATATGCAAAAGTTGAACCTTCTTCACAAATTTATCTTTAAACACACTCATACTAAACCAAAAATCATGAAATTGTTTATGTAAACAATAAATTATGCACCATAGGAACTTAAGAATTCATCTATTCCAACAAGGAAGGGTTTAGAGTACAAATCCCAAAACATGAAAACCCTAAATGTCAGAAATTACAAAATCTAATCAACAATGTTAGGTAAACTTACTGATAAGAGGCGGTAAAGAATAAGCGAAGACCATCGAACTTAAGTTTAAAGGAAAAATTTTATTTCTAGGCCTAGAAATGAAAGGGGGATTTTTTTCATCTTTGCTTAAAATAGAAAGAGAGTGGAAATGAAGAAAGAAAGGAAGGTCCCGAAGGGTTATACCCTTCTGCACGTTATCTCAGATTATGCTATTGCAAAAAATAAAAAGTGGTTTATTTCTGTAAATAGTTTTGAAACTGGCCTATTTGTGTTATAAGTTTTCAGAAGTGGCCCAAATAAAAAAAATCCATTAGTTTTTCATTGTAAACCCAAAATCCAATGGACGCATGTAATACTATTGAATTAGCTTCTTCTACATAGAAGTTTTAATAGTTATTTTCACTAAGTTTCATCCTTTGTTTATAGTTATTCTTCAAAACCTTTTACATTTCATTATCTTTTATTATAATGAATATTGATTTAAAGTTAAGCTTAGAAGAGTGTGATGAGGAAGTTGAAGTACACGGTGAACTGAATCAAAGACAGGTGCATGAATATCTTTTTAAGACAGAAAAAAAGCCATGGTGTAGAAGAAGTAGGAATACACGGTGAAGGAAATGCAAGAGAAATGGATGAGCAATGATCTTGATGTAACAGAACCTTACATTAGAATGGAGTTTGCATCTCAGGAAGAAGCAAAGTCATACTACTTAAGATATGCAAAATTAATTGGTTTTGGTGCATCAACTAGAGCTAGTCGGCATTCGAAAAAAGAACCATATGAATTTATTGACGTGAAATTTGCTTGTACTAGACATGGCCATAAGAAAACCAAAGATGTCACTAAACCACACCTTGCCTTAAGATAGATTGTAAAGCTACCTTGCACGTTAAAAAAATAGATGATGGTAAGTGGGTTGTTCATGATCATATCAAAGAGCACAACCATGAATTGTTGCCATTATATTCACACTATTTCCCTTGCCATAGAAATATTTCTTTACGTGGTAAAAATACAATTGATGATCTACATGCTATTGGTTTTTAAACAGCAAAATATTTGCTACCATGGCTTAACAATATAGGGGATATGAAAATATTGGTTTTATGGAAAAGGACGTAAGTAATCATCGTGATAAAGAGAAGCGTTTAGAACTAGAATAGGGAGATGGTAAGGCTATGCTTGAGTATTTATGCACATGCAAGACGAAGATCCTAATTTTTTTTATGCGATGGATTTGGATGAAAACAATCACTTAAAAAATGATTTTCGGGTCAATGCAAAAGGACATGAAGATTATAAGATATTTGTTGATGTTGTTTCCTTTGATACGACGTATATTACCAACAAGTATAAGATGCCATTTGCTCCATTTATCGGTGTTAATAATCATTTTCAATCTATACTACTTGGATGTGCATTACTTGCAAATGAAACTACACCAACATTTGTTGGTCAATGAAAACGTGGATTAGGGCAATGGGAGGAAAAGCTCATATCTCCTGTAACACCCCGTAATTTTATAACATTAAAATTCACAAATTAAAGTGTACTTAATTTTTAGAAGAAGAATTAAGTGAAATGGGTTGTGCTATTATGTTCGTCTCAAAATTTTGGGTCAACATAGACATTTGGTTTGCATAAAACGGATAACTTATGAAGAAGTTATTAAGCCTTGAAGTTTGTATGCATATGAGAGAAATATATATATATAATATTCAAAAAAAGTTCAAAACAGCGAATCGGGAGGGGGAATAGCCGAACCGCACCATTTTTGGAGTCGACCCGAGCCTTGCTGGGTCGACTAGGGGTCGAACCAGGGTGTTTGGCTGTCAACCCGTGGCCCGATTCGCCCTAAGGGCTGATGTGGCATCTGGGTGGTCCTAATGGTTATGGTTATCCCTAGGTTAATCCGATGACTTTTATTAAATTAAACTTCTATAAAAAACACTCCTAAACCCTAACCCTAATCACATTAATTCATAAATAACAAGATCATGCCGTCAATGGAGAACCTAGAGTAACCGCCATACACTTTCAACCCTAAAGCAAGATAGAAGCTTGAATCAAAATCAAATCAAATCTAAATAACGATTAGTCTACATCAAAGGTGAGCAATTCAGTTTCAGAATACAGATCCTAGAAAGACAAGACTATTCTTTTTAATTGTGAGTATGATAGCTTTCACAAAATAATTAATTAATTTAATTATGATAAGATATAATTGGGATTATGAGAAAATGATTTTGAATCATGTGATGTAAATTATATGTATGTTTGTAGTGTTGAATCATATGTTAGTCTTATGCAAGTTGGATCATATGTTAGTTCTTGTGTGAATCTTATGCAAGTTGAATCATATATCTTATGCAAGTTTGTGATGATTGGATCATATGTTCATGTATGAATCTTATGCAAGTTTGGTATGTTAAAATATATGTGAGACATGTATATGCATATGCTAGTTTATGTGACATTAACCTTTATGTCTAGATCCATATGCAAGTTTACGTCTTTATGTTTAGATACATATGCAAGTTTACATCTTTATGTTTAGATCTATATGCAAGTTTACATCTTTATGCTTAGATCTATATGCAAGTTTACATCTTTATGTTTAGATCCATATGCAAGTTCACACCTTTATGTTTGGATCTATAGCAGTACATAAGTTATGCATGTTTATGCCCATTACCTATGCTAGTTTTGTATCATATGCTAGTTTGAATGAAATTCATATGCAAGTTATTGGCTATGTAATTTTATGTCATGATCCTTAGATCTATTTTATGTGTAATATGATGTTGTTTTTCTTTTTATAAGTTAGACTATTTGCAAGTCTAACATATGTCATATGAAAATGTACGAATAGCGTGGGGATGATGGGATAGTATTGAATATACATAAATTGTGAATTGGCATGAAATGACCTTAAAAGGCATATAATTAATTTGAGACATTAATTGGCATAATTAGTATTTATGGACATAATTTTAAGAGACAAAAATGGACATAAATAAATTTGGAATTTATTGCAAATTTGAATAGGGATATTAATCCAATTTGGAGTTAAATAAAGATGTGTAATAATTAACCGCCTATGACACGATGTTAGACTCTTTTGTGGTGTAAGACTGCCCGGACCCGCTCGGCAAATCCAGCAGCCACAAATCCCAGTCCAATGTGAGAGGTCAAAGGCACGAATTAAATGCGTAACAATTGTAAAGACATGAGGTTAGGCTCGTTTGCGGTATAAGACTGCCTGGACCCGCCCAACAAATCCAGCAACCGCAAATGTCAGCCTAATATGGGAGGTCTTTACAAGGTTACAGTTCTAATGAATTAAGTAACACTTAACCAGATAAACATGTGGTGGGACATGGGGGGCTAAGTGGGTGCCTTGGGTAGCATGTGAAATTAAGTGGGTGCCTGGGGTGGCATGTGAAATACGATTAGATGCACTTAACCAAGATTGAGACATGTAAGAAGACAAGAATAAGAATGGGGTTAAGTGGGGAAACCTTATTGGGGACCAAGCATAGGTGGAAGGCTTGTGTCAAGCATAGGGGCCCTTTTCAAACCAATAACCCATTAAGTATCTTTGTGAGCTCGACCCAAGTCGAAGACGGGACACACTTACTGGATTTGATTGTAAGAGGTCAAAACGGGTTAGCTGTGGCAACGCAAGTCCAACGGGATCATGTGCGTGCGTGGGCCCGAGCTGGTAGGTAAGTCATTGTTGCATCGTGTAGATATAAGCCGTGCATCTTTGGTGGTATCGGGTTGCCATTTTGGGGAGTGATACACCCCACTGTGGGACCATCACGGGTATCTACGAGTTAGGGAGCCGATCAAATGGGAGTAGTGGGTACAACTAGTGGAGATAGGGGCAGACGACACCTATGAAGGCAGCTAGGTGTACACGAAACTACCATTATCATTATTAAGTTTTGTAGGCGGGATCAACTTTTAGGGTGACTAGTGGTAGTGCAGTATAGTAATTATCCTATAGTGATTAGGAATGAGATTAACGCCAGAATATTCCTCTTATTTGTTTTGTCATGCCCACTTGTTTCATGGTCATATCTTATCTTACCAGTTTATGCCTTATCCTAGTTACTTTAACAATTATATTGTTAAAGTTATTATACTCGCCAAACTTTACGTCTGACCCCCTTGTTTTCGCCTCTTCTCTTCCTCCTCCCCCCCCCCCCCCCAAGGTTCTCAGGGTGGGACTAGTACTAGTGGAGCTTGATCTCAGATCTCCTTCTCTCTCTTTTGGAAGTGCTTGGATTGCTGAAAGTAAAGTTTAGCTCATCTCTTTTATGGCTACTTGTGTTGGGGTTTATGCTTTTTATTTTATGTACTCTGAAACAATTTATCAAGATGGATGTGTACTTGGTTTATGAAGTTGTTATAATCAAACTATTTCTCCACTGCAATGAAAGTTATTTTAAAATTTTCAAGTACCATTATTTATATCTGTCTTGTTATATTCTGTTCTATACACTAAATACTCTACATGGAAGTTAATGCATTCCCTTTGTGAGTGACATTAATGGACGTGGGGTGTTACACGTGGTATCATAGCTGAAGGTTACTAGACCATATATGAATTTTGAAAAACTATTTTTCAAAAAGCATTTTATAAAGAAATACTTTCAAAAGTATGTTTTAAGGAAAGAATTTTCAAGAGAAAAGTTTGTTTTAAAAACGTAACCCCCAAGAGCCATATATCTTTCTTTCGAATTCTCCATTTTGAATCTCTTCATTTTCTTTTCAGCATGTCTGGAATTCCCGAGATACCCGAGGGGATACCAATACCAGGATGTTTTAGAAGGTATCTGGAAGCTAGGGCCAATGTCGCAGGCCCAGTAAATGCTCCTCCTCCTCCTCCCCCTCCTCCTCCTCCCCATGTTGATACTTTTGCAAAGATATGCAAAGATTTTAGGGCAATAGGAGGGAAACCTTTTCACGGATCAGAGACGTTTGTTGAAGCTCGAAATTGGCTTAAGGAGGTGGAAGATCTATTTGGTATTTTCGAAGTAGAAGATGGAAGGAAGGTCCAATTGGCTGCTTGGTTAATGAAAGACGAAGCCTCGTTTTGGTGGAAGGTCACGAACGGAGAGCGTCCGGTGGAGACATGGATTGATTTCAAGCGTAGATTAGAAATGAAGTTTCTCTCACGAGCAGAAGAGAATTTATATATGGAAAGATTCTTGACATTGAAGCAAGGGGATTTATCAGTAAAGGAGTACGTCAACAAGTTCAATCAGTTGGCGAGATTTGGCTTGGAATTGGTAAACACACCTGAGAAGAAGGCCCTGAGGTTCGTTAAAGGTTTGAATGAGCCGCTACATGGGTTGGCGATGACCCACATTCCGATGGGGGCTGCCTTTGAGAAACTGGTTGACATGGCGCTTATGCATGAGGAAGAGAAAGATGTGAATGCTAATAAGGTACCGGAGAAGAAAGGAGACCAGAAGAATCCACAACAGCAAAACAAAAAAGGCGGGAAGAACAATAATGGCAAAGGAACGAAGAAGTGCTTTAATTATGGGACACCAGGCCATCTGAGCAAAGACTGTAGGAAAAAGAAGAAGTCTGGTTGTTTCCACTGTGGAGAGGCAGGTCATCTAGTTAAGGACTGCCCAAGGAAACAGCGGCAAGGGCAAAAAACTTTTAGAGGGCAGCTTCAGGCTCCCATGGCACCAGGGCAGGCAAGAGGGCAGATTCAGGCTCTCATGGCACCAGGACAGGAGAGAGGTAGAAACATTTCTGTTGAAAGTTTAGTTTTTCTGTTTGATCATCCTGTTCATACTTTGTTTGACTCTGGCGCTTCATATCGTTTGTATCTACTTCGTTAGTTAAAACACTACACCTAAATACTAGTCTAGTTACGGATCCCATAGTAGTCTCAAATCCTATTGGTGGTTCACTCATCTTTCTATGATTTGTCGGGATTTGAGAGTGTCTGTCTTGGGAGTTGGGTTTGAATGCAACGCCTTTGTTCTTGGCTTCATAGGCTACGGTTTAATTCTAGGTATGGATTGGCTAACTAGATACGGTGCCATCCTAGATTGTGAAAGAAGGGTAGTTAGATTGTCGACTCGTTGTGGAAAGACCCTTGATATTTCTTGTGACCCTAGAGGTCCGGTAATGCTTAGCTACCTAGAATCCCTAGACACATCCAATGATGATTTGAAATCTGTTCGTGTGGTCCGTGAATATAGTGATGTCTTCGATGAAGTTCGAGGCTTACCCTCAAGGCGCGAGATAGACTTTCGAGTATATCTAGTAGATAATGCAAAGCCAGTTGCATTACCAGTGCGCCACATGGCTCTGAGAGAGAGAAGAGAACTCAGTAAGCAAGTGAAAGAATTGCTTGAGAAGGGGTTCATAAGAAGAAGTATTTCGAAGTGGGGTGCTCCAGTCGTTTTTGGTACAAAAGTTGATGGTTCACTTAGATTGTGCATGGATTATAGAGAGCTGAATAGGCTAACAAAGAAGAACAGGCACCCATTGCTGAGGAAAGACGATTTATTCGATCAGTTGGTGGGTGCTTCAGTTTTCTCGCAACTGGATTTAGCTACAGGGTTTTATCAGCTAAGGGTGGCTGAAAATAGCATCGATAAGACTACCTTTAGAACTCCTGACGATTTCTTTGAGTGGCTCGTCATGCCTTTTGGTTTGACGAATGCACCCGCATACTTTGTTGACTTAATGAGTAGGGTGTTTAGGGAGTTTCTAAACAAGTTTATGGTAGTCTTTGTAGACGATATTCTGGTTTTCTCTGAAAATGAAGAAGAGCATACCCTACATCTTAGGGAAGTCTTAGAGACCCTACGAGCACATCAACTAAAAGCTAAGTTCTCCAAGTGCCATTTTTGGAGAAAAGAAGCGAGGTTCTTAGGACACGTGGTCTCTAAGGAAGGGATAGCTGTGGATCCCGCCAAGGTGGTGGCAATCCAAGATTGCAAAACTCCTAAGAACGCAACAAAAGTAAGAAGCTTTTTAGGGCTGGCTGGCTATTATAGGAAGTTCATTAAGGACTTCGTGAAGATATCAGCCCCTCTCACTCGATTAATGAAGAAGAATTTGACTTTTACTTGAGATGTTGACTGTGACGATGCTTTCCAACGTCTGAAGAGGGCTTTGATGACAACTCCAGTTTTAGTTTTGCCAGACGGGAGTAAGACATTCACTGCATATACCGATGCTTGCGGGACAGGGCTTGGCGCAGTTTTAATGCAAGAGGGAAGGGTGATATGCTATGGTGGAAGACAGTTGAAAGACCACGAGAAAAATTACCCTACCCACGACTTAGAGTTGGCGGCCATAGTTTTTGCGCTTAATTCATGGCGTCATTATTTGCTGGGCGAGAGGTTTGAGTTGTATACAGACCATAAGTCGCTAAAGTACTTATTCTCTCAGAAGGACCTAAACTTGAGGCAATAGAGATAGATGGAGTTTTTGGCATCCTACGATTTTGAGATCGCATATACCCCTGGCAAGGGTAACGTTGTAGCTGACACCTTAAGTAGAAAGAAGTTAACTTTAAGTCCTTTGTTCGTAGAGCGGCAGAGTTTGGACTATATATCTTCGTTTGACTTCAGACCCTCTGTCGATTATGTACCCGGATTATTGGCATCGTTAGAGGTGCAACCTACACTTTTGGGTCGAGCTGGAGAGGCACAACGAAATGACCCACAGTTGGTTGAGATAGTAGGCAAGCTTATAGGAGGGGAGTCCTTGAGTCATCTTGATAGATATGCTATAGATAAGAGAGATTGGTTGCGTAGAGATGGAAGACTTTGCATACCACAAGATGAGAGTTTGAAGAAGGCAATTCTTGAAGACTCACATCGCTCTAAGATGACCATACATCCTGGTGGTGATAAGATGTATAGGGATATGAAGCGAGTTTTCTTTTGGGATGGAATGAAGAAGGACGTGGCCGAGTTCGTTGCTAGATGCTTAGTGTGCCAACAAGTCAAGGCGGAGCAAAAGAAACCTGGAGGTTTGCTCCATCCCTTAGAGATCACGCTTTGGAAATGGGAAAGCGTTTCCATGGATTTTTGTAGATGGTTTACCAAGATCAAGGAAGGTTATTACGGGGATTTGGGTAATTGTAGACAGACTTACCAAAAGTGCCCATTTTATTCCCGTTCAAAGTAGAAGGACCGCTGTGTGGTTAGCATCTGTTTACCTTCGAGAGATAGTTTGTTTGCACGGCATACCCTCTAGCATTATGAACGATAGAGATCCCATTTTCACAAGCGAATTTTGGAAAAGCTTACAAGAGGCGGTTGGAACGCAATTATGCTTAAGTACCGCTTATCATCCTCAGACGGACGGCTAGACCGAGAGAGTAAATCGGGTTCTAGAAGACCTTCTGAGACTATGCATCCTAGACTTTGGAGGAACATGGAAAGAACACCTTCCACTAGTGGAGTTCGCCTATAATAATAGTTTTCAGGCTAGCATTGGCATGGCACCTTTTGAGGCTCTTTATGGACGACCGTGCCGATCACCTACATGTTGGTGGGAATCCACTGATAAGGTTTTTCTTGGACCCGACATGATTAGAGAGACTTCGGAGAAGATAGACCCGATTCGACGGCGAATGAAGACGGCGCAGGACTGACAGAAGTCATATGCTGATAGGAGACGAACCGATCTTAAATTCAATATTGCGGACATGTTTTTTGTTAAGGTGTCACCGTTAAGAAACGTAGTCCGTTTTGGATCAGTAGGGAAGTTGGCACCGAGGTTCGTAGGACCCTTTCCAATTACGGAGAGGATTGGACAGATGGCGTATAGAGTAAAGTTACCAGAGAAGCTCAGCGGAGTTCATGACGTGTTTCACGTTTCGCATTTGCGTAAGTGTTTACACGATACGGCAGAAGTGGTAGAGCCGAGCATGCTCGAAGAAGTGGAAGTAGAGCGCAATGCCATGATCATACGAGCTCCTACACGCATTTTCGGATCGGAGGTCAAAAAGCTTCGCAACAAAGAGGTCGAGTTGGTCAAAGTGCAATGGGGAGATGATCAAAGAGACGCGACTTGGGAGACGAAAGACAAAATGCGTACACTGTACCCTTTCCTTTCTGAGGGTATGTTTTAATTTCTCCTTTTTCTACCGCTTTGTTGACACTTGTCCTATCTTTTAGTATTATCTTTGCGATGACATCTTCGATCTTTAGTTAGGAAGAACCCTATGGTTGCAAACAAGTGTTTGAGACATGTTATGTTTGGTGGATGCAAGTGGTTGCTAGTGGTTGCTCGTGGATGCATGTACACACACATTAGGCACTAGATCGACTCAATCACCTTCATGTTGCATATAAATGCGTGTGCATATCTAAATTAATGGATGTATAATGGTTTTGTTATAATATGGATGCTGCATTTTGATGAATGGTTGTGCACACATGTAGAAATAATATGTATCAATAGGATTCTTTCGCATACATAATGGACGCATGGCACTATCATGATTTGCATTAAGGAGGTCAACTGAATCAGTGGACTGCCTGATCTATGCATTAGATAAAAAACATATACACACATTTTTGCATAAGTTCATATAGCATTAGAAATTTCTTTAAGGACAATGGATGCTTGTGGATGATGGTTGAGTAGATGGATTATTGGTTGGTAGGATACATTCTTCTTAACTTAGAGATTTCGGGGATGAAATCATTTAAGGAGGGGAGAATGTAACATCCCGTATTTTATAACATTAAAATTCACAAATTAAAGTGTGCTTAATTTTTAGAAGAAGAATTAAGTGAAATGGGTTGGCTATTATGTTTGTCTCAAAATTTTGGGTCAAGATAGACATTTGGTTTGCATAAAATGAATAATTTATGAAGAAGTTATTAAGCCTTTAAGTTTGTATGCATATGAGAGAAATATATATATATATATATATATATATATATATATATATATATTCAAAAAAAGTTCAAAACAACGAATCGGGAGGGGGAATAGCCGAACCGCACCATTTTTGGAGTCAACCTAAGCCCCGCTGGGTCGACTAGGGGTCGATCCAGGGTGTTTGGCTGTCAACCCGTAGCCCGATTCGCCCTAAGGGCTGATGTGGCATCTGAGTGGTCCTGAGGGTTTTGGTTATCCCTAGGTTAATCCGACGGCTCTTATTAAATTAAACTTCTACAAAAACACTCCTAAACCCCTAACCCTAATCACATTAATTCATAACAAGAGCCGCCATGCCGTTAATGGAGAACCTAGAGTAGCCACCATACACTTTCAAACCTAAAGCAAGATAGAAGCTTGAATCAAAATTAAATCAAATCTAAATAATGATTAGTCTACATTAAAGGCGAGCAATTCAGTTTCAGAATACAGATCCCAGAAAGACAAGACTATTCTTTTTAATTGTGAGTATGATAGCTTTCACAAAATAATTAATTCATTTAATTATGATAAGATATAATTGGGATTATGAGAATATGATTTTGAATCATGTGATGTAAATTATATGTATGTTTGTGGTTTTGAATCATATGTTAGTTTTATGCAAGTTGGATCATATGTTAGTTCTTGTGTGAATCTTATGCAAGTTGAATCATATATCTTATGCAAGTTTGTGATGATTGGATCATATATTCATGTATGAATCTTATGCAAGTTTAGGTTGTTAAAATATATGTGAGACATGTATATGCATATGTTAGTTTATGTGACATTAACCTTTATGTATAGATCCATATGCAAGTTTACATCTTTATGTTTAGATCCATATGCAAGTTTACATCTTTATGTTTAGATCTATATGCAAGTTTACATCTTTATGCTTAGATCTATATGCAAGTTTACATCTTTATGTTTAGATCCATATGCAAGTTTACATCTTTATGTTTAGATCCATATGCAAGTTCACACCTTTATGTTTGGATCTATAGCAGTGCATAAGTTATGCCAGTTTATGCCCATTACCTATGCTAGTTTTGTATCATATGCTAGTTTGAATGAAATTCATATGCAAGTTATTGGCTATGTAATCTTATGTCATGATCCTTAGATCTATTTTATGTGTAATGTGATGTTGTTTTTCTTTTTATAAGTTAGACTATTTGCGAGTCTAACATATGTCATATGAAAACGTACAAATAGCGTGGGGATGATGGGATAATATTGAATATACATAAATTGTGAATTGGTATAAAATGGCCTTAAAAGGCATATAATTAATTTGAGACATTAATTGGCATAATTGGTATTTATGGACATAATTTTAAGAGACAATTATGGACATAAATAAATTCGGAATTTATTGACAAATTTGAATAGGGACCAATTTGGAGTTAAATAAAGATGTATAATAATTAACTTCCTAAAACACGAGGTTAGACTCTTTGGTGGTGTAAGACTGCCCGGACCCGCCCGGCAAATCCAGCAGCCACAAGTGGCAGTCTAATGTGAGAGGTCAAAGGCATGAATTAAATGCGTAACAATTGTAAAGACACGAGGTTAGGCTCGTTTGCGGTATAAGAATTCCCGGACCCGCCCGGAAAATCCAGCAACACAAATGTCAGCCTAATGTGGGAGGTCTTTACAAGGTTACGGTTCTAATGAATTAAGTAACACTTAACCAGATAAACATGTGGTGGGACATGGGGGGTTAAGTGGGTGCCTTGGGTGGCATGTGAAATTAAGTGGGTGGCATGTGAAATTAAGTGGGCGCCTTGGGTGGCATGTGAAATACGATTAGATGCACTTAACCAAGATTGAAACATGTAAGAAGACATGAATAAGAATGGGGTTAAGTGGGGAAACCTTAGTGGGGACCAAGCATAAGTAGAAGGCTTGTGTCAAACATGGGGGCCCTTTTCAAACCAGAAACCCATTAAGTATCTTTGTGAGATCGACCAAAGTCGAGGACGGGACATGCTTATTGGATTTGATTGTAAGAGATCAAAATGGGTTAGCGGTGGCAACGCAAGTCCAACGGGGTCATGTGCGTGTGTAGGCCCGGGCTGGTAGGTAAGACGTTGTTGCATCATGTAGATATAAGCCGTGAATCTTTGGTGGTATCGGGTTGCCACTTTGGGGAGTGATACACACCACTGTGGGACCAGCACGGGTATCTACGAGTTAGGGAGCCGATCGAATGGGGATAGTGGGTACAACTAGTGGAGATAGGGGCAGACGACACCTATGAAGGCAGCTAGGGGTACACGAAACTACTATTATCATTATTAAGTTCTGTAGGCGAGATCAACTTTTAGGGTGACTAGTGGTGGTGTAGTATAGTAATTATCCTATAGTGATTAGGAACGAGATTAACGCCAGAATATTCCTCTTATTTGGTTTATCATGCCCACTTGTTTCATGGTCATATCTTATCTTACCAGTTTATGCCTTATCCTAGTTACTTTAATAATTATATTATTAAAGTTATTATACTCGCCAGACTTATGTCTGACCCCCTTGTTTTCGCCTCTTTTCTTCCTACCCCTCCCCCCCCCCCCCCACCTAAGGTTCTCAGGGTGGGAGTAGTACTAGTGGAGCTTGATCTCGGATCCCTTTCTCTCTCTTTTGGAAGTGCTTGGATTGCTGAAAGTAAAGTTCAGTTCATCTCTTTTATGGCTACTTGTGTTGGGGTTTATGCTTTTATTTTATGTACTCTGAAACAATTTATCAAGATGGATATTAAGTGTACTTGGTTTATGAAGTTGTTGTAATCAAACTATTTCTCCGCTGCAATATAAGTTATTTTAAAATTTTCAAGTACCATTACTTATATCTATCTTGTTATATTCTGTTCTATACACTAAATACGCTCAATGGAAGTTAATGCACTCCCTTTGTGGGTGACATTAATGGACGTGGGGTGTTACATCTCCATACACACTGACTAAGACAATGCTATGAAATCAGCAATTGCACAAGTGTTTCCAAATTTACGTCATTGATTTTGCTTATGGCATTTTTGAGAAAAGTTCCTGAAAAGCTTGGTCATGTCATTAAAAAGTATGATTACTTTATGAAAAATTTCAACAGATGTGTTTATAATTCATGGACAAGTGAGGAAATTTAAAATGGTTAGTCGGACGTGATTGAAAATTTTTACCTTAAAGATGATGAAGGGCTTAATTCACTGTATGAGGATCGTTTTTATTGGGTTACTACTTACATGAGAGAAACTTTTTTTTGGTGGAATGTCTACAACTTAACGGTTCGAAAGCATAAACTCATTTTTCAATAAATATGTGAATAAAAAGACTAGTTTGAAAGAGTTTGTAGAGCAATACAAACAAGCTCTACAAGATAGAGAAGAAAAGGAAGCACAAGCAGATTTCATCACATGGCACAAACAACTTGCTTTAACATCGCCTTCACCTATTGAGAAGCAAATGTTTAATACATACACACATGAAATTTTCAAAAAGTTTCAAGTTGAAATCTTAGGAGTTATGGGATGTTTCTCTAAGAATGAGAGTGATGATAATGGAATCCAAACTTTTAGAGTCATCGATCTTGAAAATAAATATGATTGCAAGGTAACTTATGTTACAACAAGAAAAGAAATTTACTGCACTTGTCACATATGTGAGTCTAGTGGATTTCTTTATAGGCATTCTATTACCGTTTTTCAATTTCTTGGAATTTTTGAAATTCCAACTATGTACATACTAGAAAGGTGGACTAAAAATGCTAAAAGTATCTACGCCAAGAAGAGAGTTTCAAAATGCATCCAATATAAAAAGGCAACGATTTGATGAACTATTTCATGAGTCTCTTAAGTTAAGTAAGGAGGGATCCATCTCGCAAGAAAGTTTTGAGATTGCATCACATGAAATAAAAGAAATTATCAAAAAATGTGAAAAGGTTAATCAATCAATTAAAAGTGTGGAAGAATCTCAAGGTGAGGTAGTTGATCCTGCAAATGAAAATGCATGTGGATCCATGCATGTGCTTGATCCTATAGTATCAAAGACAAAAGGAGCTCCCAAAAGGATAAAAGCAGGAATAGAAAAAAGAAACCTTAAAAAGAGAAAAAAAACCAAAGCAGGTATGCTTAATTAATAATTTTATTTCCATTAACTCAAGTTTGAAGTTCTGTATTTATTATTTGATGTTGAATAAAAAAATTTCCAGGTTAGTGATCAATCGCCTATCAATCTTGAGAAACAAACGTATTTGAGGAAGGTATAAATAGAAATTAAACAAGTCATAAGCTTCATACATATTCTAATATTGATTTTTCTTGTGTTGTAAGGAACACTCAAGTTCAACCAATAACGGATTAGTTACTACTTCAAATGCTCCAAAACTTATAGAACATATGGTAAGAGTTTATACAGTATCTTACTGCAAAATTTACAAACAAATGGTGGATTCATGTTTCATATCATTTTGTAGGTGACCATATAAGAAAATCCTTATGCTAATAGTAGTAAGTATCAACAAGTTTTGGCCTCATAAAGAGAGGACGATTTCATACAATCTAGAGTAAATGGAAATGAAGCTTATGGATAGGATGCAAACTGGTCTATATAAGATATCTTCTATTTAGGGTTGCTTTTGAATAAGAACAAGTAGTACTACTGTGACACCCCACGTCCATTAATGTCACTCTTTAACAAAAAGAATTAAGTTCAGTGAAGCACTATAGGTAAACAAAAATAGAATCTCACAAGATAGATATATAAAATACTAGTGGAAATTCAAAAGTTTATTTTTCAACAGAAAACGTCGTGGTCTCAAAATCCAGTTAGAACAACAAACTGAAATATTGGAATTACATACATCAAATAAACGCATCTGTCTTGCGCTAAAAACCATCAGAGTACATAAGTCAAAAGCCATAGTCCCCATAAGTAGCCATAAACAAGTAGACAAGAAGTCAAACCAGTACATCGAACCAAATCCAAATCCAAGCAGAAAACAAAAGGGAGAGTCCTAATCAAGCCTGAGCATTCCCACCCTGAGAACCTTGGGGGGAGGGGAGGAAGAGGGAGAAAGGAAACAAAACGGGTCAGACATAAAGTCTGGCGAGCTCAGTTACTTTTAGCATATAAATTAGTAAAAGTATCATTACAGGCATATAAACTAGATGAGAGATAACAGTATCGTATAACATGTATGAACAGGATGGATAGGATAAATAGAATAAACAGAGTATACTATGCTTCTCAAATACTTTTCTCTATACCAATACTAGTATACCGAATTAAGTGTTTTCCAATTACTTAACAAAAACAGAATGGTCCCATCAGAACATAAATGGTAGACTTAGGTGTACTTCTGGCAATGGGTTTTACCCCAAAAAAGAAATAACTGATACCTAAACAGAAATAACGGGTGTTACCCCAAACAGAAAAAACAGGTACCTAAACAGAACTAGATCTACCCTAACTACTACCCCCAAGTACCACGTAAATACCCTGTGCCGGCCCCAAAGTAAGGTGTATTACTTCCTAAAGTGGCAACCACCGGAAGGACACAGACCAATTTACAGGTGTTATGGTATCTTATTTCCCCAGACAGATCGGACCCACGCACACACATGACCCCGTTGGAATGCACCATCAGAACACCGCATCCCAAATGAACCACTTATAATTAGCTCAGTAAGCATGCCCTGGCCCTTACCTAGTGTGGGGTCCCCTTTTAAAACCAGAATGGGTTACTGACTAATATGGGTCCCACACAATAGATGACACAAGTTAAACCCCTAAATTTGTGTCCCTAATCAACTAGGATTTCCACAGGTTAAGTTGTACATGGGTTAATAGTTTCCCCATGACCCCAACAGATTAATAAGTTTACTTAACCCCTCAATAGATCAAACAGATTACATAAGTGTTATACAGTTCCATTAACATGTTCCTACATGTTTACATGTTCATACACCCCATACTTCAGTTATATTCCACATTATAAGTTATGCCCTAAATTTTAGTCATGATCATAGTATAGGTTATTCCCCGTAATTAGCATTCCCAATCATTCCCAATTATTCCCAATTTCATTTGTACGCATATTTCAGCGGTATTGGCCAAGGCTCGAAAGTAGCCTAGGCTATAAAAATAAAAAGGGAAAGAGAGAGAAGAACAGAATAGGCATAAAACAAAATAAGCATATAATAACAGAGATGGGCATATAATATCAGAAATAGGCATATAAGAACTGAATAGCAGATAAGGTGTACATGTAAAAACATGACTGATTAGGTACGAATCAGATTCTTAACAGGCATTGGCTTTAGATCCAGATTTATAAACATGTCAGGATTACTTGTTAAATGTTTATATCTAAAAATAACATGAACTCAGAGAGACTGGATCTAAAGAACAATGAATAATTAGGCTGAAGCGGTAGAAGAAATTCTTGTATGTGCATAAGCTATTGTTGAAGAAAAATAGGCTAATTCAATCCAAGGTGGGGCAGCATCTCGTTTTCTCCATTATTTTAGGTGAATAAAACAATAGAAATGTTGTCCTATATATAGCCTACTTCCAATGAACCTCGTTCAGAAACAAGTTCAGGTTCAGGGAATGAAACTGGATGGATCTGGGGTGGGTCGACCCCAATGTCGACCCTAGGGTCGACACCCCTTTGAGTGTGTCGACCCATGGGTCGACACCCCTGGGGTGTGGGTCAACCCCCAACAGGTCTCAATCCTGTGTCCCTTTCCGCTTCGATTTTGAACTGTTTTGAAATTTCTGATTTGATTTTGTTTAAATATATTTCTCTTATATGTATACAAACTTCAAACCTTAATATCTTCTACATACGATGTCCATTTTACGCAAACTCAGAGTCTATCTTCAGCAGAATTCCGAGAAGAACACAATGGTATGGTCTGTTTTACTTAATTCCCAATATCTTAATAAGTTTTCTTTAGTTTATCCTTGAAATGTCTTTTAAATTACAAGGCGTTACATTCTCCCCTACTTAAAGGATTCTATCCCCAAAATTTCTAAGTTAAGAAAGAATGTTTAACCTAACATCCATCAACCACCTACTCATCCGTCAATCATAGGTATCCATTGTCCTTAAGGGACTTTTAATGTGAACATATGCAATGGTATGTGTATATCTCCTTGCACTAATGCGAAAAATCAGGCGGTTTACTGATTCAGTTGACCTCCTTAATGCAATGTATGTTAGTGCCATGAATCCAATATGTATGCAAATAGTCCTAGTATATCATGTAAATGTTATATGTGTGCACAATCATTCATCCAAATGCAACACCCATATGATGATATAATCATTTCCATCCATAAAAAAAAAATTAAAAATGCACACACATCCATATGCAATATGTAAGTGATTGAGCCGATCTAGTGCCTAGTGTGTGTATATGCATCTACGAGAAACCACTAGCAAACACTTGCATCCATCAAACATAACATGTTTCAAACACATGTTTACATACATTGGTTTTCCCTACCTAAAGGTCGAAGATTCGATCAATGGGATATACTCAAATGATATGAATAAAAGCTTGGAAAAAGAAGTTAAGAACATACCCTTGAAAAGAAAAGGGTACGAAGCACGAATCTTGTCTTCAGTCTCCCAAGTTGCATCTTCGCGGTCTTCTCCCCATTGAATTTTTATCAATTTGACTTCTCGGTTGCGAAACTTCTTAACCTCTGATCCAATTATACAGGTAGGAACTCGTCTAACCGATGCCTCACGTTCTACCTCTACTTCCTCAAGCATGCTCGGCTCAACTACCTCTGTTGTGTCGTGCAAACACTTCCTTAAATGAGAAACGTGGAAAGCATCATGAACACCCGCCAATCTCTCTGCTAGCTTTACTCTGTATGCCATTTGACCTATTCTTTCCACTATGGGAAATGGTCCTACAAACCTTGGCGCCAACTTCCCTATAGATCCAAATCAAACGACATTCCTCAAAGGTGATACTTTGATGAAAACCATGTCTCCTACCTCAAACTCAATATCAGTCCTTCTCTTATCAACGTTTACGTAGGACTTCTGCATGTCCTGAGCTATCGTCATACGTCTGCAGATAAGATCAATCTTTTCTAAAGTTTTTCTAATCATCTTAGGTCCAAGTAGAAGCCTATTCGTATACTCCCACCAGCAAGTCAGTGATCTACAAGGTCGTCCGTACAGTGCCTCTAAGGGTGTCATGCCTATACTAGCCTAATAATTGTTGTTGTAGGCGAACTCAACCAATGGAAGATGCTCCTCCCAAGTCCCTCTGAAGTCTAGGATACATAGCCTCAAAAGATCCTCAAGAACTCTATTCACCTTCTCAGTCTGTCCATCGGTCTGAGGGTGATATGCGATGCTCAAACATAATTGTGTAACTAATGCATCAAGATCACTCACTATGTTAGAAGGTACTCCATGTAGATGGATTATCTCGAAAAGATAAACTGAGGCCAACCATATTGTCGTCCTCTTGCTTTTCACAGGAATAAAATGAGCGCTCTTAGTAAGCCGGTCCACTATGACCCAGATGCTGGTATTTCCCTTCCTCGATCTAGGCAAACCATCGATGAAATCCATAGAGACGCTCTCCCACTTCTACTATGGGACCTCTAAAGGATGAAGCAAACCGCGAGGCTTCCTCTGCTCAGCTTTAACTTACTGGCAAACCAAACATCGAGAGGCAAACTCCGCTACATATTTCTTCATCCCAGCCCAAAAGAAAACCCTTTTCATATCTATATACGTCTTATCACCACCTGGATGGATAGTCATCCTAGAACGGTGGGCTTCCTCAAGGACTATCTTCAACAAACTCCTAACATAGGGAACACAAAGCCTCCTATCCCGCCATAACCATCCTCTATCATCCATAGAATATCTTCTGAGGTGACTAGAAGTCTCCCCTTTATTAAGCCTATCCAAATTGTCTGCTATCTATGGGTCCTCTCGCTGCAAAGATCCTATCGGATCTATAAGAGTAGGTCGCACCTATAAAGATGCCAACAAACCATGTGTAAGATCCGCAGAAGGCATAAAATCGAAGGTCGATATGTACTCCAAGCTTTGCGTCTCTACGAATAGAGGACTCAAAGTCATCCTCTTCCTACTCAACGCATCCGCCACCACATTACCCTTGCCAGGGGTATAAGCAATCTCAAAATCATAGGACGCTAGGAACTCCATCCATCTCTGATGTCTCAAATTGAGGTCCTTTTACTAGAATAGATACTTAAGAGATTTATGGTCCATGTATAACTCGAACCTCTCTCCAAGTAGATAATGTCATCAAGACTTAAGTGTGAACACTATAACAGCCAATCGAGAGTGAGGTAGATTTTCTCATGAATCTTCAACTGTAAGCTTCCATAGCATACTACCCTTCTCTCTTGCATCAAAATGGTACCGAATCCAGTACCACATACATCAGTATACATTATGAACACTTGCTCCCATCAGGTAATGTCAAAACTGGGGCTGTTGTTAGAGCCCTTTTTAATCGCTGAAAAGAATCCTCACAATCAATACTCTAAGCAAAGGTCAGATTCTTCTTCGTCATTCTGGTGATTGAGGCTGATATCGTTGCGAAAACCTTAATAAACTTCCTAAGTAGCCCGCTAAATCGAGAAAACTTCTCACCTCCGTTGCATTCTTTGGAAATTTCCAATCTTGAACTGCAACTTCTTTTGCGGGATCCACTGTTATCCTTATGCCGGCCCCACAGTAGGGTGTATTACTTCTTAAAGTGGCAACCACCAGAAGGACACGGACTTATTTACAGGTGTTATGGCATCTTATTTCCCAGATAGATCGGACCCATGCTTGCACATGACCCCGTTGGAATGCGCCATCAGAACATCCCATCCCAAATGAACCACTTATAATTAGTTCAGTAAGCATGCTCTGACCCCTACCTAGTGCGGGGTCCCCTTTTAATACCAAAATGGGTTACTGACTAATATGGGTTCCACACAATAGATGACACAAGTCAAACCCCTAAACTTGTATCCCCAATCAACTAGGATTTCCACAGGTTAAGTTTTACATGGGTTAATAGTGTCCATACAACCCCAACAAATTAACAAATTTACTTAACCCCCAACAGATCAAACATATTACATTAGTGTCATACAGTTCCATTAACATGTTCCTACATGCTTACATGTTCATACACCTCATACCTTAGTTATATTCCACAATATAAGTCATGTCCCAAATTTTAGTCATAATCATAATGCAGGTTATTCCCTTAAATTACCCTTCCCAATCATTCCCAATTAATCTCAATTTCATTCGTGCGCATATTTCAGCAGTATTGGCCTAGGCTCGAAGGTAGACTGGGCTATAAAAATAAAAAAAGAAAGAGAGAGAGAAGAAAAGAATAGGCATAAAACAAAATAAGCATATAATAACCGAGATGGGCATATGATAGCAAAAATAGGCATAGCAGAAATAGGCATATAAGAACTGAACAGCAGATCAGGTGTACATATAATAGCAGGACTGATTAGGTACGAATCAGATTCTTAACATGCATAGGTTTTAGATCCAGATTTAAAAACATGTCAGGATTACTGGTTAAATGTTTATATCTAAAAATAACATGAACTCACAGGGACTGGCTCTAAAGAACAAAGAATAATTAGGCTGAAGGCGTAGAAGAAATTCTTGTATGCGCATAAGCTATTATTGAAGAAAAATAGGCTAATTCAATCAAAGCTGGGGCAGCATCTCATTGTCTCCATTGTTTTAGGTGAATAAAACAATAGAAATGTTGTCCTATATATAGCCTACTGCCAATGAACCTCGTTCAGAAACAAGTTCAGGATCAGGAAATGAACCTGGATGGATCTGGAGTAGGTCGACCCTTGTATCGACCCTAGGGTCGACACCTCACTGAGTGAGTTGACCCATGAGTCGACACCACTAGGGCGTGGGTCGACCCTCAACGGGTCTCAATCCCGCGTCCCTTTCCCGCTTCGATTTTGAACTATTTTGAAATTTTTGGTTTGATTTTGTTTTTATATATTTCTCTTATATGTATACTGTAACGACCCGCATTTTACGCATCGGAGGATTGTAGAATATATTTTTTTCATATGAAGTCATATGGTCGTGTAACTTTGGGAGACGACTATTGGGGTCATTTCCCATGTTCATGATTTTTGTCGATTTTTAAATGACCGTTTTGCCCCTTGCTGATCTTGTTTCGGCCAAAACTTTTGATTGATAAGGAGTTTTGACCTGAAACCACTTCCATTAGATTTGAATGATGGTTTACCTTTCCTTAGAGTGGTCACATTAGCCAAACAGACTTACCGTTTGGGAAATATGGCTAAAACAAGGTTTAGAAGGTAAAAAACAGCTTAATTGGGCATAACCGGGTGATTAGCAGCTAGGCCCATTGGGGGATTTCGGGATTAAAGCTATATGAGGGCTGATTAGGGTTAAAAAAAACCTTTTCCTTATCATTTTACAGCCTCCACTTACCTCTCTTCAACCCGAACAATGGCCTTCAACTCCTAAAACACCTTCTAATCACCGTTTGATCAAGCATTAGCCTAATCTACATCAAATCAAGGCTAATTAGCATCAAGTTTGGGATAGAGCTGCTGGAACACACAGAGATTCGACCTATATCAGAGATACTTTCAGATCTATAAGTAATTTGTGGCTAAGGTGAGTGATTTGCATTGTTTTTCACTAATTACGGCTAATTAGGGGTGATTAGTGATTATGGCTCGGAAAAATCTGGAAAAATTTGTAAAATTATAAAATATTATTTTAAGGCTCTGATAAAAATTTAGGTTAATTTGGACATGTTTTACTAATCGTATGGTTAAATCATGATTAAGGGGATTAAGGAAAAACATGGGTTTTGGGTATGTTTGATCCATATTAACATGTTAAATTGTTGTTTTGGTGTTTGTGGTTGATTACGCATGTTGCTATTACTGTTTGGAATGCTTTGTGATTGTATAGTCAAGTTAGAATGGTCGAAAACACCGTCGTATGGCGTAAATAGCTTGCTGGAAAAGTTGCAGAAATTGGTCAGACAGTCCCGTTCGTAAGGAGCATATCACGAGCCGAGCCGATCGTGAACACCCCCTTCACGAGCCTCCATCACGAACCGATGCCACGAGTTGAACCAGGGTGAGCCAACCTGTGAAGCAATTCTCACCACAAGCCGATTGCGAAGCATCACCTCCCCACGAGTCCATCACGAATCGAGCAGGGTGTTGGCCATGAACGGAGATCACAACCCGAGCCCACCATCACAAGCAGGATCCACGAGTGGAGCTCACGACCACGACCCGGAAGTCATCACGAGCCAGTCCAGGAAGGGAGGCCACGAACCGGAACCGGACCCACGAGTCATAAATGGAGACCACGAGCCGAGCATGCTTCCGAACCGTGAGCTACTGCATATCGCGAACTGAATGGAAACTGAAGTGCGAACGGGATAATGACCTAAACCCGAGATGTAAAGGTAGTCCAAATGGGAATAGAACTCAGGATCCATATGGGAACCAACGAGTTGACTTCATGATTAAACCTTGCTGCGGGACATGTGTAAAGGGGTTATCGACGTCTATAGCTTTGACTCACCACTGAGAGATGGATATTGTCTATGGATCAGTGCAGTGAAGTTGTCATGACTTCGTGGGTGCAGAGTGATCGTAGCAAGGCTATGAGCCAGTGCAGTGGGGTTGTCATGACTCCATGGGGCAGGGTAGACATAGCAAGGAATTAGTGGCTATGGATCAGTGTAGTGGAGTCACTGTGACTCCATTGGGCAGAGTGATCATAGCAAAGCATTGGGTGATCAAAGTAGTAGATATCATATGCTTTACGCATTGAGTGAGAGATGTGAGGATGACTGCTATGTTTGATGTTTGCTATCACCATGACATGCACACCCCTCACCCGTATCTTTACCTCATATGTTAGTGTCACCTTAGAGTATTGTACATCTTGTGTGCTAACTCTTTAGTTGCAGGTCCAGGTTCAGGTATGGTTATGTATACCTGTTATTGTTCTGTTTTGCTGCTTATCGCTCATACCAGACTTTTGTATGACCCAGAGTTTTATGTCTCTTCTTATTACTCTGGGTGCTCTTAAACGGGCAGACTAGAGACAGGTTAGGTGGTATGCACGAGTAGTTGTACCAGAGACAAGCATGAGGCTTCCATGTATGATATATATAGATATTCTCCCTGAGTTGTTGCTAGTCGCTACTTTGGACATTAATAGTGTACCTCTTTCTTTTGCTTTAAAAACAGTATTTCAAAGTTGTAATAATGTTGGTTTGGATGATAAGCTGTATTTTGGATTTCCGCTGCCATGATGGTTTAGTTTTCATCTTATGCATTGTCTCTCCTGTTTTATGTCAAGTATGTTATTATTATATTTTATTCCATGTGCTGTGAGACATTCTATAGGTTTCTTATTAGTTCAAATTCCTTTCTTTTCCTTTCTTTGGCGGCCGTCCCGTGCTAGTCGGGCGTTGGCACAATGCACTTTCATTGGAAATGTCGGCTAGTGCAGGCGGGCCGCCACATATACAAACTTCAAACCTTAATATCTTCTTCATACGATGTCCGTTTTACGCAAACTCGGAGTCTATCTTAAGTGGAATTCTGATACGAATGCAGTGGTATGGTCCGTTTTACTTAGTTCAAAATATTTGATTAAGTTTTCTTTAGTTTATCCTTATAATATCTTTTAAAATTACAGTGTGTTACAACTACAAGCATAAAATATGCAAAACTTCTTTTGGACTATCATTTTCAGCTTATGGATGGGATGCAATTACTATTTTGTTTTGATAGCATTTTTTACCTTGTTTATGTTTTGATAGTTGCATATTTTAGTACAAAGTTTTAATAACATTCGTCTTGATCTTATATACTGAAAATCGAAATCAGTGGAAATGGAAACATGTAGGAGCAGAAATGGAAGATAGAATGTGTCCAGTAATTAAGTGGTGATATGTTTGCATGGTAGGAAAGAAAAATACATGTTGCAGGATATAAAAGCATAGAAAAATAAGTAAAGAGAATGTGTCCAGCAATAAAGTGTAGGGGGCCATACATGCAGACACATTATTCAATGACGGAGAGAGAACCGTATGAGTTTGCATGGCTAATAATTGAGATATACTCTCTCTTAATAAAAAAAAGTAGGAGAGTATGAAACATAGTGGCTTTATGCGACTATGTTTAGATATTCTCTTTCTGATGATATCATTACACAAGATACTAATAGAGAATCAAATTAACATATTTAGTTATCACTATAGACCAAATCTTTAATGGTACAGTTGTGAGCTGTACACGTTATTTTTGTAAGTCTATTTATATCTCATATAGTCAATGAAAAAGGTGTACAATCGTTATTAATTCATCTTCTTCTATATGGTATCAGAGCCATAGTCTCATCACTCTTCTCAAATCCTGCAAACATGGCCACTGATCCTTAGATTGTCACCATCCCCAACCCTGAAATTCCAACCCAGAATCTTCAACTCATAAACATCTCCCATCCATCCATTATTAAATTGACTTCCACAAATTATCTTACTTGGAAACTCCAGATTGAAGCCATTCTCATTGGTTATGATCTGTACAAGTATATTGATAACACTCATCCATGTTCTCCTTGCACCATCATCACCAACAATGTTGAAGCTTCCAACCCGGCTTACCTCCCTTGGATCTGACAAGATAAATTGTTGTTTGGTGCACTTGTTGGTTTAATCTCCCACTCTCTTGTTCCTTTCATCCAATAATCAGCCACTCCGAGAAACATGGCAAACTCTTGCCAACACTTATGCATGTCTGACTCGTGGTCACATAAAGCAAATAAAGATCAAATCAAGAAAGCCATGAAGGGTTCTCAGTCCATATTGGACTACAAGCAATACATTAAGTGTCAAACAGATTAACTCGTTACACTCGGCAAATCGATGGGCCATGAAGACGTCGTCGAGATAATTTTGGAGGGTCTTAATGATGACTATCGTCAAATTGCAGATATAGTAGAAGGTAGAGACACTTCCATCTCATTTGATGAACTTCATGAAAAACTCATTAACAGGGAATTGGCTCTTCAACACTCACAGTTTGCTTCATTCCCTCATCTCGCAATGGCAAATGCTGTGTCGATCAGATCCAATAATTCACATCCCGCAACAACAAATGCTCCATCGACCAGATCCAATAATTCACATCGCTTCTCGTCAAACAAGATGCAACCTCCACACTTTATTCCTCGATAGCAGTTATCTCTGCCTTCACAAACCATAACTCGTCAACAAAGACCTTATCTTGGTAAGTGTCAAGGATGTCGCCAACAAGGTTACACTGATGCTCAATGTCCCCTGTTCAGCTAGTACCCACCCCATCATAAAGCACTACTCACTCTTTGCCCGATGGATCTTAGTGGCAGCCAAAGGCAAATGTTGCAACAACATCAGGTGTAAACACTCCAACATGGCTTCTCGCTCCATATGATGGACCTAATGATATCATAATTAGTGATGGTACATGACTACACATTTCCAATATTGGTTCTACTACTATTAACACACCCTCTCACACTTTTCAATTACATAATGTTTTATTTTTCTTGCCATGAAAAGAAACCTGATATCCATATCTCAGTTTTGCAAAACCAGTAATACTTCAATTGAATTCTTACCACATTCTTTTCGTGTGAAGGATATACTGACAGGGGCCATATTGCAGGAATGCAACCTAAAGGTGGAGTGTGACGACCTCCCACAAACCCTGCACTAAACAAGAGGAATAATGCGCTAAAAGGTGTGTTAGGCAGCTGTGGACGATCATCATAGGTAGGTAAACACAATCGATACCTTTCGTAGAACTCACAACGCAAGGATAAAATATAGTATAAAATATACAATAGGTAATTGTAGGGAAGCATCATATAACAAACTTTTGAAACTTTCACAACCTCCTGAAAGATTATCCAAACATCATAGGAAATATTAAAGTTTGTACATAACGCCTCACTACAACACTCATAGAGCAACTCAAACAACGAAAACAGAAATAGTATATAGTAATAAAACTGGTATGTATGCCTCCAGCTCGCCTCCGAACTGCAACATCGTCCTCACTAATCATCTGTCACCTGCCACCTAGTCTTCCCACCCACAACCGGATAAACAACCCAAGGTAATAAGAGGGAAACATAAAACCTTGAGTCATACAATAGTCTTAGTGAGAGATAAAACAATTAACAAACATCATCAATAAAGTCTATGAGAATGGATAGATAAACATACTAATCTACCCACAACACCAGAGAAGAATTCAACCCTATCTTCGCTCTTCCCCACATCAGACAATGATAGCCTTTACAACAACATTTCAACCATACATCCATGGAAACTAGAACACCCATTCAATTATGACAAAGCACTCATGACATACAAATTATATATCTTATGTAAACCATCCTAATCGAACTAAACGTCCCTCAAGCACAAGCCCAGAGGCCAAAACCAATATCAGACAAGCACCAAAGGAACATCTCCTTCGATGTTCGACAATCTATATAAGATAATTCAAACAAGGCAACTAATCAGCTGTGACAGACTCTAGCTATCACCGCCAATCCTGCTTCGAAACCATCGTTAATCGTATGATGGCCAACCTTGCTATATGTCAAGTGCTAATGGCAAACCCAGTTCTAGCATAAACTCCATATGCCTTTCAACGATACGTGTGTTTGTCCAACCTTGACAACTAGGCCTTTCAACGATACCCAGGGTACTCGACCTACAACTGGTCTTTTAGACGTCTTTATTGTACCCCTGCTTCGAGCCCGCTAGAACTTACGACAACGATAATCTCTCGGCCTTCACGTCTTTAGTCATCTAACTCAACGACTTTTCTTAACTTAAGCAACCTTATCGAGCAACCATTATCCACCAACTCATGACCTTTGAGTTGTCACCTCATTCGCTTTTCTACACCTTTCAACACTTCGAAACTTCCTACTTGAATTTCCTTCGAAGTCACACCATTACCGAGCCAACTACATCACTGCGCTACGGCTAGGGTTGAGGGGGATTGCCCTAGAATTATTATTTTTAAAATCCCTTTTCATTCAAATCTGAGTTGTACCCAAAAAATAAAAATAAAAATTAGAATTGGCCCGGTGCTACCGACCCCTGGTGCGACCGACCGAATCCCGTGGTGACCGACTCCTCCCTGTGACCGACCCTTTGAAGACCGACACTCGCTGGTGACCGGCCCCATCTGAGATGCACGACCAACCCATACTTTGAGTCATTGACTGAACCATGCATCCAATATAATAGCCGACTGACCAGGACCCTGATACTCAACCGACCTGGTCCCTTCTCGAACCCTTCTGCTCAACTGACTTGGAGCTTCGTTTTTTTCAGACCGACCGACCCGTCCCTGAGTGCATGACCCAAGCTTGCTCGACCCCTAGCCTTGCTCGACCGGCCTGCCTCCTCACATACGACCAACCCGCTTCAAGATGTACGACCAACCCCAAATTTGTATTATGATGTACTACACTGTACTGCACTCGACCCGTGGCCTGTGCAGCCTCAAATCAAGTCCAATTTCGGCCAAAACTTCGCCAATCGACAAAATATACTATTCCAGTTCATTCAACACAACCATAAGCATGTTATGAGATCATTAACATCATGAATATGACAATTATCACTAAAATTATATGATTTCACCAAAAATCATGATAAATGAACATATGAACTAAATTGCGGATCTAACTTGCATAAACATATGTAATAGCATAGAAATTACCGGTTTAAACATGCTAACTTAGATCTTAGGGTGATTCATATGAAAATGGACTTACCAAGGTATAGATCCATGGTAAAACACTTGAATTTGATGAAAAACATGATCAAACATTCATATAGTTCATTGATTTCATGTGAGAGATGCAAATCACTCACTAATTCTCCAAATCAAAGCACAAACAATGAATTAAGATTCCGAACAGAAAGCAATTCGAACCAAACCCCTTGATTCGATGAATTCCCACTTCGAATGATGTAGATTTAGCCTCCAATGGTGTAGATCTTCGATTTCCTTCCTTAGATTTTGATTTTTAATAGTGGAAAGGTATTAGAGGAAGGGGGAACATAGGCCACCAAATGAGTGAATAGAGAAACTAAACCATTTCTCGTACCTCTTACCCCCTATTTATAACCTTCCACTAGCCCACTAATGGGCCTCTCCAAATCAGCCCATTAAGGCTTCACAAACCTGAACAACCAATTGCTAAACCTTAAAACAACGATTCCTCCCAAACTGCTAAGCTAAATCTTCAATGTAACCACTCTACAGAAAGACAATCATCATTTGCTTTCTAATGGCACAGGTCTCACCACCTGATTCAACCTAAGTCAAAAGTTATGCCCTGTACAAGGCTTACAGGGGCAAAATGGTTACAAACAAAATTGGTAAAAATTATGGACATGTCTCGCATCCCTATAAGCAACATATTAAAATATGAGAATGATCCAACCCTCAGGGAATAAAATAAAAATATTTTATGCTACTCCGATACGTAAAATGCATGCTGTTACATTCTCCCCCTTAAGAATTTAGCCCTCAAAATTCCAAGCAACCATAAGCAACCACAATAATTTTACATGCCTATCATCCATGAGAAGCCAATTCTATCATCCAAACTAGCAACCATCCAGCCATGCATCCATAGCCTTATTCTAGCACGCAGAATTCTGTCAAACAACAAAAAGATACAACGATGATACGATATTAAAAAGTCCTACCGACGAAGAGTTCTGGATGAGTCGTCTTCATGCTCTCTTCTGTCTCCCACATACAATCGTCGCCATTCTCACTCCATTGTACCTTAACTAGCTTAACCGTCTTCCTCCTAAGCTGTTTCGTGTCATTCCCCACAACACAAAGCAGCTTACGAGGTCTTGCAATTACGGTCTTTACTTCTAGATCTTCGTACTGCTCTGGAGATACCACCACATTTGAATCATGCACGAACTTTCGTAGAAATGACACATGAAACACATTATGCACACTCAACATATTCTCAGGTAACTCCAATTCATATGCAAGCTTTCCAATTCGCTCGACTATCGGAAATTGTCCAACAAACCTTGGAGCTAACTTTCCTTTGTTTCCTTATCGAACCACACGCTTCAACGGCGAAATCTTTACAAAAACCATATCGCCAACATCGAATTCCAAATCTTTTCGATGCTTGTCGGCATAACTTTTCTGACGATCTTGGGTTGCCCTCATTCAGTGTCGAACGATGTTGATATAAACCGAGGTCTCTCTTATCATCTTTGACCCAATTATCAACTTATCTTCAGTTTCTAACCAACATGCTGGAGAATTGCACGGCCTCCCATACAATGCCTCGTATGGCGCCATCCTAGTGCCAGACTAGTAGCTATTATTATAAGCAAACTCAACTAGATATAGATGGTCTTCCCATGATCCCCCAAAGTCCAACACACAAGCTCTTAGGAGATCTTCCAAAACTCTTTTACCCTCTCGGTTTGACATCAGTTTGGGGATGATAACCCATACTTAAACAAAACTCAGTTCCCAAAGCTTCCTACAAATTCTCCCAAAATACACTCGTAAATAATGGATCTCAGTCACTCATTATGCTCTTCGGGATACCGTGGAATCGAACTATCCATTTCACATAAAGTTCAGCCAACTTCGATGCCCTCCTAGTCGACTTGATAGGAATGAACCTTGCACTTTTGGTCAAGCAATCCACAATGATCTAAATCCCTTCGTTTCCTTTCCTAGTTCGAGGTAGTCCATCGATATCTTCTCCCACTTCCATGTAGGAACTTCCAATGTCTGAAGTGAACCACTCGGCTTCTTTTATTCAGCTTTCACCAACTGACAGTTCATATACTTTGATATGAACCTTCCAATATCTCGCTTCATCCCCTCCCAGTAGTAGATTCGCTTCATGTCCTGATACATCTTAATACCACCCGGATGAATCGTCAACTTTGAGTGATGACATTCTCTCAGAATCTCATCTCTCAATCCATCAATATTAGGAACAACTAACCGTCCTTGCTTTCGAAGACAACCTTCTTGATCAACGTCGAATCTTTATTCTCTAGTTCCAGCTTCTGGATAAACTTGACAAGCTTCACATCACGCTTGGCCCTCGCCGATCCTCTCGATAAGAGTAGGTCTTATCGATAACTTGCCAACATTTCAGGTTCCAACTCGCACCTTGGCCTGAATTTAAACCTTGACAAATACTCGAGGCTCTTCCATTCCGAAAACATCGCTCCCAAACTTGCGTGGCTTTAACTCAACACATCTGCAACTGCGTTACCTTTACCAGTAGTATAGGCTATATCGAAATCATATAATGCCAGAAACTCTAATCATCGTTGCTGCCAAAGATTCAAATCCTTTTGTGTGAAAAGATACCTTAACAATTTGTGATATGTAAATAACTCGAATCGAACTCCCAACAGGTGCTTCCACATCTTCAGAACAAACACAATTGCTGCCAACTACAAATCATGAGTTGGATAGTTTTCTCATGCAGCTTCAACCGTTGACTTACATAGGCCACAACCTTATCCTTCTGCATTAGCACTGCTCCAAGTCCAGTACCACATGCATCGGTATGCACAACCATCTCTTTATTCTCACGTGGAATGGTCAACATAGGAGCACTCGTTAGTCATTCCTTCAGGATTCCAAACGCTTTCTCACACTTTGCATCCCATGTGAACACTTGGTTCTTCATCGTCAATCCTATCAATGGTGCAACTATCTTAGAGAAATCCTTGATAAACCATCGGTAATATCCCGCCAACCCAAGGAAACTCCAACATCTGTCGCATTCTTAGTTCGATCCCAATCCCTGATTACTGCTACCTTAGCAAGATCAACCGCTATCCCATTTCCAGAAGAAAAATGGATTAAGAACCTCACTTCCTTTTACAGAAGTGACACTTTGAAAACTTAGCTCTCAGTTGATGTTTTTGCAAGATTTCCAACATAACTCTCAAGTGCGTCTTGTGATTTTCCTCATTCTGAGACTAAACCAAAATGTCATCCACGAATATAAGCACGAACTTGTTCAAATGATCTCTGAAAACTCTATTCATAAGATCCACATAGTATGCTAGCACTTTAGTCAACCCGAATGGCATTACCAACCATTCGAAGAAACCGGATGGCATCCTAAAAGCAGTCTTTGGCACACTATCCTTACTCACCTGCATTGGTGAAATCCCGTTGCCAAATACATTTGAGAGAACACTTTGGCTTCGTGAAGCTGATCGAACAATCCTTGGCAATGGATAATTGTTCTTCTTAGTCACCTTGTTCAGCTCACGATAGTCCACACACAATCTTAACGAGTCATCTGCCTTGGTTGCAAACACGACTGGTGCACCCCACTCATAAACACTCCTCCAAATGAACCCTTTTCCCAAAAGGTCACGACCTTGCACCTATAACTCTCGTTGTTCCTTAGGCGCCATCCGCCTAAGAGGCACAACAATTAGTCTAGCACCTTCAACCAAATCGTTCCCAAACTCGTTCTCACGATGCGGCGGCAACCCTTTGACCTTGTCAAAGACATCCTCATACTCATTAGCGTTCAGCACAGATGGAAATTCTTCCTGTGGAATCACACGAGAATATAGATAGCTTACGAAGACACCATCTTCAGGCTTACATCTAATCAACACCTTTCACCCTTCCACATCCCCGACCCTCACCTCTAGATTCTCGCAATAAACTCTTGCTGCGTACCTCTTGAGCCAATCCATGCCCAAGATGATCCCAAACCCAACGAAGTTAAGAACAAAGCAATCACATACAAAAGAGCAACCATGACTTGACAACACTAGAACACAACATAACATGCACAAACTAGACGAACCCCTAACTGAATTAGTCATGATCAATGGTCTATCATAAATCTTGGGTTCCAAACCCAAGCGGCACACAAGCACATTGCAAATGAAAGAATGTGATGCTCCAATATCGAACACCACATGAACTGAAATACCATTAACTGAAAGAGTACCTTGAATGACGACACCCTTTCCCTTCTCCTCTGCGGTAGGAGCTCTTGAAGAAGATGGCACGACTTCCAAAGCATATGCCTTCACAATCTGCTTACCCTTAGCAGATTCTGGATAGTCTTTCTTCCCATGCCCAGGCTTCCCACACTTGAAGCACTTCTTCTCGGCTTTGGGATTCTTGCACTCATTCGAGTATTGACACTTCTGTTGGTAGCTAAAGCAAACCACATCACTCTTAGGCTTCTTCTGGCCATCCTTTCCTTTCTGCTATTGTTTCTTCCTCTTCTTATTATTACCACCTTGTTGTGGTCTCTGAACTTCCTTGGTTACAACGATAAAATTTACTTCCTTAGGAAACGAGCTCTCATGGCGAATAGCTTTTTCCACAATCTTCTCAAATGGATCATCAAGATGATCCACCAATGGTCATCCAATGTAGGTATCCAGCCCCATAACAAACTTCTCGTTCTTCTGATAAGGTGTGTCAATGTATGAACGAGCATATTTGGACAAGGTCTCAAAATCAGAAACATAATCAAGCACAGAATGACCATTCCGTTTCAGCTCTATGAACTTCTTGAATAGAGTGGACTTTTGAGCAGTGGAGAAAATTTTTGCTTCAAACCTGGCTTGGAATTGCTCCCATGAAATCTCCTCTTCTGGAGTCTCAAGCGTAACAGAATTCCACCACTCCATGGCCCTGCCTTGAAACTACCTTGATGCAAGCTTTCTCTTAGTTGCATCATCCAACGCCAAGTCTCCAAAAATACGGACACAAGAATCCATCCACCTCTAAACCTCTTCGGCTGGTTCATTCCCTTTGAACGGTTTTCCTCCTAGAGTTGTATAATCTTTGCACAGCTTTACAAAATCCACAACCCTAGGAACTCGCACACCGATATCTACCGTGGCTACCACTGGAGCGAGTACCCTTCGCATGAGTGCTTCCATCATGGCCTCAAACATGGCTGGGTATTCTGGTTTACCTCTATTACCCCCCTCCAGGCACATCCCCTTTCCTAGCAGTGTGTCTTGAAGTTCGTTGACTCATTCTAAATCTACAAATTTGAATGATTAGCCATTTGTAAGAAAACTGCTAAAGAAGTACAAATGCTACTATACTATATAGTATCATATAGTATACATCCAACTGAAATATACAAATACATCCCTTATACGTAATTACGTCTTCGAACTTTGGAAAAATTGTTAATCTCTCTCTAGTACCAAATGTGATGACCGCCCACAACCCATGCGCTAAACAAGAGGAATAATGCACTGAAAAATGTGTCATGAAGCTGGGGACGATCATCGTAGGTAGGTAAACACAATAGATACCTATCATAGAACTCACAGCGCAAGGATAAAATGTAGTAGAAAATATACAATAGGTAATTATAGTGAAGCATCATATAACAAATTTTTGAAACTTTCACAACATCCTGAAAGATTATCCAAACATCATAGGAAATATCAAAGTCTGTACATAAAGCCTCACTACAACACTCAAGAGAAACTCAAACAGCAGAAATAGAAATAGTAGATAGTAATAAAACTGGTACATATGCATCCAGCTCGCCTCTGAAATGCAACATCGTCCTCACTAATCACTTGCCACCTAGTCTGCCCATCCACAACTGGATAAATAGCCCAAGGTAAGAAGAGGGAAACATAAAATCTTGAGTCAGACAACCATCTTAGTAAGCGATAAGACAGCTAGCAAAAATTATCAGTAAGTCTATGAGAATGGATAGATAAACATACTAATCTACCCACAACACCAAAGAAGAACTCAACCCTATCTTCCCCACATCGGATAGTGATAGCCTTCACAACAACATTTCAACCATACATCCATAAAAACAAGAACACCCATTCAATCATGGAAAAGCACTCATGACATCCAAATTATATATCTTATGTAAACCATCCTAACCGAACTAAACATCCCTCAAGCACAAGCCCCAGAGGCCTAAACCAATATCAGACAAGCACCCAAGGAACATCTTCTTTGACGTTGAACAACCTACAAGAGACAATTCAAACAAGGCAACTAATCAACCATAACAGACTCTGACTATCACCACCAATCCTACTTCGAAACCATCATTAATCATATGACGGCCAACCTTGCCATATGTCAAGGGCTAATGGTAACCCCGGTTCTAGCATAAACTCCATACGCCTTTCAACGATACGTATGTTTGTCCAACCTTGACAACTAGTCCTTTCAACGATACCCAGGGTACTCGACCTCCAACCGGTCTTTAGACGTCTCTGTTATACCCCTTCTTCGAGCCTGCTAGAACTTACAACTACGATAATCTCTCGGCCTTCACATCTTTAGTCATCTAACCCGATGATTTTTCTTAAGTTAAGCAACCTTCTCAAGCAACCATTATCCTTTAACTCATGACCTTTGAGTTGTCACCTCATTTATTGTTCTACACCTTTCTACACTTCGAACCTTCCTACTTGAATTTCTTTCGAAGTCACACCATCAGTGCGTTGGGGATAGGGGTTGCCCCAGAATTATTTTTTAAAAAACCCTTTTCATTTAAATCTGAGTCGTATCCGAAAAATAAAAAAATTCAGAATTGGCCCTATGCGACCGACCCATGGTGCGACCAACCCAATCCCCTGGTGACCGACTCCTCCCTGTGATCGACCCTCTGAATACCGACCCTCCCTTGTGACTGACCCCATCTGAGATGCACGACCGACCCATACTTTGAGTCATTAACCAACCCATGAATACAATATTATAACCGACTGACTAGGACCCTGATACTCGACTGACCTAGTCCCTGCTCGAACCCTTTTGCTAAACTGACCTGGAGCTTTCTTTTTTTCCCAAACTGACCAACCCGTCCCTAAGTGCATAACGTAAGCTTGCTCGACCCCTAGCCTTGCTCGACCGACCCCCCTCCACACGTACAACCGACACGCTTCAAGATGCACGACCGACCCCAATTTTGTTCTACGTTGTGTTACACTATACTGCGCTCGACCCATGGCTTGTACAACCCCAAATCAAGTCCAACTTCGGCCAAAACTTCGGCAATCGACACAATCGATGAAATATACTCATCCAATTCATTCAACACAACCATAAGCATGTTATGAGATCATTAACATCATGAATATGACAATTATCACTAAAATTATACAATTTCACCAAAAATCATGATAAATGAACATATGAAATAAATTGTGGATCTAACTTGCATAAGCATATGAAATAGTATAGAAATTACCGGTTTAAACATGTTAACTTAGATCCTAGGGTGATTCATATGAAAATGGACTTACCAAGGTATACATTTATGGTAAAACACTTGAATTTAATGAAAAACATGATCAAACATTCATATACTTCATCGAATCCAGGTGACAAATGCAAATCACTCGCCAATTCTCCAAATCAAAGCAAAAACAATGAATTAAGATTCCAGACAGCAAGCAGTTACTTCGAATGATGTAGATCTAGCGTCCAATGGTGTAGATCCTTGATTTCCTTCCTTAGATTTTGATTTTTAATGGTGGAAAGGTGTTAGAGGAAGGAAGAACATAGGCCACCAAATGGGAGAATAGAGAAACTAAACCATTTATCATACCTCCCACCCCCTATTTATACCCTTCCACTAGCCCACTTGGGCCTCTCCAAATCAGCCCATTAAGGCTTCACAAACCTGAATAGCTAACGGTTAAACCTTAAAACAACGATTACTCCCAAACCGCTGAGCCAAATCTTTAATGTAACCACTAATCATCATTTCCTTTCCAATGGCATAGGTCTCACCACTTGATTCGACCTGAGTCAAAAGTTATGCCCAGTACAAGGCTGACAGGGGAAAATGGTCACAAACAAAATTGGTAAAAATTATGGACATGCCTCACATCCCCATAAGCAACATATTAAAATATGAGAATGATCCAACCCTCAGCGAATAAAATAAAAATATTTTATGATCCTTCGATACGTAAAATGCGGGTTGTTACATGGTGTGTATGAATTACCAGTTTCTTACCAAGCTTCTCATCCTTCAGTCTTTGTCAGTTTTAAGATGTCCTCCAATGTTTGGCATCATCGTATTGGTCATCCATTTGAAACTATCCAATGTAATATTTTATCTAAATTTGATTTATCTTCAGATTTGTCCAGTTATAAGATTTTTCGTTGTAAAGACTGTTTTTGCAATAAAAAACATAAATTGCCTTTTTATCAATCATCTATTGTCTCTATTGCACCTCTTCAAATTATTTATTCTCATGCGTGGACCTCACCTACTTATTCTGTTGATGGTTACAAATACTATGTCATCTTTGTGGACCACTTCACTCATTATATATGGTTGTACCCCCTTAAACAATAATATGATGTAGCTACTATTTTCCCCCGCTTCAAAGCTCTTATTGAAAACTTCTTCAAACAGAAAATAGTCACATTTTACTCAGACAATGGGGGAATATCTAGGTCTCTCGAAAACCACTGGTCTTGTGACATACTTATCCATGCATGGAATCTCGCACCTTACCTCGCCACGCCACACTCCATAACATAACGGCTTCTCAGAAGGTAGACATCGACTTACTGTCGAAACAGGTCTTGCTCTTCTCTCTAAAGCTTCCTTACCACTAACCTTTTGGTCATATGCCTTCTCCACCGTTGTTTATCTCATAAATCATCTTCCTACACTCACTCTTCATATGATCTCTCCTTATCAAAAACTTTTTGAGTCGCCACCTAATTATTCCAAGCTTTGAGCCTTCGGTTGTTTGTGTTATCCTTGGCTTCATCCATATTCCCCATACAAACTAGCAAGTCGCTCCATAGCCTGTGTGTTTCTTGGTTATTCATTTACACAAAGTGCTTACCTTTGTCCTGATCCAAATACTAAAAAGATATATATCTCACGTCATTTTTGATTTTTCGAAATTGAGTTTCCCATGCCAAAAGTTGATTCACATCTTGCTCATCCTGATGATATGACATGCAACGCATGGCTCCCTCAACTGTCATTCTTCTGATCTCATACACATCACCCAAAGTTAACAGCTCCAGCGACTACTTGGCAGTCGACTCCAACACACAAACGAATGCGGTGGATCAAAAAGGTTTGCCTCCAGCCATCTCTCTGCCCTGTCCTGACCTACCTCATACTTCTCCCAATGCCTTATCACCCCTACTACCTACTCTAGTATCGGAATCTACTTATAATAACTCTCCACCTCCTCTTAACCAAGTTTCAAATAGCCTATTAGTCCCTCCCTTTGTTCGCACCTCACTTATCGTCACCCGTTCTCGAAATAATATCCACAAATTAATCACCAAACTCAACCTGTCGACTCAACTTGCACCAGTAATTGAACCCACATGTGTAACTCGGGCCATTACAGAGTATATGGAGATAAGAGATGTCCGAGGAATTTGATACCTTGGTACGAAACGGTACTTGGGAACTAGTACCTCCTAATGGTGTGCAAAATATTGTGGGTTGTAAATGAATTTTTCGACTTAAACATTTACCTGATGGTTCCATTGATAGGTACAAGGCTCGCTTAGTGGCAAAAGGGTTTCACTAACAGCCTGGAGTAGATTACCATGAGACATTTATCCTAGTTGTTAAGCCGACAACGATTCATCTCGTCCTATCTCTTGCTATCAGCCAAGGTTGGGATCTTCGCAAACTCGATGTCAACAATGTCTTTCAACAAGGCACACTCACTAAAGATGTCTTCATGACTTAGCCCTAAGGTTTTCTTGATGCTGACAATCCACATCATGTATGCAAATTGAAGAAGGCAATATACGGTCTTAAACAAACTCTGAGAACTTAGTCTAATGAACTTAGCAATTTTCTATTTGCATCTCACTTCTCAAACTCAGATACAGATACTTCCTTATTCATTCTCAATGACAAAGGTATAATTATCATCACAAAAATTCATCCCCAATCTTGCTCATCACTTCTCCCTTAAAGTCCTTGTCACTCTATGTTACTTTCTTGTCATAGAAGTTGTTCATTGCCCTCAAGGCCTTCATCTCTCACAACATAGATATATTATTGACTTGTTGGCTCGAACAAAGATGACTGGAATCTTTAGTTATTAGTTTAGATTATTTGTAATTATATCTCATACTGTCAATGAAAAAGGTATGCAATCATTATTAATTCATCTTCTTCTATATATACTACATGCTTATTAGGTTGTAAAATATACAGCTACGAAGTAGCTTCTTGTGCCTAAGTTGTGCATCTGTGCAAGCCTTTCAAGAGATTGGTAATAAATAGGATCTCTTCTTAATGCATTTTCATAATTTCAACAAATTTGAGAGATGTTATAAGGTTGAAAACATCCAAGTAGCCTGGCTATAAGCCCGAATAAGATAACATGCATCAACAGTCAGTACAAAAACCAAAATAGGTTCTTTTAGAGCAAGAGGGAAAAATATGAAATAATTCCCAAAGATAAACTTAATCTCCTATTAAAACGGCAAACCATGAGCAATGGAGAAAAAATAACATAACACAATAAAATTAGTAGGTACACAATGTGTTTGATCTGTATAAATAGAGTTATCTCATTGCTTAAATGATAAGAGCTTTCAACTTAGCATTATTGATTTAACTAAGAGCTTTCACTTTATCTATAATAATATTCATGCTCTTAGTGGTACTAAGTACTACATCTAATATTGTATCTGAGAATGATTGCTAACATTTTGATACTACAAGGTGGTCTAACCACCGCCATTTTTTTAATTTCAGTCCCAAAACTATCATGTGCATCTCTATATAAATGCATCCTGCAAACCTTGCCAATTCTCTCACTTCTCTCCCATCATACCGGAGCATCAAACTTTTAAGACAAGGCAAAAAATCAACCCAAACTCATTAAAACTACCCATAATACTATTAGAACCTCTATTCTGTGTTATTTTGACTATGACAACTATATATCGACAATGTCATATACTGACGATTATTGTAGGAGAAATATTGAAGAATATAGCTCAAATACAAGAAGATTCAAAGACCTGATTAATTGATATATTTTAGGTAGTATTTGAGTCAGTATTAGATTTAGAATTCTTGTTAAATCTCTTCCGAAATATATATAGCAATATAAGCTATTTATATTTATAAATATTTAGGAAGTGCACATGCACAAAGACACATGTGCAAACAGCCATGTTGAATTGTAAAATCAGCCAGCTGACTGCTAAATATTCATAAATTCATATGAATATTCAGTAGGCTAAAGCTGAATCTTATGCCTTGTTAATATTTATAACTATTTTAAAAAATAGCCTTTTTTAGCTAATTGAAATTTATTTTCAACCGACTAAAATGAAGGGTTGCGACTTTTTAAAGAGACATAACTCTTTAATAAAAGAGTTATGTCCATATCTTTTGATCAAATCTATTCACGAATGAAAGCAACCTTTTATATTATAAAAATAAACTCCAGAATTGGTTGTTTCAAATTACCAAACTTACTTGATTCTAATATCTTCTGATTCTATAAAGCACTTTATACATATTCTCTTATGCTCTCATTTTCAATATTATGTGATTACAAATAATCATTTTTTTCTTGATTCTTTGAATACTAAAAGCAATATATTGTCAAGGAGAAGATTGTAGGAAGGGTGTATTATAAAGTGACATATCCATGTTATTAAGAACACAAAGAGTCAATTAAATTTTGTATTAGTAAAAGTCTTGTTTCGCTGCTCAAGCACGTCAAAGTCATCATCAGCTGCTGAGACAAACTCCTGTTCTGTTACTCAGGTATTGTAATACTTATTCCTCTGGGTTAAGTGAGAGTTGTTGCTTAGTCGAAATTCTAGAAGGAGCCTGGGACTGGATATAAAAAGTGCTCCAAACCTATATAAAAAGGGGGTTGTTATTGACACTTCAAGTATTGTTAAGAGGGGTTATGTAACGACCCGTATTCTACACATCATAGGATCGTAGAATATTTATTTCTTTCCCATGTGAAGTCGTATGGTCATGTAACTTTGGGAAACATCTATTAGAGTCATTTCCCATGTCCATGATTTTTGTCGATTTTTAAATGACCATTTTGCCCCTAGTCGGTACTGTTTTGGCCATAACTTTTGATTGAAAAGGAATTTTGACCTGAAACCACTTCCATTGGATTCGTTTGATGGTTTACCTTTCCGCAGAGTGGTCATAATAGCCAAACGGACTTACCGTTTGGGAGATATGGCTGAAATAAGGTTTGGAGGGTGAAAAACTGCTTAACCGGGCCAAATCGGGTGATTAGCGAGTAGGCCCATAACCCATTTAGGGATTAGGGTTATGGGAGGGCTGAAATGAGATGGAGAATCACTCTATTTCAGTTTTCTAATCTCCACTTATCACCAAGAATCCCTAAAAATGGCCTCTAACCTCTAAATCACCTCCAAATCATCTTTTGGTCAAGGATCAAGCTTAGCAACCCCTAATCAAGGAGGATCTTCACCAAATCAACATAGGAGCTGCTGTTGGCATTGATATTCACATCAAATCAGAGAATTATTTCAGATCTTAGTTTATTTTGTGGCTAAGGTGAGTGATTTGCATAGTTTTACACTAATTATGGCTAATTGGGGGTGATTAGTGCTAATTAGCGAATTTAAGCATGATAAAATTGGGGGAAAATGTTCATAAATTCCTAAATGATGTTTTAGACCTCTGATATGAATTTGGGTTAATTTGGTTAAGTTTTGCTAATCCTATCATTAGTTTCACCTAAACATGCTTAAGGGGAAATATGGGATTTTGGGTATGTTTGATCCATTTTAACCTATGATATTGATGTGAATGATGTTTGTGGTTGATTATGCATGTTTCTATGACTGTATGAAATGCTTTGTGATTGATTTCAATAGTTAGAATGGTCGAAAACGTCGTCGAAAGGCGTAAACACTTGCTGGAACAGTTTCAGAAAACAGTGCAGGGTTCGGATCGGATAAGGGGGCTCGGATCGGATATGTGGAACTGAGCAAAGAATCTGATCGGATCGGAACCCAACACTTAGAAAAGTGGAAAAAAGGAAGGCCACGCTAGCTGAACTGGGATCGGATCGGATAGAGGAAGACGGATCGGATCGAAGAGGACGGATCGGATCGGAAATACAAAGGCGAATCAGAGCAGGAGCAAGAAAGCGGATCGGATAGGAGCATATGAAGGGGAGCATAAAGACGGATCGAAAGCACGAACCAAGAAGGACCCGACCCGACCCGAAAGGAAGCACCGACCCGAAGAAGAAGAAGAAGCAGCTAACTCGAACCCAGAGGAATGCCGACCCGAACCGCATCAGAAGGGGGACCCGACCCGAACGGATAAAGAACACCGACCCGAACCGATGACCTGAGGAAGAACCCGACCCGACCCAGTATTGACCAATAACCCGAGATGCAAAGGTAGTCCAGTAGGGGAAGTTAGAGCTCAGGATCCCGGAACCAGTTGGGAACCAACGAGTTCACTTCATGGTTGGACTTTGCTGCGGGACGTGTGCTAAGGAGTTGTCGACGTTCATAACTTCGATTCACCACTGAAAGGAATGATGGGCTACTTATCAGTGCAGTAGGGTCATTACGACCTGAGGGGCAAGGTGATGGTAGCAAGACTACGTTATCAGTGCAGTAGGGTCATTATGACCTGAGGGGCAAGGTGATGCGTAGTAAGACTATGAGCCAGCACAGATGGGGTGAATAACTCCATGGGGCAAGTGGACATAGTAAGGATTGGTAAGGCTATGAGCCATCGCAGATGGGGTGAATAACTCCATGGGGCAAGTGGACATAGCGAGGAATTTGTGGCTACGTTATCAGTGCAGTGAAGCCATTTATGACTTCATGGGGCAAAGTGATCGTAGCAAGGAATGTTGGGTGATCGAAGTGGTGAATATCGTATGCTTTATGCACTGAGTGAGAGATGTGAGGATGGATGCTATGTTTGATTGTTTGCCATCCCTATGACATGCACACCTTCCCCACCTCCGTATCTTTACACTATTTGATATGATACCTTAGAGTGTTGTACAGTATGTAGTGCTAACTCTTTGGTTGCAGGTCCAGGTTCAGGTATGTTTTAGTCTACCTGTTATTATTCACTTTAGATGCTTATCGCTCATACCAGGCTTTATGTCTGACCCAGAGTTTTATGTCTCCTCTTATTACTCTGGGTGCTCACACGAGCAGACTAGAGACAGGTTAGCTGGTGATGCGCGAGTAGCTGATTCGGAGGCGGGCAGGAGGCTTCCACGTATTATATATATATATATACACATTCTCCCTGTGTCATTGGTGGTCGCTACTTGGGCATTAGTAGTGTACCTCATTTATCTTACTTTTGCTTTGAGACAGTTTGAAAGTTGTAATAAGCTGTATTTTGGATTTCCGCTGCTATGATGTTTAGTTCTGATTTTCAGCTTATGCACTGTCTCTCCTGTTTTATGTCAAGTATGTTACTATTATATTTTGTTCTATGCGCTGTGAGACATTCTACAGGTTCTTTGTATGTTCATCTCCTTCTTCCTTTTTCCCTTTTGGCGACCCGTTCCGTGCTAACTGGACATGTGTACAGCGCACCTTTGGAGTAAATGTCGGTTGGTGCGGGGCGGGCCGTCACACTTGGTATCAGAGCTCTTGGTTGCGTAGTTAACCTAGGGAAAGACACTAGGGAGAGATAGTACGTATATGAGAGCGCGTATTTGTGATTACTTTGGTTTTCAAAAGTTATGTATGTATATACTATTGGTAGTATAAGAATGAAGTCGTACTGCACTAGCACCACTATGGGGTCGTTAATCGTTTCCCTTTTTCAGATTGACGATGAGCCGAGACACGAGGGGTGCTGGTAGAGGGACCAACCAAGGGAATGCCGCTGACATGAGGGCAATGTTTGCTAACCTCATGAGAGACATGCTTAGAGACGTGCAAGGGGAAGTTCCCAATCCCGGAGTTGGTGTTGGCCCAGTAGTGCAGGAGCCTAGGGTCGATTTCGCCAAGTTGTGCAAAGATTATACTAATCTTGGTGGGAAGCCGTTCCACGGAACGGAGTCGGCCACGGATGTTCAGGACTGGATGGATAGCTGTGACCGTATCTTTGATGACTTGGGTCTTGAGGATGCGATGAAGAGAAGGCTAGCGTCTCGTCAGCTGCAAGGGCGAGCGATGAATTGGTGGAATGCTATCAGAACAGCTACTCCAGAGGATTAGGTTACTTGGGATCAGTTCAAGGCTCGCTTTAGCGAGAAGTTTATCCCAGCTGCCCAGAAGTCAGTGTTGTTTAAGAGGTTCTTGGAACTCAAGCAGAACGGAAGGGCAGTTTCTGATTATATTGCTGAGTTCGACGCTTTGTCAAAGTATGGACTGTCTCTCATTGATAATCCTGAAAAGAAGAATGAGAAGTTCATTACTGGTTTGGATGGATACTTGGGGGAAAGGCTTATCAATCACATCGATGAGACTTTTGAATCGATCGTGGGGAAAGCTTTGAGGTCAGAGAGTCTTTACCCCTAGTCGAAGATTGAGGCTGCATCTGCAGAAGGGCCAAAGCCGCAAGCAGGCGGTGGAGGCAAGAATAATTCTCAGAATAAGAGGAAGCAGGACCAATCTAAGGGTGGCTAGAAAAAGAGCAAGAAGGATGTTGAGTGCTTCAGCTGTGGAAAGAAGGGCCATTATGCTAAAGATTGTCGGGCCAAGCCAGCGGATAAGAAGTGCTTCAACTGTGGTCAAGTGGGACATTTCAAGGACAAGTGTCCGCAACCTCTTAAGGAGAAGCAGATTGTGAAAGCATATGCTATTGATGCTGTTCCTTCTTCGTCGAATGCCCCAACTGCGGTGGAGAAAGGAAAGAATGTTGTTATTCAAGGTATGCTTTCTATTTATGATGTACCAGTTCGAGTTTTGTTTGATACTGGGGCTTCCCATTCCTTCATATCTAGTGACCTGGTAGATAGATTGGGACTGGAACCCGAGATAGTCGATAGACCATTGATTGTGACGAACTCGATTGGTGGTTCGACTAGCCTTAGTATGATTTGCAGGAATTTGGTCTTATCGAGTCATGGATGTATGTTTGTATGTGATTGCTTTGTTTTGGGCTTTACTGGGTATGGCATTATATTGGGAGTCGATTGGCTCCAAAGATACGGGGTGGTGGTAGACTGTGAGGGCTTTTTGGTGACAGTGAGGGTGGATGATGGGCGGAGGGTAGTTTTTGGTAGCCTACCTAGTGATGGGGTTATGGCTAGTTTTGTAAATTCCCTCGACATCCCGTAGGATGAGTTGTCAGATGTGCCCGTGGTTGGCCAGTATCCGGACGTCTTCGAGGAGGTGACCGGGCTTCCACCACACCGAGAGATTGAGTTCCGTATTGATTTAGTGAAAGATGCCAGACCTATAGTGATGCCACTTCGTCGTATGGCACCATGGGAGCAGCGAGAGCTCGGGGTGCAAGTCAGCAATCTTTTGAAGAAGGGATTGATTAGAAGGAGTGTCTCCGAGTGGGGAGCACCAGTTGTGTTTGCCACTAAGGCAGATGGTTCCCTTCGTTTGTGTGTGGACTATCGCGAATTGAATAAGGTGACGAGGAAGAATAAGTATCCTCTACCGCGGATAGATGATTTGTTTGATCAGCTGGAAGGAGCAAGAGTGTTCTCCCAGTTGGACCTCGTGACAGGATTTCATCAGCTTCGAGTAGCAGATGAGAGTGTTCCGAAAACGGCATTTAGGACGCCGTCTGGATTTTATGAGTGGTTGGTTATGCCATTTGGGTTGACTAATGCACCAGCCTATTTTGTGGATCTTATGAATCGAGTATTCAGAGATCAGTTGAATAAGTTTGTTCTTGTGTTCGTGGATGATATCGTTGTTTATTCAAGGACAGGGGAGGAACACAAGGGGGACTTGAGGATAGTGATGGAGGTGTTGAGGAAACACCAATTGAAAGCGAAATTCTCTAAGTGTCATTTTTGGAGAAGGGAAGTGAGATTCTTGGGTCACGTTGTTTCCGAGAATGGTATTGCCGTGGACCCTGCGAAGGTGGCTACGGTACAGGATTGGCCTACGCCCAAGAATGCTACAGATGTAAGAAGTTTCTTGGGATTAGCTGGATATTATCGTAAGTTTATCCAGGACTTCTCCAAGATAGCAGCATCGTTGACTCATTTGACTAAGAAGAATCAGTCCTTCGTCTGGGACGGAGTGTGTGAAGATGCCTTCAAGAGTCTAAAGGAGAGGTTGACGTGTGCGCCAGTGTTAGTCATTCCTAAAGGGAATGAAGAGATGACGGTATACACGGATGCTTGTGGTACCGAACTGGGTGCAGTATTGATGCAAGGAGGTAGGGTTGTAGCCTATGCTAGTCGACAGCTAAAACCACATGAGAAGAAGTATCCTACCCATGATTTGGGATTAGCAGCGATTGTATTTGCGCTGAAGATGTGGAGACACTATCTCTTGGGAGAAAGATTTGAGCTGTTTACCGATCATAAATCGTTAAAGTATCTCTTCTCTCAGAAAGATCTGAATCTCCGTCAGCAGAGATGGTTAGAGTTCTTGGCTTCGTATGATTTTGATATCGCGTATACACCTGGGAAGGGTAATGCGGTAGCCGATGCCTTGAGTAGGAGACATGCCAGCTTAGGGGCAATGTTTCTTGAATGGAAGCAACTGGAGTATATCGCGGGGTTTGATTTCAGACCAAAGTGCGAATTGGATCCAGTCATGCTAGCTAGTTTGACGATCAGACCCACTTTGATAGAGCGGATTGGTTCCAGCTAGAGGGGCGATCCTAACCTATTGGAAATCATCTCCAAGTTAGAGATGGGTATCGATGAGGAGATGAATGTGTATGGGCTTGATCGAGATGGATGGCTTCGTAAGAATGGAAGACTAGTTGTGCCCAACGTGAATGGTTTGAGAGATGAAGTGCTTAGAGAATGTCATCACTCAAAACTGACTATACATCCCGGTGGTAATAAGATGTATCGAGACATGAGACAGACTTACTACTGGGAAGGGATGAAAAGATACGTTGGGAAGTTTATATCCAAATGCATGAATTGCCAGCTAGTTAAAGCCGAGCAAAAGAAGCCTAGTGGGTTATTGCAACCATTAGAAATTCCCGAATGGAAATGGGAGCAAGTTTCGATGGATTTCATCGATGGCTTACCAAGGACTAGATCGGGATATGATAGAATTTGGGTAATTGTGGATCGATTGACCAAGAGTGCAAGATTTATACCAGTCAAATCGACCAGAAAGGCAGCCAAGTTGGCGGAATTGTATATGAAGTGGGTAGTGAGATTTCATGGAGTACCCAAAAGCATTGTGAGTGACCGAGACCCGTTGTTCACTAGTGGGTTTTGGAAGAACTTACAAGAGGCTCTAGGGTCAAGATTACATCTCAGTACCGCATATCATCCTCAGACCGATGGTCAGACGGAGAGGGTGAATCGTATATTGGAATATCTCTTGAGAGCTTGTGTATTGGATTTTGGTGGATCATGGGATGACCATTTGCATCTAGTAGAGTTTGCATATAATAATAGCTACCAATCCAGTATCGGTATGGCTCCATATGAAGCTTTGTACGGAAGACCGTGCAACTCACCATCATGTTGGATAGAGACTGGCGAGAAGTTTGTGCTTGGACCAGATGTGGTGAGAGAAACTTCCGATAAGATCAAGATCATTCAGCAACGAATGAAAGCTGCTCAAGATAGGCAGAAAAGCTATGCCGATAAGAGGATAAGAGACTTGAAATTCTCCATTGGTGACTTGGTGTTTGTAAAGATCTCTCCGTTCAAGAGCGTGATTCGATTTGGCAGGAGAGGCAAGTTGGCACCAAGATTTGTTGGCCCATTCCCTGTTCTTGAACTAGTCGGGAATTTGGCATATAGAGTTGGCTTACCAGAGAAAATGGCGGGAGTTCATAATGTATTTCATGTTTCCCAACTAAGAAAGTTCGTTCACGACTCAGATATGACTATTTCACCTGATCAGTTAGAGGACTTCGAAGTAGAACCCGAGGCGGTTGGGAACCGCAAGCCGATTCGTATTGTGGGGCATGATACGAAGCAACTTCGAAGGAAGTCGGTGAAGCTAGTCAAGGTTCAGTGGGGCGAGGACGAGAATGATTGTACTTGGGAAACAGAGGAGAGCATTAGGAAGGCATATCCAGAACTCTTTGTCTGGTAAGATTTACTTTGCGATTTAGTTATTCCGCATGCTAGGATAGACTTATTTTACTTGTTTTGCATGGTTGATGGTTGTTTTATAGTTAATAGGCATGCGGGACCTTTGTGTGTGTTTGGATTAGGGAATTTCGGGGGCGAAATTTCTTAAGGGGGGGAGAGTGTAACGACCCGTATTCTACACATCATAGGATCGTAGAATATTTATTTCTTTCCCATGTGAAGTCGTATGGTCATGTAACTTTGGGAAACATCTATTAGAGTCATTTCCCATGTCCATGATTTTTGTCGATTTTTAAATGACCATTTTGCCCCTAGTCGGTACTGTTTTGGCCATAACTTTTGATTGGAAAGGAATTTTGACCTGAAACCACTTTCATTGGATTCGTTTGATGGTTTACCTTTCCGTAGAGTGGTCATAATAGCCAAACGGACTTACCGTTTGGGAGATATGGCTGAAATAAGGTTTAGAGGGTGAAAAACTGCTTAACCGGGCCAAATCGGGTGATTAGCGAGTAGGTCCATAACCCATTTCGGGATTAGGGTTATGGGAGGGCTGAAATGAGATGGAGAATCACTCTATTTCAGTTTTCTAATCTCCACTTATCACCAAGGATCCCTAAAAATGGCCTCTAACCTCTAAATCACCTCCAAATCATCTTTTGGTCAAGGATCAAGCTTAGCAACCCCTAATCAAGGAGGATCTTCACCAAATCAACATAGGAGCTGCTGTTGGCATTGAGATTCACATCAAATCAGAGAATTATTTCAGATCTTAGTTTATTTTGTAGCTAAGGTGAGTGATTTGCATAGTTTTACACTAATTATGGCTAATTGGGGGTGATTAGTGCTAATTAGCGAATTTAAAGCATGATAAAATTGGGGGGAAATGTTCATAAATTCCTAAATGATGTTTTAGACCTTTGATATGAATTTGGGTTAATTTGGTTAAGTTTTGCTAATCCTATCATTAGTTTCACCTAAACATGCTTAAGGGGAAATATGGGATTTTGGGTATGTTTGATCCATTTTAACCTATGATATTGATGTGAATGATGTTTGTGGTTGATTATACATGTTTCTATGACTGTATGAAATGCTTTGTGATTGATTTCAATAGTTAGAATGGTCGAAAACGTCGTCGAATGGCGTAAACACTTGCTGGAACAGTTTCAGAAAACAGTGCAGGGTTCGGATCGGATAAGGGGGCTCGGATCGGATATGTGGAACTGAGCAAAGAATCTGATCGGATCGGAACCCAACACTTGGAAAAGTGGCAAAAAGGAAGGCCACGCTAGTTGAACTGGGATCGGATCGGATAGAGGAAGACGGATCGGATCGAAGAGGACGGATCGGATCGGAAATACAAAGGCGAATCAGAGCAGGAGCAAGAAAGCGGATCGGATAGGAGCATATGAAGGGGAGCATAAAGACGGATCGAAAGCACGAACCAAGAAGGACCCGACCCGACCCGAAAGGAAGCACCGACCCGACCCGAAGAAGAAGAAGAAGCAGTTGACTCGAACCCAGAGGAATGCCGACCCGAACCGCATCAGAAGGGGGACCCGACCCGAACGGATAAAGAACACCAACCCGAACCGATGACCTGAGGAAGAACCCGACCCGACCCAGTATTGACCAATAACCCGAGATGCAAAGGTAGTCCAGTAGGGGAAGTTAGAGCTCAGGATCCCGGAACCAGTTGGGAACCAACGAGTTCACTTCATGGTTGGACTTTGCTGCGGGACGTGTGCTAAGGAGTTGTCGACGTTCATAACTTCGATTCACCACTGAAAGGAATGATGGGCTACTTATCAGTGCAGTAGGGTCATTACGACCTGAGGGGCAAGGTGATGGTAGCAAGACTACGTTATCAGTGCAGTAGGGTCATTATGACCTGAGGGGCAAGGTGATGCGTAGTAAGACTATGAGCCAGCGCAGATGGGGTGAATAACTCCATGGGGCAAGTGGACATAGTAAGGATTGGTAAGGCTATGAGCCAGCGCAGATGGGGTGAATAACTCCATGGGGCAAGTGGACATAGCGAGGAATTTGTGGCTACGTTATCAGTGCAGTGAAGCCATTTATGACTTCATGGGGCAAAGTGATCGTAGCAAGGAATGTTGGGTGATCGAAGTGGTGAATATCGTATGCTTTATGCACTGAGTGAGAGATGTGAGGATGGATGCTATGTTTGATTGTTTGCCATCCCTATGACATGCACACCTTCCCCACCTCCGTATCTTTACACTATTTGATATGATACCTTAGAGTGTTGTACAGTATGTAGTGCTAACTCTTTGGTTGCAGGTCCAGGTTCAGGTATGTTTTAGTCTACCTGTTATTATTCACTTTAGATGCTTATCGCTCATACCAGGCTTTATGTCTGACCCAGAGTTTTATGTCTCCTCTTATTACTCTGGGTGCTCACACGAGCAGACTAGAGACAGGTTAGCTGGTGATGCGCGAGTAGCTGATTCGGAGGCGGGCAGGAGGCTTCCACGTATTATATATATATATATATATATATATATATATATATATATATACACACATTCTCCCTGTTTCGTTGGTGGTCGCTACTTGGGCATTAGTTGTGTACCTCATTTATCTTACTTTTGCTTTGAGACAGTTTGAAAGTTGTAATAAGCTGTATTTTGGATTTCCGCTGCTATGATGTTTAGTTCTGATTTTCAGCTTATGCACTGTCTCTCCTTTTTTATGTCAAGTATGTTACTATTATATTTTGTTCTATGCGCTGTGAGACATTCTACAGGTTCTTTGTATGTTCATCTCCTCCTTCCTTTTTCCCTTCTGGCGACCCGTTCCGTGCTAACTGGACACGTGTACAACGCACCTTTGGAGTAAATGTCGGTTGGTGCGGGGCGGGCCGTCACAGGTTAATTTTTTATTTTTATTTTTTTGTTAAGGGGAGTACCATGCAGAGTGCACCCCCTTAAAAAATAAAGTTTATTTTACCAAATTAGCCTTCTTTATAATAATATCTTTTTTAGTTGATATCAAAATTTTTTATACGGTATATTAGTCGAACTACTTCAGATTTTTATACTAAATTATCAATAATCCCATTTGTTGATATGAATAAGATCAGATGAAAATATATCACTCATAGGAAATCAATATACATATATCGAACAATTATTTTTATACTATCGCACCAACAAATATGTAGATACACCTCATTTATTACAGTCGCTTTTTTTTGCAAATAATTTAGGGATTTGTTTTTTTGCATTTGAAATTGATTGGGATTTGGGATTGTAACTAATGTTATTGCCAGATGTCATTACGAAGGTAAAAAGAGAACGTAAAAATTAAGTATGTGACCCCCCATAACATTATTTTCATGATTGGAGTGTTTTTAAACTTTGCCCTCCATAACAATATTTGGAGTGTCAATAACAACGCCCTATAAAAATCGCTGGTGTCATTTATTTTTATTTACTGCTTTTATATTATTATTTTTATCTTCCGCACTTATTTTGTTACATGTATTTCCACATTGCTCGATCCTACTATGCTTTCAAATACTCCATCTGCCAACTTAGCAAATCAATGTTTGAGGCCCTTAGCCATTGCATGTATTTATTCATTGATAAACAAACCATATTAAACTAAAAATTTATGAAAACTTAATTGTTCTTTTCACCCAAACCAACCTAAATGTACAAATATTAGACAAACTAAAGTTGATAAAAAGAATTAAAGCCGCCTTCACAGAAAAGGCAGACTCGTGCCAGTGCATACAGTTCAAAAAAAAACTACATTGCTAAAATCATGGTCATATGATGTAAATGTCTGTAGAAAATTTAGAAAACATGTTACATTTAGTTAAGCATACTGAACAGAGCTAAACAATGTTATCCTATGTCTATTAGTCAAAACTAGCATATTTATATTTCCCTTAACTTGCCAAAAATCAAAAGGGTTACAACCTAAAGTTCTGCACTCAATAGTGCTAAGTAGAGCTAAATAATGTATATATACTATGGAGTATTTTCTTACTTTTAAGATCCCATGGCTTGAGTTTGTTTAAATCAATGTCTCTAGTAAAATCAAGATCAATGGCTTCATATGTTACTTTCTTCCTCAGGGTGGTAGTCTGGTGGGTGAAATCGAAAGCCTAGTGGAACTGACAAATCTCTATTGTTTTGCATCAGCATCAAGTTGTTTTCGGTCAAATGCCTTTTATTATGAGAAGAGATCAAAATCAGTTGATTTATCAAAAAAAAAATTGCAAGCTTAATTGTGTATATCTAAGTAATAAAAAAGAAAAGAAAACAAGTACCACAAAAGACAACCTTAGGAAGAAAAGGAAAAAAAGATTTAATGATGTTTTACAAATTGTTACAGGTGTAAATATATATATATATATATATATATATATATATATATATATATATATATATATATATGCTCAATATATGTGTCACAACTAATAATATTGCACATAAATATTGCCTCGCGAATCCAGAAATATATATATTTGTAACTTACATTATTGCATCTGAAATCTTCAAAATCTAGCGTGCAAATGCTTTCATATCATAGAGGTTTTCAACGAAAGAAAATTAATTGTAAAAGTAACATGCATATTCATACTAGTATAGAAATCAACAAACCCATGAATCTCTAGTACTGAAATGTGTCAAAGGAAGTCATTGCCAACAAAGAAATACATGAAAATTAAAATCATCAACAATACACTCAAAATCAATATCAAATGCAGGGTTAGGAATGTTGGGAATGCGAATTATAGATCTTAAGACCAACTTAACACTAGAGGGGGGGTGAATAGTGTTTAATGAAAATTATGAATTTTTTGTAATCCTTTTTTAACATAACAGAATCAAATGAAAATTATTGATCTGAACCAATCACAGTATCAAACACAGATGCAAATAATAAGTAAAAGTAGTAATGAAAGAACACACCAGGATTTTATACTGGATCAGAGTTACCCTACATCATATCCTACATAATTTCTTATGTAGACTTCTTTTCAAATAAATATTGATATTACAACCCTCGATTTCAAGGCCACGAGGTACACCGCTCCTGCTCCCGAGTACAGGGAACTCTTTTGATTTAACCAGGCTACAAGATCACCTGATTGATTTACGGCCTACGATCACACCCAGTTGATTTAAATGGGCCATAATCACACCTTTTCAGTAACAATTTGATAGAGAGACTCAATGATACTTTGACCTTTCGATCTTCAATTAAAGATGCTCCTATAAATCTGAATAGCAATGATTTCTTTAAGAGAGAGTAGTAGATAATCAAACTAGAGATGATCTGGTTTGATTCACTTTGAATTTTGGTAGAGTTTGGTTAAGAATTCTTGAAATTAAAAAGAAAATGGAGTGAAGGAGTGAAGAACAATAAAGAATAAGTGACTTGAATTCCGTTCATATATCAGGTATATATAGGCAAACAATAGTCATATCCATTCGTGAAGGGAAAAACAAATGGATACTCCTTTTGAAATTTGATTTTTGACTGAAATGACAACCATGTTGACATTGGGGGATGGAATATGTCGACATTCCTTTGTCGAAATTTATATAAAAAATGTTTTCAAAAGAATTTTGATTTCAAAACTTGTTATAACAATTCTGAAACTTGTAAAACATATTTTAAGTAAATAATAACACTTAATTAACATTCTAGAAAATGGTTTTTGAAATTAATAAAATACTTAACATATAAAACTATAAATAAGAATATAAGAAAATTAAATTAAAAAAATATAACTTGAAATTAAGGCTAAAACTTTGAAATAAAAAACAACAATAAATTACAAAGATAACAAAGAGTAAAATATTTAAAAACAAGAAATATTTAGAAATGAAAAATAAGGTATTCAAAACAATTTTGATTTTGAGGCTAAAATATTAAAACGAACTCGAAAAGGAAATTTGAAAAACAATTTTGAAAAACACTTTTGAAAGTTCACGGGTTCCATCCCACTAGAATAGGATGTGGGTTCCATCTCATTATAAAGAGAGAAGGTGGATTCCATTCCACAATTAAAATCTGAATAAAGATGTTCGTGCTACTATGAAAATTTAACATAAATCTATGCTCTATTACTTATCTTAATGTCTTGATCTCTTGATACTCATGATCCTTCAATCTTGAATTCTTCATCTTTGTACTCTTCAGTCTTGAATCTTTATATTGTACAGTCTTGATTCTCAATACCTTTCTATAAATATCTTGCATATACATATATAACTCAACATGAAATGTTAGCATACATATTTTATAATAAGTCATAAGGTTATTATCATCAAACCATTATCTCAGTAACTAACAATCTCCCAGTTATTTATAAAATATACTTACCGATACCTTGATTCTTCAAGTATTCCCCCTTACTCCAATAACTCCTCCTAAAACTACTAACTCCCCCTTAATCTAAGACTAGTCTAAGCTATTTCATAATTCTCCCTATTTGTCATCAACAAAACTATATAACTACGTCTAAACTATAATATTTCATCTTAAACTAATATTATAAAACTTAATAAGAAGATATAGTAATTGAACTAAAATTATATTTATTATATATAATGTAAATATAAGACTATAGAATCATCTAAATATACAATAGAAACATTAAATTATACAACGATCGTTTACAAATAAGCGCAATTTATCTGACCAGTGTTTTTGATAATGGGCGATTAGTGAATTGGACAGTTTGGATAATAAAGACAAAAATCTCCATTTTATTCAATCACATTCCCATTTTATCAAAGCATACTTCTCCAACACATATAATCTTCTCATCTTCTTCCCTCCCCCCCTCTTCTTCTTCTTCTTCTTCTACTACTACTTCTTCTTCCTCTTCTCTATCATCTTCCATAGGGCTAGGGATATGAATAGGGTTGTCAATGAATGCCCGGAAAATCCGATATCCATCTGAATCTGTATCCGAAAATATTTGTTATCCGGCATTATCCGAAAAGCGGATATGAGTACCGATATCCGAAAATCTTTTCAGATACGGATATGGTTATAGTAGCATCTGTATCCAAAAAATATTCGTCCGACTAATTGATGTAATATATATAACTCAAAACAGAAAAATAGAGTTAATAATTATTTTGTAGCTATTGGAAGTTACTATGATATAAATTTTTGTCAATTTTTAGTGAAAAATGGTATTTTTAGTGTTTAATTTAGGAACATTTTTGGATATGCTTATGGATATTAGTATAAAACAATGTTTCATCATCACATTTCTTTATTTTATGGTTTTTTACAAACATTAGTATAAAAATTATTTTACGTTGATCCTAACATTTTTATTTTTACTCTCAAATTTATTAATTATAGGCGGAGAAGATAAATATCTTATATCTATCCATATCCGCAAAATAAAGCGGATATAGGTATCCAATTTCGAAAATTAAATGGATACGGTTATTCGATATCCGAAAATAATTTCGGATATGGATATGGCACTATCCGTATTCGAAAGCATCCATCGACAACCCTAGATATGAATGTTGAAAGAATCGCCTCCAATATTGATGGGGTTAGAACGATTATCCATTAGGAATTTTTGTAGTTTCCTATGGATTTTCCCTTGCTTTTCTCGTTCCTTGGCCATGCATAGTTGCATCTCTTATATTTCAATGAGCATTTGCTGAGAATCTTTTAAAGATTCTTCTACTTTTACACTTGAGCGAGTGTAGTGCATTGAAATAGTTCTGGAGGAGGAAAAGAGAAAGAAAGGGAATTGTTTTTATTTTTGTTGGACGAGGAAGCCATTAATTATTGTGTTCATAAGTTAACTACAGAGAGAAATGAATGAAGAGATAGAGAATTCTAAAAATAAGAAGGCAAATAAACTAATTTTAGAGGGAAAAATAATTTTAGCAATTTACCGTTGTATGTCAACATGGGGGGAGAGGGGATGTCAACATATTTTTCTATAAATATTTTAATATATATATACACACACACACACTAATATATCTAGTTATTATATTTTGGTTAAAGAGCAAACACCTATTTCTCTACTTAATTTAGTAAATATTGCATCATTTAAGGGTTTAGTTAGAATATCTGCAAGTTGATTCTTAGTTTTAATAAATTTTAGTGAAATATTTTCTTTACTTACATTATCTCCAAGAAAATGGTATATAACATCAATATGTTTAGTTTTAGCAAGATGAGTAGGATTCTTAGATAGATTTATTATACTAGTATTATCACAATAAATTGCTGATTTAGTGATTAATCTAATTTCTTTTAAAGTTTGTTGCATATAAATTACTTGAGAACAAGCCAAAGCAGTAAAGATATATTCCGCTTCATTTGTTGACAAAGATACAGTATTTTGTTTTTTACCAAACTAGGAAACCAGATAATGTCCTAAAAAGTGACAAGTTGTACTTGTAGTTTTTCGGTCTAATTTACAAATGGCATAGTCAGCATCACAATATGAAACTAATGAAAAAGTCGAGCATGATAAAGTAATATAGAATTACGTGTAATAAAATAAGTGCAAAAGATATAGTAAATAATATATAAGTTGTAAATAAAAGTAAATGACATTAGAGATTTTTATACTGGTTCGGAGAACCATCCAACGTCCAATCTTAGATTCCTTCTGGAATTTCAACTAAGTAACAACCCTCACTTAACCCAAAGGAATAGGTATTGTAGCACCTGAGTATCAGAACAAGACCTGAGCAGTATAACAACATTTCGTCTCATCGGCCGAAGAGGACTTTCACTCGCCTGAGCAGCAGAACATGACTTTTACTAATATAAAAGTTAATTGACTCTTTGTGTTCATAATAACATGGATATATCACTATATAGTACACCCTTCCTATAATCTTTTCCTTCGATAATATATAGCATCTGATATATGAAGAATGAAGGAAGAGATAATTTGCAATCACAGAATATTGAAATTTGAATGTAATTGAAAACTTAGAGAGCAAAAATATAAGATAGCTTAGAGATTCAAAACAAGAAAGACTGGATAATTAAAAACAATGATTCTAAAGACTATTTATATATAATAAAAGGTTGCTTTCATTCGTGAATGGATTTGATCAAAAGACATGGATATAAATCCTTGATTAAAGAGTTATATTTCTTTAAAAAGTCGCAACCCTTCAATTTAGCTGACTGAAAATAAATTTCAACTAGCTAAAAAACGGCTAGTTTTCGAAAATAATTGTGCACATGTACAAGAAATAAAATTCAGCCAGTTGTTTGCACATGTGCCTTTATGCATTTGCAAAGCTTTGATATTTAAAAATAAAACATCTTAGCTATATATATATATTATAGGAGAAATTTTAACAAGAATTCTAACTATAGTACTGACTCATTCTACCTAAAATACCTAATGAAGACTATAGAGCCGTTACAATAGAGCCGTTAGTGTGTGAACACGTTTTATCATATTTAGTATGTTTTGTAATTGTCTACTAGCCGTTAGGCTCATGCATACTTGGTATATTTAATACTAGCCTTTAGGCTCATGCATACTTGGTATATTTAATACTAGTCGTTAGGCTCATACATATTTGGTATATTTTGTACTAGCCGTTGGGCTCATAGCGCGATATATATATATATATATATATATATATATATATATATATATATGTATGTATGTATGTATGTATGTGTACTCTTTGTATCATGTTTTTGCATCAATAAATTTACAATTTTTCCTCACTAATAACTCTCCTCCTCATCTCTTAATATGGTATCAGAGCCTTAATGCCGAAAGGATTATTCTTTATCAAAAGTGTTGATTACAGCTATAAAACCAACTCTATAGTGTCAGACCTCTTTCAACCTTTATTCTTTTCTGGATCTCTACATGCTGCTATGAGCTTTATCACGTTACGGTGATATAAGTGAGACAAAAAAAGCTGCAACTATAAGTAAACAGCCTCATCATATTCTCATATCTAATGGCCAATTACTCCGACGCCACATCAGCTGTATTAGCAAGCGCCATCAACAACACCCCACCAAGCCATCATAACCTGATCAAACCAAAAAGTCAAGTCGTTACTACATCGTTGGACGAGGATAACTATATACTATGGAAATACCAAACTGAAATTGCGTTAAAGGGCTATGGACTACAAGAGTATGTCAATGGAACCATAACTATACCACTAGTGATGATAGCAGACCAAGATAGCAATCTCTCACTGAACCCTGACCACGTCAAATTTCAGAAACAGGACAGCCTATTATCATCGTGGTTGCTATCATCGATAAGCCCGAGTTTGTTATCACAGATTGTAGGCTGCAACACATCTCATGAAATATGGACTACTGTGCAACAGATTTTCAGTTCACAATCAGCTGCTAGAATCATGCAATATAGAAGGGAATTACAAAATTCTAGAAAAAAGGAGGAAAGCATGAAAGAATACTTAGGAAAAATTAAAAATCTATATGACAAACTAAATGTTGTTGGCCATAAGATCAGTGACAGTGAGCAAATTTTATTTATTATTGGTGGATTAGATGAAGAATACAAATCTCTAGTAACTGTGTTAGCCACACAACAAACCTTACCTGACTTACAGTTCTTTCGATCAACACTCCTCGCTCATGAAGGCAAAATCGACCAAAGAAAAACAGCACAAAATAAGTTCTCCGCCAATTATACCATAGTCAGAAATAAGTAGATACAATGAGATAACAACAACTATTGTGAAATGTCAAATATGCCAAAAGTTTGGTCACCTTGCGAACAAATGTTACTTCAGATATAATTCAGACATAGGTGGACAACAAGCAAGCCAAAATTACTCTTCACAAAGAACAACACAAGCAATATGGCAATAACATGGAATTCAGCTCAAAATAATAATGGCGCAAACCGAAGACATAATGTTGCAGATGATGATGAAGTAAAAAATGAAGACAATGGCTTCAAAGAACGGCACCCAGACTCAGGAGTGACTCACCACATAACTAGCAATCTTCAGAATTTAAACATTGGGAGCAAAAATTACTCAGGTATGAGGAATTTGCATATGGGTAGTGGTAGTACTGCTAGTATCACACATATAGGCAAAGGGACAATTTTTGGGAAAAGACAACTCAAATTAAAAAATCTTCTTAGGGTACCCACGATTAATAAAAATTTGTTAAGTGTATCAAAATTTACCAATGACAATAATGTTTACATTGAATTTTATCCTAGGTTTTGCCTAGTTAAGGATTCCCTAAATCATGAACTATTACTTCAAGGTAACCTATACGATGGTTTATACAAATTCAACAACTTGAAGACTGCAAAATCAAGTGGAGAATTCTGGTACAATAATGTAGATGCTAGTAGTGACAATGACTGTATTAGAATAGCTGCAATAACGTTGATTATGACAATAATAGCAGTAAATGTAACCTGATTAATTCTTGGCATGTAAAATTAGGACATCCTAATCTGGGAACTGTTAAGACTGTTCTACGTAATAATAACATTCATTATAACAATGTACCTATCAAACACACATGCACACACTGCCAACTCGGCAAGAGCCACAACTCCCTTTTAGCGATTCTGAAACCAGCTATAATGAGCCATTGGAGCTTATAGCCGCTGACTTGTGGGGACCTGCGCCTCTAAATTCATATCAGGGACACAGGTATTATCTTTCTTTTGTAGATGCTTGTTCTAGATATACTTGGATATACATGCTGAAAACTAAATCAGAAGCTTGCAATACAGTTATGCAATTTATAACCCATATTGAAAAACAAATGAATAGTACTGTTAAGGTTGTTCAGACAGATGGGGGAGCTGAGTTTAAACCTCTAACTAATTACTTTCTCAAAAGAGGGATCAAACATAGATTAAATTTCCCCCATACGTCCGAACAAAACGGTTTAGTCGAAAGAAAACATCGACACATAGTAGAGATTAGTTTAACTTTGTTATCACAAAGCTCATTACCCATGAAATATTGGAATGAAGCTTTCTACACATCGGTATTTCTCATTAACAAGTTGCCAACCAAAGTCTTAGACAATAAAAGCCCTCATGAAAGGATATACAGTGTTAGACTAGAATATGGTTTTCTGAAAGCCTATGGGTGTCTATGTTTTCCATATTTGAGAGACTATAACAATCATAAACTAAGTTTGAGATCAAGCCCATGCACATTCATTGGGTACGCACAAAACCAAAAAGGCTATAAGTGCATGGACAAAAATGGGAAAATATATGTTCTAGACATGTGATATTTGATGAAAACAAGTTTCCTTATGCAGAAAAGCAAATTGACAAAAAGGATGGGGAATAAAGCATAAACAATAACATACGATTCGAGCCACTCATTACTGAACCATCTTCAACTGATAGAAATTAAGAGCAACAACATACAGACAATTTAAACATATAGGAAGAAACTATGGACCGAACAAATGAGCAAACCAATGAGACATACAATGACTCAGAAGATATAAACATACATCAAGCAAATCAAAACATGAAGTATAGTGAAGATATAGAAAACAACAACCATGCTGACACCACTAGCAACAATGATACACAGCAGAAGACACCACCACTATCAACTGGACATCACATGATCACCAGGTCAAAGAGAGGCATCTTCAAACCCAAAGTATGTAATATTTCTGCCAGTGAGATCGAACCATTGAATTTCACTCAGGCCATAAGATCAAACAAATGGAAGGAGGCAATGGACACTGAATATAAAGCTCTCATAAGAAACAACACTTGGAGCTTAGTGACTCAACCAAAACACAAAAATGTGATTGGTTGTAGGTGGACATACAAAATAAAAAGAAAAGAAGATGGATCTATCGACAAATACAAGGCCAGACTGGTTGCAAAAGGTTACACACAATAATTTGGTTTTGATTTCAAAGAAACTTTTTCCCCAGTGATAAAACCCACAACCATCAGAATTATACTGACCATCGCTCTAAAAAAGGATGGAAGGTAAGGCAACTGGACGTCAACAATGCTTTTTTGAATGGGAATTGACTGAAGAGGTATACATGCAACAACCTGAAGGATATGGTACTAGTGATAAAGTATGCAAACTACACAAAGCAATATATGGCTTAAAACAAGCTTCGGGAGCTTGGTATGAAAAGCTAAAGTCAACTTTGTCTAACATGGTTTCTCACAAGTTAAATCAGACAATTCTCTATATATGAAGAAGGGCATACATGGAACTGTGTTCATTCTAGTATACACTGATGACATGTTAATAACAGGAGACAACAACGAAGAAATAAACAGAACCGTACACAAGCTGGATCTGGGGGAACTAATTTTTTTCTTGGAATACAAGTGATTAGGAACAATAATGGTGAATTGATATTATCCCAACAAAATTATATCACTCAAATACTGCAAAGGGCAAATATGCACAAGGCAAACCCATTACCTACGCCTATGATTAGTAACCTAAGACTATCTAAGCACAAAGGAGAGGCTATCGACAATGCCAAACAATATAGAAGCATAATAGGAGTGTTACAATATGCAACTATTACTCGACCAGACATAAGCTACAGCGTCAATAAACTCAGTCAATACATGCAGAACCCTTTATCAGAACATTGGACGGCTTTAAAGAGAGTGTTACGATACTTACAAGGCACAAGACATTACGGCATATGCCTAAATTCAGAAAAGGAACTTAACTTACAATGCTTTAGCGATGTCGATTGGGCAAACGATATTGACGATCGAAAGTCCGTCTCAGGATACCGCATTTACCTCGGTTCCGATATCATTTCCTGGTGTATGAAGAAACAACAGACCACATCCAGATCTAGCACAGAGGTGGAGTACCGTGCACTGGCAAGCGCTACAGCTGAAATCACGTGGATAGAATCACTGATGGAGGAGCTTGGTTTCACTCAAAGACGAAAGTCGGTCATTTGGTGTGATAATAAGAGCACACTACCTTTATTTCTAAACCCTATCCAACATTCAAGAACGAAACATCTTGAAATTGATCTCCACTTTGTGAGAGAAAGAATGCAATCAGGAAGACTTGCAATATGTCATGTTCCCGCATACTATCAGAGAGCAGATTCTCTCACAAAGGCCCTTTCGACCAAGAATTTTATCAGAATGAGAGAGGAACTTCGTGATATCAGTGGATGCGGAAGCCATAATGAAAAAGGAAACCCTAGTTCGAACTGAGGGGGCATAATGAAGACAATAGAGCCGTTACAATAGAGCCATTAGTGTGTGGACACGTTTTATCATATTTAGTATGTTTTGTAATTATCTACTAGCCGTTAGGCTCATGCATACTTGGTATATTTAATACTAGCCGTTAGGCTCATGCATACTTGGTACATTTAATACTAGCCGTTAGGCTCATACATATTTGGTATATTTTGTATTAGCCGTTAGGCTCATAGCACTATATATATGTGCTCTTTGTATCATGTTTTTGCATAAAATTACAGTTGTTTAGCACTAATAACTCTCCTACTCATCTCTTAATAATACCGACTCGAATACAACATAAAATATAACAATTAATCCTATCTTCGAATCTTCTTGAATTTGAACCATAATCTCCAATATTTCTCCTACAATAATCGTTAGTATACAATATTGTCGATATATAGTTGTCACAATCAATTTATCATAAAATAGAGGTTTTAACAACTTCCCTCTTTTTTGATGATGACAACTATATACGACAAGCATATATTTATATATATATTATACATATATATGAAATAAAATATAGATAAATAATATTTCTATTCGCTTTCCATGTGCTCACTCTGTCTATATGCTATATTTTCTCTCCTTTGTCATTGACAAAAAGGAGGTAAAGTTATGACATTAAACATGATTTTAGTAATGACATTATAAGTACATAAGCATTGGTCATGTATGAATGTATTTTCATATAAGCATGTATGACTCAATAATTATTGATAATATGACACTGAAACATATGGATTGTTTAAGCATATAAACGTTGAATATATTTTAGATTAAAATATAGACTTTCTTCTCCCTAAGTTTATAATCCCCTTATTGATATGACCTCCTCCTATCAGTATGATTGTATTTTCTCTCCCCTTTTTTCATCAACAAAAAGGAGATGAATTTAAATAGGAGTAGTATAAGGTTTAAACCTATGGAGAATAGAGTTAGATTCAAAATTGAAGATATGAAAATATAAGTTTATCAGATTCTCCGATTATTCCTTCATTTTTAGCTTTGTTTGCAAAGATATCAAAGATGTTCAAATGACCTTCCTTTCATTTGTGGTGTACCTGCAAAAAAATACGATATATATATACTTTGGTACCTACTTCCCGTGTTAGGGTCCAGGGGTTAGATCTTAGGACTCCATACCCTATAGGGTTAAATGAAACCTTTGAAAATAAATTTTTCGTTATTAAATACTGTATTAAAATAATTATTGATGTATTTTTCCAATTAAATGGAACCTAAATACTTAGATAATTTCTATTTGTATTTCCTATCAATAATTTTGTACTTCTAGATATATAATAAATATTTTAGCCATAGAAGTACTCGAATTTCTGTCAAAATTGGATATAGAATTTACTCGAGATTGAGTATTGACCGTAATATTTTTATTATACATATAAGCATATATATTGCTATTTATACGATCGATTTTATTATATCTTACATCACTTTTATCGTGTAAAGCTCTAAAGCTAGATAAAATCATATTTGAAACATTTTGACCTTTATCAAATTTCGCTAATTTAGTTATACATTTCTTAAATATAGTGTTAAATTCGTAATTGTTATTTTCAAAAGACGTTGTGTTAGTTACCAAAATATCAATTTCCTTATTTAATTCATAATTCTTCCTTTTTAAAATATTGTTCTCATTTTCGAGACAAAAAATTTGAGATTCTAAATTATCCAATGATGATTGTGATATTTCAAAATTTTCTTTTGAGTGATAAACTTCTTTTTGCAAAATATTGTTATTAACTTTTAAAAACTCATTTTCTTTAGCTAATTCTAAATTCTTTTCAATTAAAGCTTCGTTTTCTTTTCCAAGGACAAAATTAAAGAGCTAGAATTAATTAAAAAATCTTCAAAGTATGTATTTTTATTTTGTAAAAGGTTGATTTCCTTTAAAAGAACATTGTTTTTAACTTTTATTCACTCATATTTTTTTGCATGAAATCTTTTTGGAAAACAAGCACTTCTATGGTATTTTCAAAACATATAGTTTGTTTAACAAATAAAATTATTTTCCTCTTTTAAATTGGAAATTTCTTGCTCACAATCTTTTTACTTGACTAAAGCAAATGCATTAACTTTATTGAAATTTTTAAAATATTTTAATAGTCCTTTGTATGCAAACAAATGATCTTTATATAACGAATTTACACACACCAATTGTGATCTAAGTTTAACCAAATTGCACTTGTGTTGAGATTTTATATCTTGTTGCATGCTTTTCAGAATTTTCGCTTTCTCTATCATTGAATTCTGAGTCGATCTTCTCTTTCTGACCATTGTTCCAAGATGTTGTTACAATAGATAGAACACCAGGCTCTGATACGTAGTGAAAAAGTCGAGTATGATCGAGTAATATGGAATTACGTGTAATAAACTAAGTGCGGAAGCTATAGAAAATAAAATATAAGCAGTAAATAAAAGTAAATAACGCCAAATATTTTTATACTGGTTCGAAGCACCATCTAGCATCTAGTCCCGGACTCCTTCTGGAATTTTAACTAAACAACAACCCTCACTTAATATGGAGGAATAGGTATTATAACACCTGAGCAGCAGAACAAGACCTGAGCAGTAGAATAGGATTTAACCTCAACAGCCGGAGAGGACTTTCACACACCTGAGCAGCAGAATAGGACTTTTACTAATATAAAAATTGATTGACTCTTTGTGTTCATAATAATAAGGAAATATCACTTTATAGTACACCCTTCCTATAATCTTCTCATTTGATAATATGTGGCGTTTAATATATAAAAAATTAAGGAAGAAATAATTTTCTATCATAGAATATTGAAATTTGGATATATTTGAAAACTTAGAGAGCAAAATACAAGATAAGTTAGAGATTCAGGATAAGAAAGATTGTATAATTAGAAACCACGATTCTAGAGTCTATTTATATTGAATAAAAGGTTGCTTTCATTCGTGAATGGATTTGATCAAAAAATATGGACACAACTTTTTGATTAAAGAGTTTTGTTTCTTTCAAAAGTCGCAACCCTATGTTAGGGAAGGCGGAATGGACCATTAAGGCAAAACTAACACTAGAGGGGGGTGAATAGTGTTTTTTAAAGAATTTAACAAAATCTAAAACTTTTATGATCTACTATATGAATCACACACCACATAAATAATCACAAACTTAGAATCAAACACAAAAATAAACAGAAATAAAATGCAGAAAACGGAAAGAACACACCGCATTTTATACTGGTTTGGATTACTCCTATGTCCAGTCCCACGCAACCATGAATTGCACAGAATTTTATTAATATACTAATATCCAAGTACAACACCCTTGATTTCACGACCACAAGGTTACCACCGGCTCCAAACTCCGAACACCCTTGGTCAAATATATTTCCCTTGATTTCCCCGGCTTAAAGGTATTGTAACAACCTAGAATTTCTGAACCAATTTAAAAAAAATTATTTTAGCTATTTTGTATATTTAAAATAATTTATTTTAAATAATAACGACTAAAAATTTATTTTAAATCGAAGTTAGAATGTATAAATTTATTTTAATTATGAATAGAGTTTGAAATGATGCGGTAGTTTGAAAATGCGATTTTTAACTTTAAATGAATATACAGAATGAAATACAAATCGGATTTCGGTAAAACCAGAAACATTAGAATCTGTTTAATTATATATTTCTAATGAATGTGAAAATTTTAGATTTCATAATATAAATTGTAAGTTATGTCCACTTTAAAATTTAAAATAGTCGCTATGGAATTTATATATATTTTAAAATAATATATAGCCCTTAAAAATAGCCATTTTTCAAGCAACACCGTTTTCGACGAAACGACTTTTGTTGGATCCGAAATGTCAAATTATTATCAGATTTCAAATTTCATAATTTTTGGAATTAGTATGTGAGCGCAGTGAATTTAAATGTGTTTTGTAATTTCTGTTTAAATTTAATCAACTGGAAAATGACCATTTTTCAAAAGGTCTCTAAATTCGACAAAATTAGTTTTGTTAGCACGGTATCATGAGAACATAACTAGATATAATTTTTCTGTAATTTTTGGAGTCGGTATGTGGCCCCGATAAATTAAAATGTACGTTAAATTCAATATATATATATATATATATATATATATTGATTTATATTTTAATTTTGATAAAAACTAATCAAAACAGTTGGATTGGCTTACAAAACATATCCCATTGCGTTCGGAATGGAGGTATTTAGCTAGGGACGACAGTCGTTGGGTTTGATTTGGAGTTCGAACGGATTAACATGTATTTTTGGAAATTAAATAATATAAAAATATAGGGTCAGAAATGGGTCAAAACCTAAATCATTAATTGCGTGGTCACACTCAGTCTAGGCCGCCTTATCCTTCTTCGACGTGCGATGTATTCCCAAATTCTTCCTCCCTTTTTCTGATATTTGCACAATTATATCAAGAGCCTCCAAAAGAAAAATCTAAGAACTCAACTAGATGTACATATCCAATGGTTATGATTTATTTTCATTGAACGAGACGGTCGATTTTGCTTGCCAAACCTACACCGTTCGAATGGGATTTCGTGGAAGAGGAAGGTTGCACGCTGGCTAAGATGGTCGGCGTTGGGTAGCGTCCCGTCAGTGCTTGGAGGGGCGGCTTTGGATCGGCATCCGGTGGTACAGATGGCACGCGATGATTGGTTTTGTTTTACGAGGCATGGTTTCACGGGTTCAGGAAGCTACAAAGAAGAAGGGGCGCGATTAATTCTTTTGATTAAGGTTAATCATGTAAATTAACTATTTTAAACAATTATATAATGTAATTAATGTTTAATTATAGGGGTGAGCGTTTGGTTGGTTCGGTTTATCCGATGACCAAATTTGTCAAACCAAACTAAAACCAATAAAAATGAAAACCAAACCAACCAAATTAAGTTTGGTTGGTTCGGTTGGTTATCCGATTAAACCGAACTAAAAATGTTTTAAAATTTGTGTTTGGAATATTCACTATAAGTTGAAATAAATTATAACTATTTGATTAGAATATTATTATTTATGATTTTTATGCTTTGTAATATTAATTTTGACACAAGGTAATGATTAAAATTTACTTAAATAACCAAACTAACCTAAATATATTCATTATAATATCGATAATTTTAAAATATAGTAAAATTTGGTTAATTTGGTTAAACCAATAACCGAACTTTATAATTTTCCGGGCCGATTACAAACCGATTTAACTTCAAAACCGAACCAAACCGACCAAAATAGATTGGTTTGGTTGGTTTATTTGGTTTAACCGAATAATGCTCACCCCTATTTAATTAGCTGTATCTTTTTCATATGAAACCGGAATCGCGTAATTTCAGAAGCGTTGGTATCGCGGAGATGAGATCTACGCAATGGAATTGACCAGAGCCAAAACGAAGCACATTAGAATTTGATGCAAATTTGAAATCGAATAGTGTTAAAATCCTCTAATAAAGACTAACAGAGTGGAACCCAATGTGAGAATTCTCTCACTAAAATATTTGTACAGTTATTTAGTTTATTTTATAACTGTAAATATATAGGAATTTCCAGTGTTGATTTTTATCTATTGTATGTGACATTACTTGAGTTCAACACATGAACTATTCATGACTCATCTGCACAAGAAGTGTTGTTTGAATATCCGACGCTAGTATTTCAAACAATGTAGGTACACTTTGTGTTGAAATATGGTATAAATATCCATCTATAATTTGAATAGTGAAAATTTGTTAAGTAGAAAAATAATTCAAACTGAATTAGAATTGGTTAGATTTATTAACCAATGATTTATCTAAATAGACTGTTGTTTGAAAACCCCACACGAGTATTAGGATGATATTTGACATTCTCTAATCCCAATATTTAGTTGTATGTCGATCGATTGATTGACAGACTATTGTAAGCATTATTTATCTATTTTAATGCTTATACGGTTGTAAAATGCACTATGGATGATTTTTGAATGTGCAATGATTATTTATCATTATTGTTGCATACATGGGATGTATGAAATCCATATAACTGAAATTATATGGTAATCGATTGAGTCGCATTCCGATTCAGAATTTGAACAAATATTTTAAAATAAAATTCAGTAAAGAATTAAAATATGATTTTGATGTCTGATTTTGGATGGACATGAAAGTATTGAAATATACAAAGCCAAGTAAGTAGATATTGGCCATTTTAACTCGAACGTATTTCTCAGTCGGTTTATTCATTTTATAAAAGAATTGATTTCAAAATCTGATATTTTGAAAATATTATCATTTTAATATTATAATGATATGAAATATCCAGTTTTTGATTAAAAATTGAAACGGAGGTTGGAATCGTTTTTAAAACGAATTTGTAAACGATTTATAAAATATTTTTTAAATAGAAATCAACGATATATATGTAAATATATATATATATCTAATGGTTTGAATAGAATGCGCCGCGCAGTGACCGTTCGCGAATTTGACCATGACTTCAAATTGATGTAATGGGAGATCCGACCGTCGGATTCTCCTAAAACCGGAACCGTTGGGTTCGTATCGAAAAGATCTTTCCAACGAATATTAGTGGTTTAAATTTGAACTGTTGGATTTTAAAATATGTCCAAATCAAATTCAGAAAAGGTCTCTATGGATGAAGTTCGGTGGCCGTTATTGGAAACCGACTGTAAGGGCCTTAATAAAATTATTAAAAAATGAAAAATTGTGTAAATTCATAATAAATGATTTGGAAAGATTTTGGATGAAAAATTCCAAGTTTTGAAGGATAAAAGATATTTTTATCTGAATGAACTGGTTATTAACTAGAATAATAATCCAATGTTTTTAAATAATTAAATTGGATTTGTAAATGGTTTTGATATAACAAGAATTTTCCAATGAATAAATTGGAATGGATTTGAATGTAAATAATCTTCAGAATGTTTCGATATTCGATTACGTGATTATACGGATATTGTTGAGGAATTTGGAAGATATATATATATATACATATATATATGTATCATTATTCCTAATACGATATTTGTTGGCTTCAAAAATTGGTATTGAATATAAGCCGATCTAATTTCTATTCAGAGCCTTGTATTTAATATCAAATTGGATTTTGGGTTTGTCGTGAGTGTAGTCTTCAATAACGCTATTCCTAAACCCAGTTGAGAAAAGAATAAATCTTTTAATCAAGATTAATGATGTTTTCTAATTTATCACCATAAATTGGAATGAAATGGAAATGAGATTTTGGGTTGATTGTGAACGATGTTTTAAACAACATTAGTTCTTAAACCCGATTAACAATGAAGTTGAAATTTGGAATTTATAAATCTTTATTCTAAGATTTAATAGAAATTTTCCAAAATAAAGTTTCTAATTTAATATATTAAATTGGAGTGGAATGAGATTCGATTTAATAATAATCGAGGTGAGCTTCTAGGAATGAAGGTCGTTACTATATATGGAATTTGAAAGGCTTTGTCGTTATTCCATTTATATTATTAGTTTGATACAAAAATTTATATCGATTATATATTGACCTGTTTTCCGTGAAGATTACATAGTTAATGGAAAAGGATTTTGGTTTATCGTGAACTATGTTTTAAATAACATTGGTTCTTTAACCCATTTAAAGACAAGATTAATTTCTTAATTGAATAATCATAAAGTAATGATTTGTGATATTAAAACCAAGTTGGATTTTTAATAAATCTTTAATTAGATTAGAATGTGAAAAAGGTAATTAAATTTACCGGATTTAAGAAATGATCGAGAATGGAGTACCACCAGTTTTACTCCAGGCGATAGTTAAATCTTTAATTAGATCTGAATGGGAAGTGGTAATTAACTTTACCAATAACACAGTGGGTGTTAGATATGGAGTACTACCAGTTTTGCTCTATGGGATGAATAGGTCGGGATTGGAAAAATAATAAATGATTACTTCGGTAAGGTTCGATAATCCCGACTAGTTTTATAAACCTTAATTTGATTTGGAATTGTTAAAAGGTAAAATAAAATCTTTAGAAATTAATATCCAAAGGAAGATTAAAGAATAAATTTAAAAGAATTTATATTTGATAAAATTAATGGGAACCTTTCCCAAAGGATATGAATATTTTAATAAAAGAATATTCTAAGTTGGAATAAGGCGCATGATGTGTTTTTATAGCACTTGATTATAAGATACGCGAATTATTTGGAAAGACCGGGTTTAACCCATTCTGAATAATGAATACGACGATTAAAAGTAGACGATGAAGTCGGTGGTTGAAGAACGGAGATCTTTACATCGTTTGGATGATTACTGATGTTTTGATTGGGATGTACACCCAAGACAAGGTAATAAGTGGTGATCGTCCAGACGTACTTGGAGATCGACCGGATATGCGAGGGCCTCTCTCCTGTATTGGACATATGGGACAAGGAATAAGGTGCCTCCGTTTCCGTTCAGACCCAGAATGGACTTGCATATGGATGGTATATCTGACATTATATTCCTTTATATTGTATTCGTTGATCTCTGCTAAATATATATCTGTTTGGTGGCAGAGAATTTATTCTCTTACTTAACACCCTTCTCTGAGACATACGAGCTTAGAGGTTATATAATGGTGGAAATCAATGGTACGGTATGGATTGACAGTGTGGCATGCTGAGATGCAAATGATCAAGGCCTTTGTTGAAAACAGAGCCTTGTAGTTGATGACCAAAGTACGACTTTAAATAGGATAGCTTTATGTAGTGTTAATTTGCGAGCTTTACACCCCGGTATGAACCAAAAACGGGATAGTGACTGTATGCAAATGGACATATGTTAGTTTCTAGCTACGAGTAACATCATGGTATGGAGCCCAGACTTTTTACTTATGTGGATGTTGGAAAACTTTATTGATGGAAAGCGAAGTACCTCGGAATTGATATAACCGACTAAAAGGTTCCAGATGATCGACGTGACTGACCATTGTGATGGTTCAATAAAACCGGCTAACATATAGTTTATGGTATGATTAATTATCGACAGATGATCGGCTATGAAGATCCAAGGGCTCGCCAGCGTCCGAGTCCTGAGGCATTGGTAGTGTGTCTCGAAATCGGTAAGGACAATCCCTTGCCTTGGTTCATAGATGGAAAACCAATTTCTAATACGTGATTTTTACGATTTTAGTTGTAAACCTATATGGCGACGTAATATAATGGTACCTACGCCGCCTATGATTGATACATTTATATTTGAAGTTGATTTCTTCACTTATAGTAATAATAAAAGATGAAATTTTGTGTATCAAGCATATTTGGCTATTATAAGGTAAAACTCTATCCTCGTCTGCGTTCATTGTGTGATGGGACTTGAGTCTTATAATATCTTCATTTTTCTGTTTAGCATTGCGCTTTTTGTTTTATGCACTAGTATTTATGGGGGATAAACCCATTCCATGTTATACGGCGTGGTCCCATGATTTACCTAACTTTAAAATAAAAAATTAATAACTGTTTTAGTTCTCACACTAGTCCCATGACTGACTTAGAGTTTATTGTTTTAACCTAAACTCCGGGTGCCCATATTTTCCACACAGGCAGCTAGTAGTTTCAGTTTTGCAGATATTTCTTCACATAGGATCCTGGATTTACAGCTGGAGCTATATTCAGAAAGTTTTGTATCAGTGTATTTCCTCCAATGTGTTAGTTGATGTCTTCCGCTGTATATTATGTTAATGTATTTAAATGTAATTTTAATCTCTGATATTGTATTTCTGCTGTATAATATTTATTCATACTCTGGTATATTCTTGTATTCTGATGTAATTATTGTGATGGCAATGAAATGTTCTAGTGTTTGTGTTCTGATGCATCGTGTTCTCAAAGCAATCCGGGCTCCTCCGTCTCTTCTGGGATCGGGGGATTTCTGGACGTCTCAGGTAACCACTGATTCCTTTCCTTGATTTCAAGGCTACAAGGAACATACCTTTCACCAAACACTTCCCAAATAATTACAAAGCCCTATAACTCTTCAATAGCACTTCGATTCAGCTAGAGAGTGAGAAGATTTATATAAATAGAATTGAATTCAGTAGAATATAAGTGTAGATATCATAAAAATATGAAATATTAATGATGTAAAGAAAGGGGATGAAGATGGAGAAGACGAATTATAAAATATTTCGTATTTATAAGATTTGAAAGGCTGCAACGCTTCTGGAACGTTACACATAGTGAAAAAACACCTCCTTTCAAAATAAAAAATGTGACAATTATATGTCGACATAGACTAGTGCAAATTTGAAATTTGTGTATTTTTCAAGTGTTTTGATATATATATATATATATATATATATATATATGGATATATATATATACATATATATAATTCGAGAAATGCTTGAATTAAAACATAGTGCTATAAAAAAGTATTGTAAAGTAGAAAATCATATGAAATCATAAATATAACTTATATAAACATATTTATAAAATTATAAAGTTTAAAATCATAAATATAACTTGAGTTAAGAATTAAAAGTAAGATAGAAAAATTAATTATAACTAGAATAGGATTTGAAAATAGAATTTAGAATTTGAAAATCAGAATAGAATTTGAAATTGAATTTGAACCTGGAGTGCTACTCAGAGTCGTACTAAACTAGACTCTATTACCATATTTATCTAGAACTCTTGAAATCTTGGTTACTCATGAGTCTTGAATCTTCTCTGAATTCGGAATCTCTAAAAGCTCTTAAACTGTACAGTCTTTAGTATTACTTTATGTATATAATTCCTACATATGTGTGTGTATATATACACATATATATATATATTCTAGACAAAAGTGTTAGTACGTATTTTATAATCAATTAATAATGAAATAAGGTTGTTGTCATCAAAACTCCATTCTCCAACAATCTCCCTTTTTTTGATGATGACAACCTTAGTTTATAAAATATTTATACATGTTCATACCTGTTGATGCTGATTCTTCTAATACCCCCTCTATCAATATGAATCTTATATATTCTACTTAAACTACGTCTATATTTTATAATTTCTCCCTCTTTGGCATTATCAAAAAGAAGTTCTAAAAATACTCACCGTAAATCCTATATCTATCTATATCATATGATTATTCAATGCTAAAGTACTAGTACAAATAACTCCCCATAAATTTATATGATAAATGTGCAACAATCCGGAATTTCAACAAAAAAAATTAAAATTATTTTTAATATAATTTTGTGTAAAATGCGTTAGAATTTAAAAATTCGATTTTTAAATCATCGCATAGCCCTTAAAAAGTGAAATTTTGAAAACGACCTCAGAATTCGACGACACCAATTTTGTTAGATTCAAAATAATTAATCATTGCTAGATTTCAAATTTCACGCGAAATGGAGTTAGCATGTGGCCATACTAGGCAGACACATTTGCTAATAAACGGACACCCAGTTTACAAAGGAACGTTATTGAGGCGAGCTCAGAATTCGATTTTTTTTTTGGATTTGTATTGTCAAATAATGTAAGAATCCAAAGTTTCGAGATTTTTGGAATTAGTGTGTGAGCGTGCAAGACGAAAAGGTACGCAAAAATTGCATTTTTAAATTTAATTTGAGTAGAAAGAAAATTAAAACGAAAGGTCAAACAAACTCGGAATTCAACGAAACTTGATTCGTTGGATTCGTATTGACGAACACTTGCTCGTGAAGAAGTTTAGTAGCAAACGAAGATTGTTTGCAGTCAGACAGTCGGAGAGAATGGGAGATAAATTCCTATATAACTCTCACTTCTCTTCTCTTTCTCTTCACTTCATTCATTTTCCTCCTTCCTTCAAAATTCCCAAATTAATGGCAACCCTAACCCTAGCTTCACCATCCCCCTCCTCGTCCCTCTTACACTAGCTGCACCTACCCCCTCCCCACGGCGCAATGCAGCAGGCCCCCCCCACCAGCCACGCGTGAGCACTTCCCCCTCTCTTTCTCGTCCACTCCAAACTTCCTCCTTTCCTCTTCCTAAAGCTTGCTACACCTTCTAGCCATCCTTCTACCTCCCCCACACTTCTCTAAGCTCACTAATACTCTCTCCATTCACCACTAAAAATCCGTACAACGGAGATTTAAGGTTTGAGCACCCCGCACGAGCTTGATTTCATCTCCATCAAGCATAAGAGAGCAATGGAGCAAAGCTTGAGCACTTTGGATCTTCGATTGCTGCATTCAAGCTTAGCAAAGTCGCATTCTTCCGCATTTAAAGAATAGGCGGAGTGGAACTCACGGTGAGAAATTTTATCTCACTTTAGAAAAGGGTAGATAGATTTGTAGAATCGTTAAAAATTATAGTAAGTTAAAAATATGATTTTTAATTAGTACATGACATGAGATAATCTTTAGTAAGTTAAAAATATGATTTTTAACTAGTACATGACATGAGGTAATTTTTAGTAAGTTAAAAATATGATTTTTAGCTAGTACATGACATGAGATAATTTTTAGTAAGTTAAAAATGTTATTTTTTAACTAGTGCATGACATGAGATAAATTTCAGTAAGTCAAAAATATGATTTTTAACTAGTACATGACATGAGGTAATTTTTAGTAAGTTAAAAATATGATTTTTAGCTAGTACATGACATAAGATAATTTTTAGTAAGTTAAAAATATGATTTTTAACTAGTACATGACATGAGATAATTTTTAGTAAGTTAAAAATATGATTTTTAACTAGTGTAAGACATGAAATAAACTTTAGGGTTAAAATGTGATTTTTAACTAATTAGTGCATTGTAGCTTACATGCGTGAGATGTAAATAAAACCATATTGATGTCATGAAATTGTAACTAAAACGAAATGAATAAAATTAACTACGAAGTAATAAAATTTATTAAGATCTTAGTAAACGACTAACGATGTAAATTTTTATTTTTAATCGTCATGTAAGTGGATGTGTAAACCAGTGCGAAACTAGAATTGGCAAAATAAACGAAGCGAATTTATTTGATTAAGTTGGCGATTAAAAATATTTATTCATGTTTGTTGATGTTCATTATTGCATACATGTACGAACGACTGGCGCCAACTGTAAAGTGCTCTTCTCCAGCTGTTCGATGGCAATTCCATGAATACGTGTACGAACGACCCATACCCAGTTCACTATAATTACGAGATTGCCAACTAGTCCAAACTTTTCCTATAAATACCCCCTCTCACAACCATTGAAGGGACCGATCTAAGCCACCCCCAAAGGGCTGTCATTTCGATTTTTCACCATTCCTAAGCTTCTCAAGCTCCATTAATAGCTTCCTAAGCTCACTCCTTCTTCCTCCAACATCAAGTGGATATCATCTTCTCTAAACACCATTAATTCCCACTCCAATTCAATCCAAGTGATCTCCAACCGCCACTACTCCTCTTTAAAGCACGGATCTAACACTAATTTCATGATGGAATCAAGGAAGATTATCTAATCACAAGATCTAATCCATTCCATCTCAAATCCGAGTGAGATCTAAAGCGTAAAGAGAATAAAAAGTGGGAAATCATTATATAGAGAGTGAACAAGTGTAATAAATGAGATGTTTGAGATGATGTTACATGTAAATTTCTCCATGATAATGAAAATCACTTCAAAAGTGGACGTAGCTCTTTCCTAGATCGAACCACTATAAAAATCCTTGTACTCTTTACTTGCATTTGCGATTGTGGACTCATTTTCTATTGCATACCTTTTTGGTGAAGTGTCGATAAGACACCTTTGGTGTTGAACCATTTTTTGTTTAAACATTAAATAACTATCTGATCTTTTTATCTATTATTAACTAGGTTCAACTATCCTAAATATTATGTTTTATAATTGGAAAACAGTTTGAAACATCAAAACTATATTATATGAACAAATACAATCCAGTGAGAGACAACATTACTCATATTGGCCAAATCAGCTCTAAAGCATAGAGCTCGTCAATACGAGTCCAGTGGAAAATACAACGTCCAAGTCTGACCTCGCAAAGATACACAAGATGTAAGTTTTACGGTCTTAAGTCGACATAACTTAAATCAAACTTTTATTTAACCACAAATTTACCCTTCAAATCATCTTCCCCAAACCCAAGCATCTACAGGTCGTGTTAAACACAACAAAACCCAATAAATTATGCATGAAGATGGAGTGGTACACCATAATACTCGACAAAAATAAAAACCATAAAAATTGCTGCGACCCGGCCCGAAAGTACAACGTGCTCATACTCGAAACACCGAACTCGACCCCCTAGTGAAAAACGCATCCATGGCTATCCCCTACGGCTTTAGTAAAACGTGAGACCCTTTTAGGGACTGAACCAGCCAAAAATCCATCACTCGATGCTCCTCACAACCGCAAGTCTGAAAACGATCACCAAAGCCCGTAAATCCGAACCTATGAAGCACAAACCCTAGTCATGGCTTGGAAAAATGTGGCTCCAAGGATCATCACTAGATATGAAAATGAGGATATAGGCTTTGAGAGAATCGAGTCACAAATCTAAATATATATATATATATTTCATGATTTTAAGGGAGTTGATTTCTAGATTTTCATTTTTGTAATTAAAGAGAAAGAGGTGAAGTTGATTTGTAATGGAATAGTAAAAGAATGAAGGTGGAGAATGGAAATGGGTCGGATTTGACATTTTAGCACCAAAATTAGACTTATCTTGATATTATATTCATTTATCCATAAATGAGGCCTGAAAACCGCGAACTCTAATCGACACATGCCGCCAATCGTCATCTATGTAAAAGTTTCTCCTGAAAACGATAAGACTATTCTTGAGACCTAAATCGATCGTATGTCAAAGTTAACCTTTAAAACTCGAGTTCACAATTTTATTTTCTTATAGAAACTGATACACGTTTATTTTACGCACGATCAAATGGTACGTCTGTTTTCCACGAAATTTGACGGCGTATAATAACTCACTATGACGATTCCAGAAATATAAGTTTCATCGCAGTTCAGCGCTATGCCCTCGAAACGACTATTTATGCGTATTTCGAGATCAATATGACCACTGACTGATCCGAACTCGAGATATAGCGATCCAAGTACTTATTTTCCATATAACGAACAATCTGGACTTAATAGAACTGGTCCCAAGTCCTGATTCGATCATCTGTGGAAAATTCTTTTTTAAAACCGTCAATTGGATCATTAACGATCAATATTTAAATAAAAAAATTTAATATCTAATCATTAAAATACATATATTGGAAGACACGAGTGACAACTTACTAATTTGGGAGACAATACAACGTGGCATCGCCTATTGAATTTCATTCCAAAATTGTCAAAATTCACGGAAAATTTCGGGAGCACCACCTTTGTATGGCTCGATCCCGGAAAACCCAAAATTTCCATGCAAGGGCCATCTCAACAAAAGAAATCAAAAGCTTAAAAGTGGCTACCCATGCATAGGACAAAATCATGAAAAATGAACCAATGGAAAAAACCACAACTATACATCTACTACATACATCTTTTTAAGCAAGTTTAGCATTCAGATGCAAATAAAAGTGCATAAACATCCAAACAAATCAAATCTTATTTCTATGTACCAGAGAATGTACTCAACAAAGTGGATTAGACACAATAGTAGAAACAACAACAAGGGAACCAAACATGTTAAATAAATATAATTTATCTAACATAAGCATGTCAAGTCATGTATGGATTTTACCTAGAAAAAATAAATGATACAATAATATAATTATCCCACATGCTTAACAATCATATTAAACATAAATAGACATGCAAACTTCATCAATCAACATATATAAGCAGAACAATGGAAACTATAGAAAATAACATCCATATATGACTCAACATCTTGGTTGTCATATCAACAATCAAGAATATTAATCTAGCATCTCTCGCCAATGAATCGGGTTTGAGTCGAGCATTATAGTATTCCCAATTTGTATGACATCCTATTGATGGAATCCATCGACAACTATCCCCACATTCCTTTGGAAGTTTCGAATTGTTACAGAAAACTTATTTAATCCCTTCCATTCAGTAATAGCAAGTTGACATTGCATTTATTATAAAATAAATGTGTAATCAACCCCTTCAACAATGCCAGGAACCAACGATATCTCTTTCATATGGAACCAACCACCATGCTCGAGTCCGTATTACCTCACCTCGAGTTATAGAATCATAAGTTCGCTAAAGGAATATCGCTGATATTTTCAGACTGATACATTTCCAACTCAACATACACAAAAACTACATTTCTCGTGCTCATAGGAGGCCAAGAATTCATCTGTTGTCACTAGCAAAGGTTTAGAGACCTCTCGAGGAAGATAAGTCTCAGTGATGTGACATCACCAATGGATCTAACCCTCATGCAAATAAATAGTGCCCCCACCATACCAAAGTGAATCAGGAGTCGAGCACTACTGCTCGTCCGATTCGACTAGAACCGATAACCTTACATTCAGAAACAATTTGCACTTGAACCACCTACACAACCAACTGAGTATTATCAGCCTCTCGTTTCTACTCGAAACGAGCAATCGACACACTCATGGGTCAACTCTAACTTTCAAACCATCCCTGCTCTCATAGGACTCATAGTGACATCCTACTAGAAACGGTGCAACCCAAGCACTTCACTTTTGTCAATGGAAAGTGAAATTCCACCAAACTGACCACAAAATATGCCAGCTCACTGGTTGGCCCAAATGGTACAACCAACCAATCAAAATCAAGGCAATGTGTAAAATGATGTAATTGGCAAACATAATAATCAAAATCAAGGCTAAATCTAAGACGAATCACTACTGAAGAACTTGTCTTTGCCCACAGTCATCACCAACAACCCCTCACTACCATTAGTATTCCATATTCTCCTAGTAATTGAACAGCTTGACTTAAATATTAAGTCTAGTTATGCTTAACAACAAACAAATTATTCAGCAAACATGTAACCTTGACTCGATGAACTTTAATTTGATGAACCTTGTATACTGCCAAGTATAAACTATCTATGCCATAAGCCCCCCACCTGGAGGCCCGAAATTAATCGCTATGGAAGTTGCATTCACCCACAGTATTAAATTCTAACGACCAAACACGGAATGTTAGACCCATATATAATCTAACTTAGCCCTCAACATGGTAAGTCACAATCAGGAAGACAACTAATTATCACGAGTCTCAATATTGTTCCACCGATCGAACTACCAGATCACATGGAACAATGAAACCTTGATGTCAAACTAAAACACGTATGGAAGAGCCATTAATGCAAACATATATCAAGTGGTTATGTTGTTTCCTTTCTTTTTCATCGAGGGAGCACTTGATGAAATGGAAATGGCAATCAGTACATGTCTCCACAATTTGTCTCAATAAGGCAGGACAAACTTTTATGCTGGGCGCAAGCTCTAACATTGCAGGCCACCTGATCGAGTCCTCCAAACCACCATTCCCTTAGAGTGAAAGACTTGACCTCCAAGTCGATTGCTCAACCCAGCCAAAAACTCCAAACTTCAGAGTGACAAAAGCGAGTATGACCGTGCTTTGATAGCACATCAACTCCGGTCACACTCTCCAATATAGACATATCGCCTAAATCGGCGAACTTCTCATTGAATCCTAAGAAATCGATACAAACCTCTTCGAAGAGAACCATGAATTGGTCTCAAGCGAATCGATTTCGGCAACCCAAAATGGTAAGAGCTCTCGACTAATTCAGAACTAATGCTAGAGTCTTTTAGGAGTGAAGTCCTAACTCATTTGACATCCAATTCCAAGACATCGAACAAAACCCTTGCGAGAACCTAAACAACTCTCACACTACAATAGTCGATTCCAATCCAAGGAATGGTATGTCGCATGGACATATATGAATCCACGCAATGGCGGTATAGTTGACTCGTCGCACTTGAGCGCCATAACCAATTAGAGATTTTAGGGCATCCCAGATAATGGAATGTACCATTACTGAACAAAAACTATAAATCGACGTTAATAGTTCTCGAATCTGCCTTATTCTTATCTCCAGAGATGGAGTAATTAGAAGTATTTCTCGTTCATTGGAGCGTCCAAGATAAGTTGTTAGAAGATCGATCGCTAATAGAGAAAATTATTCCAATGGCACTCGTGTGCAAAAAAACCCATATTTCATATACTAATATACAGATTTTGTAGACCAAAATATATACAGATACGTTCTCTCTCGTATATATTAACTCTCAAATTCTGTAATGCTTAGGTTAAACAACGCACCCTAAGCTATGATACCAAATGTGACGACTCGGTATACACCATCGGTGCTTATCACTAAAAATTTGCATTGTACAAGCACCCAATCGATGGAAAGCAATCGTCAAGAGAAAGAAATAGTAGAAGGGAAGATGAAAGGGAAAGAAAAAAGGAAATAGGAGGGAAGATAAACAAAAGAATAGAACAAAAGCACAATCATAGAATCTGTCGTATATCACACAACATAAGATAACATATAATAATCAAATCACATATATAAAACAGTTGAGACAATAATAACTATACAAACCATATAATCATAGCACAAAGTCATACAGTTATACAGAATAGTAATGGATTTTATACATAATATAAATAGACCCAACTAATAAATTGCCTCTAATAAGAATACATAACACTGTCAGAGCTCCACAATGCTATGCAGTGGAGCAAACAATAATGATACAAGTATAATTATGTAAAACATAGCCTCCTTCTAATCCACCTTCGCAGCTCCGAATAATATCTATACCTATCATCTAGTCTGCTCATCAGCATCGTTGGTGAGCTCCCAAGGTAATAAGAGAGAAATAATACCTTGGGTCATACATTAGTCGGTATGAGAGATAAAGAAATCTCAAGGTAGTGTAAAAGTAGTAATAGTATATACGACACAAAAGGTACGGAGAATCATACCTATCATGCCCCTACATGCATAGAGCCAGCACATATAAGAATATATATATACACACTATTCTATAATAATAAGTATGGGTGTATCGTACATCAAAATACTAGGGATGTCCAAATATTTGAATCGATGATATCCACATCACATGATGCCCTTAAGGTGATAAATGACTAAGAAAACATAACACCCATCTTCCATCCTCCCGTTCACTCACTCAACGCATCGGATATACATAACTTTTGTAAAATCCCATTGTCAAATCAAGGACGACTATGGTCTCGGTTCCTCGTACTCGAATCCATGCCACTTAGACGGTTAGGAACTGAACTATCTAATGATAGTCCGAGGTACTCAGATCTAAGATCCATTGTTGCTCTATTGGACATCATCACCCAACAAATATTGCAAAAGTTTCCCTGCTCTACCAGTACGTATCGGAACCTGTAAACATTATGAATCCTTAGCACAAACTTTCCCTGTAATAGAGTCCATCCTGGATTGTCCTTATAACCATCCTTGAAGCCACCATAGTTTGGGAATTATCACAGACTAATCGTTAATCATAGGATATTAATGTTCCCAAAACTCTCTTTCGACAATCCCGTCATCTCGACTCAAAATATCTTATTTTGCATTTTGGGAAAAATCATCTATTATAGTAGCCTTGCTCCTCATCTTGGAATCATCGTAGTTGACTGACGAATCATTACAAACACCACATCCCCGCCTCAAGCCAAAGCCACAGATCGAAGAGTCATCGTGTCAAAATCACTATCGAATGAACTATCAAGTCCTACTCTTCAAAATCGCATCATCGTCCATGTCAAATTAACCAAATGACCAATAACTATAGTAGTCGATATCGACCACTTCGTAGCAATCAATAACGACTACTCAGACCACGTATTCAACCAAAATTGGTTAAATACTCATCCAAGAAAAATGCCCGGCATTCATTGCGATGTGCAGCTCATCACCAAGTCCATCCACCGTCTTTAGATCGTCTACCAAGCTCCAGCATCACTCCATCTTCAAATCTGTCGATGAGCTCCAATGTTGCACCATTTCAGATCCATTCAAGCGCTCTAAAGCACCTTGAGAATGTATCTCATCCGTTCAAGTCTATCCTCCCTGTACACATAATCAACATATGCCAGCAAGTGTGTTTGATCGATAAACACACCAAACTCTAGCGAACAAAATATTTCCTAAAACTAGATCGCCTACCAACAACTTTTTAAGCTAAACTAAGCAAATAATTCAACCATGCAACCAATAGTCAAGCAAATTCCTAAATTAGCATACAAATAAACGTAATAATGGTAATAAGTCAAATAGAACATGTCTATAGCAATCAAAGTGAAAAAAGTGTTAAAATAATCCAAGTCTAGCAGTATGGTCAAAATAGCGCGTAAATAGATAAAAATATGAGAATCGGGTTAAATCCACTTAAATAACTATCTAACCTTTTTATCTATTATTAACTAGGTTCAACTATCTTAGATATTACGTTTTATAATTAGAAAACAGTTTGAAACATCAAAACTTTATTATATGAACAAATATAATCCAATGAGAGATAATATTACTCATCTTAGCCAAACAGTTCTAAAGCGTAGAGCTCATCAATACGAGTCCAATGGAAGAAAAAATGTCAAGTCCGACCTTGTATGCAAAAGATACACAAGATATAAGTTTTACAACCTAAAATCGATACAACTTAAATCAAAATTTTATTTAATTACAAATTTACCATTCAATTCATCTTCCCCAAACCCAAGCATCTACATGCCGTGTTAAACACAACAAAACCCAAGAAATTTGTGCATGAAGATGGAGTGATACACCACAATACTTGACGAAAATCAAAACCGTAAAAACCGCTGCGATCCAACCTGAAAATGCAATGTGCTCATACCTGAAACACCAAACTTGCCCCCTGGTGAAAAACGTTCCCATGACTATCCCCCTATGGCTTTAGTAAAACGTGCGACCATTTTGGGGACCAAACCACCCAAAAATCCACCACTTGATGCTCCTCATTACTACAAGTATGGAAACGATCACCAGAGCCCGTAGATCCGACCTTGGGAAGCACGTACCCAAACCCTAGTCATGGCTCGGGAAAATGCAGCTCCAGGGATCATCACCAAACATGAAAATGAGGATATGGGCTTTAAGAGAATCGAGTCACAAATCTAAATATTATATATATATATATATTTCATGATTTTTAGGTGAGTTGATTGTTAGATTTTCACTTTTTTAATTAAAGAGAAAGAGTGACGTTAATTTGTAATGGAAGAGTAAAAGAATGAAGGAGGAGCATGGAAATGGATCGGATTTGACATTGTAGCACTAAAATTAGATTTATATTAATATTATATTCATTTATCCATAAATGAGTCCCCGAAACTCGCGAACTTCTGTCGACATGTGCTGCTTTCCGTCATCTATGTAAAAGCATCTTCTGAAAACATTAAGACTATTCTTGAGACCTAAACCGATCGCATGTCAAAGTTAGCCTTTAAAACTCAAATTAAAATTTTTATTTTGTTATAGAAATTAATACACGTTTACTTTACACACGATTGAATGGTACGTCCGTTCGCTACGTAACTTAACGACGTATAATAACTCACTATGACGATTCCAGAAATATAAAATTCATCGCAATTCGTTATACACCACCTATGCTTATGACTAAAAATTTGCGTTGTACAAGCATCTGATTGATGTAAAGCGATTGTGAAGAGAAAGAAATAGTAGAAAGGAAGAGGAAAGGGAAAGAAAAAAAGGAAATAGGAGAGAAGAGAAATAAGAGAATAGAACACAAACACAATCACAGAATCTGTCGTATATCTTACAATGCATCAAATAACATATAGTAATCTAATCACAGATATAAAACAGACGAGACAATAATAACTATATAAACCATCAGAGTACACAGGCTCATACAGTTATACAGAATAGTAATGGAGTTTATACATAAGATAAATAAACCCAACTTATAAATTGTCTCTAATAAGAATACATAACACTGTCAGGGATCCACATTGCTATACAGCGGAATAAACAATAAGGATACAAGTATGAATACGTAAAATATTACCTCCTGCAAATCCACTTATGAAGCTCTGAATAATATCTATACATGTCACCTGGTTTGCTCATCAGCATCTTCGATGTGTACCCAAGGTGATAAAAGGGAAATATACCATTATGTCTGACAACAGTCTTGTGTGAGCAATAAATAAATCTCGAAGTATTGTAAAAGTTTTAATAGTATATACGACACAGAGGGTATGGAGAATCATACATGTCCTACCCCTGCATACACAGAGCCAGTATATATAAGAATATATATACTACTGTATAGTAATAAGTATAGGTGTATCCTACATCAAAATGCTAGGGATGTCCAGATATCCGAATCGATGATATCCATATCACATGATACCCCTAAGGTGATAAATGATTAAGCAAACATAACATCCATCATCCATCCTTACATTTACTCACTCAGTGCGTCAGATACACATAACGTTTGTATGATCCCATTATCATATCAGGACGGCTACGACCCTGGTTCCTCGTACTCGAATCCATGCCACTCAAATGGTTAGTAATTGAAATCTAATGACAATTCGGGGTACTCAGATCTAAGAGCCATTGTTGCTCTAGGGGCCGTCGTCCCCCAACAGTCATCGCAAAAGTACCCTCGCTCTAGCAGTATGTTTCGAAACCTACAACCATTATGAATCCTTTAGCACACGATTTCCCCGCAATAGAGTCCATCCTGGATTATCCTTATAACCTCCCATGAAGCCACCATAGTTTGGGAATTATCCTAGACTCGTCGTCAATCGTGGGATATCAGTGTTCCCAAAACTCTCTTTCGACAACCCCATCATCTCAACTCAAAATGTCTTATTTTTCTTTTTGGGAAAAACCATCTATTACAGCAGCCTTGCTCCTCATCCTGGAATCATCATGTGACAAACCAATAGAAACACCACTTCCTCGCCCCAAGACAAAGTCACCGATTGAAGTGCCATCGTATAAAACTCGCTATTGAACGAACCATTATGTCCTACTCGTCGAAATCGCACCATCATCCATATCAATTTGACCAAATGACCAATAACTATGATAGTTGATATCGACCACTTCGTAGCAATCGATACCAACTACCTGGATCACGTATTGTACCAAAATTGTTTAAATACTCATCCAAAGAAAATGTCGGGCATTCTTTGCAAAGTCCAACTCGTCACCAAGTCCATCCACCGTCTTCGAATTAGCCATAAAGCTTTAGTGTCGATCCGTCTTCAAACCCGTTGCCGAGTTCTAATGCTGCTCCGTCTTCAAATCCAACCAAGCATTCTGAAAATCCTTTGAGAATTTCTTTCATACGTTGGAGTCTATTGTCCTTGTGCACTCAATCAACACATGCCAACATGCACCTTTGATCGACAAATACCCCAAACTTTAACGAATGAAATTTTCATAATACTAGATGCTTACGAAAGACGTTTCGTGCAACCAATAGTCAAGAAAATTCCTAAACTAGCATACAAACATCCATAATAACGATAATAAGTCAAATAGAACCTATATATAGCAATCAAAGTGAATAAGTGTTAAAATAACTAAGTCTATCAGTATGGTCAAAATAGCGCATAATAGCACATAAATGAGTAAATTAGCGTGTAATAGCACACAAATAGATAAAAACGTGATAATCAGGTTAAATTTGCTTAAATAACTGTCTAATTTTTTTATTTACTAGGTTCAACTATCCTAGATATTGCGTTTTATAATTAGAAAATAGTTTGAAACGTCAAAACTATACTATATGAATAAATAAAATCTATTGATAGACAATATCACTCAACTTAGCCAAATTAGACCAAATCTTCTTTAAAGTGTAGTGCTCGTCAATACGAGTCCAACGGAAGAAACGACGTACAATTCCGACCTCGTACACAAAAGATACATAAGATATAAGTTTTACAATCTAAAATCGACACAACTCAAATCAAACTTTTATTTAATTACATATTTATCCTTCAAATAATATTCTACAAACCCAAGCATCTATAGATTGTGTTAAATACAAAAAATTCATGCACGAAGATGGAGTGACAGTACTTGACGAAAATCAAAACCATAAACACCACTCCGATCCTCTCCGAAAAATGCAACGTGCTCACACCCAAAACACCAAACTCGATCCACTAGTGAAAAAACATGTCCATGGTTTTCCATACGGCTTTAGCAAAACGCGCGATCCTTTTGAGGGCCGAACCACTCCAAAATCCACCACTCGATGCTCCTTACAACTACTAGTCTGCAAACGATCACGAAAGCCCGTAAATCCGACCTTAGGAAGCACGAATCCAAAACTTTGTCACGTCTTGGAAAAATGTGGCTTCGGGGATTATCATCGAACACGAAAATGAGAATACACTACACCATAAATATAATTTAGCTACGGCTAATAGCCATTTCTAACAATGTTTAATATGACTCTTATCCGTAGCTAAAAGTGGCATCTTTAATGTTTAGATACGGCTTTAAACCATGCCTAGTTTTCTCAACAGAAATGATATATGGTCACGTCTAACTGATCTGTTAGATACGATTCAGAGTCGTAACTAATTGTTCTGCTACCTACTCATATATAATCACTCTGAGACATATCAAACGATAATACTATAATACAAGATCAAGAGCAATAAAACTTATTATTTAACACATCATCAAGAATAATAAAACATCTTATTTAACACATTATCAAGAACAATAAAATATCTTATTTAACACATGATCAAGATTAATAATATATCTTATTTAAAAACATATTATAAGAACGCAAATGGTTTTCCCACACTGGTTTTATATACCACAATAATATATGTATTTAAAATAACATTCAATTGTACAAGTCAGTGAACAAGGCTGAAAAAATGAAGTGGTTGTAAGGATCTGCGACAAAAGACATCGGTAATGCTCCTTACAACTACTAGTTGTACAAGTCAGTGAACAAGGGTGAAAAAAATGAAGTGCACACAAACATGCAAGGTTCAACCAGTCTACACATTATTCATGGCATGGCAAAGCAGATATTCCAAGTCCAAGTCCAAAACAAAATGGACGGTAAGACAAACAAAGGTCATAGGAAAAAATGTTTACATAGCATCATGTAAATGAACTTTGGTTAAAAATTGTCAAGTCCAAATCTTGGTTCGATTATCATATAAGTACCAAGTGATATCAATTGTTATCAAGTGTATCATAGTCTGGGTTCATAGTAAACAAGGTGACCAGCAGCTATCAAACATAATGTAAAGCACAAATTCATATTTAAAACGTCTAAGATACCTACAATAATGGTGCTCCCTTTTCAAACTAGGGTGAGGCTTAATAGTAGTTCCTATAGAGCTGTTCGATAGCAATAGGAACGTTGTCAGTAGTTGGAGGGATTAGAGTAATCAAAATCGCCCCCTTTTGACTAGTCTTATCCCACAAACTCGGACGACGTTCCTATTGCTGCAAACAGCTTCACTGAAACCACAAGCATAAGTAATAATTTCCAAAAGATCAAAATTTCCAAAGATGTTGTTGGTTGCATAAGTAATAACTTGTGTAACGAACCACATCTTTGGAAATTTTGATCTTTTGGAAATTATTACTTATGCCTCATCCCTCCATGAGAGCAAAGTAGAAATCATAATTCCTTAAATGACAGACTTTGTTATCTACCACGATACCTATTTATTAGACATAAGTTATACAATATAATCAAACATTATCAGGAGATAAATTCAAGTTATACCTCTATGATTAAACAAGTTATACCTGTGTGGTACATAACAACTCTACATTCATCACTCGATTGAAATGGGACTCGCTCAATCCATCCTGATATGGTCTTGGTTAAGGGCTCGGTCATCCCTGCTTGAGAGCACAAGTAGAAATCGTAGTTCCTAGGATGACAGACTTTGTTGTCTACCACAATACCTATTTATAAGACACAAGTTATACAATTCAATCAAACATTTTCAGGAGATAAATTCAAGTTATACCACTATAATCAAACAAGTTATACCTATGTGGTACGTAACAGCACTAGCTTCATTACCTAACTGAACTAAGACTCGCTCGGTTATGAGCTCGATGTTGCAAGTTCGAATATTATGAGCTCGATGCAGACATATTTCATTGAGCAAATAGTATTGAAACCTAACATTCATGTAAAGACACTGCCTCCATCTCAGAAGACGACACATGCAACTAAACACTCACCACAAACCTAACAACTAGCTCACAAGATGACACATGAAACTAAACACTCACTTATGTTCAAGCATCAATGGTTCCAATATGCCAAACAGATGATTACACTTAAATATAACTAAAGTTCACAACCACAAGAGAAAAGATAACTATAACTGTTCAAAATCTCACCTTGGTGCTCTGGTGACGATGGCAGGGTGGCGACGAGGTGATGGAGGTTGGCGACGAGGTGCTGAAGATTGCCGACGAGGTGTTGGGCGATGTGCATGTTGGTGCTGCCGCTGTCATCCGGGGTTGGTGCTGGAGGTTTCTGAAGGTTGTTGGAGGTTGCCGCGGAGGGTCGGTGGTGGAAGATGTCACCATTTCTTTTTCTGGCATTGGTTTGTTTGTCGTAGAAAATAAAAAATGATTTGGGGCATAAGGATAAGCAAGGGTAACGAAAAGGGATATGTCGATTTTGTGTGCGCCCCAAAATTAGGCACTAAATTGGATACGGTATGATCCACACCTAAATGAGAGGAAAAATGGATTATACAGAGGGAATGCTTTTCATATCAGTATCAACACACATCAATATGAGTTATAATCGTATTATATTTGTTACGGCTAACAGTTGTATCATATGTGGAGTAGAAAAACTGCATTTTAGTGTAGTGATATGGGCTTTGAGAGAATCAAGTAAGAAATCCGAATATATATATTTCATGATTTTTAGGTGAGTGGATTGCTAGATCTTGATTTTTGAAATTAAAGAGAAAGAGACGACACTAATTTTTAATGTAATAGTAAAAGGACGAAGAGGAGAGAATGGAAATGGGCCGGGTTTGACACTATAGCACTAGAATTAGATTTATCTTAATATTATATTCGTTTATCCATAAATGAAGTCCGAAACCCACAAACTCCAATTAACACGTGTCACCTGTCTTCATATATGTAAAAACGTCTTTTGAAAACAAAGAGATTAGTCTCGAGATCTAAATCAACCGTATGTGGAAGTTTAACCTTTAAAACTCGAATTTACAATGTTAGCTTCTTATAGAAATTGACATGCGTTTAATTTACACATGATCGAACGGTACATCCGTTCAATGCAGAACTTGATAGCGTATAATAACTCACCGTGACGATTCAGAAATATAAATCTCATTGCAATCTGACACGGTGCCCCCGAAACGAATATTTACGCATATTTCAAGATCGATATGATCACCGATTGGTTCGAACTCGAAATATAACGATCCAAGTACTTATTTTCCATATAACAAACAATCCGAACTTAATGGAACTAGTCCCAAGTCCTGATTCGACCGTTCTTGGAAAATCCCATTTTGAAACTATCAATTGGATCATTAACGATCAATATTTAAACAAAATATTTAAATATCTAATCGTTAAATTAAGGATCTTACCAATATTCTTTCATGATACGTCCATATACAACAAGACATACTAGGTACAATCTCGAACATCATGAGCTGTTCTCATCTGCTTCTTAAGGACATCACTCTTCCACCGAATGAAATCAGTTGCCTTCTAAATTGATCACTTAACCTAGTCATAAACTTCCATACTTTCTATGTAGAGAAACAAAAAGGAAAGTAAATCGTACTTTGATAGCACATCATAATAGGCCACATACTCTGACACAGACATATTGTCATGTGCAAATTGGAAAACTCCTCATTCAAAACTAATCTACAAAGCCAAGCTAAATTTCTTCTTTGAAGTGAACCATGAACTGATCTTGAGTGAATCTATATTTAGATAATCGAAGTTATAAGGACTTTTGACCAATTCAGACTGAACCTTGGAATTTCTTAGAAGTAAGCTTCTACTTCGCTTTACTATCTAACTCTAAGTCATTAAAGAACCCCTTACAATAAATCAAACGACTCTTACACTATAATAATCGGTTCTGTTCTAAGGAATGATTTGCTTTGTAAGCACCTAAGTACTTATGCTACTCGAGATAGTCGACTTCTCGCACTTGAGTACCATTCTCAATTAAATGGATTAGGGCATCTCAGATAATAGTTCGTACCATTATTGGAAGTGTATTACGTAAATTGAGGCTATTAGTCCATGATCTTGTCCAACCCTCAATTCCAGAGATGGAGTCAATAGTAATATTTTTTTGTTTCCTATATTGTCTCAGATAAATGGTTAACACAATCAATCGCCAATGGAGAAATCTGCATCAGTGGCACTCGTATACAAAACAACTTATATTATATATACTACTATTATATAGTTATGAAAAACAAAAAATATACAAATACGTACTCTCTGATATATATTAACTACCGCTTAAGTTAAATAATGCAACTTAATCTTTGATACCAAATGAAATAACCGCCTTGTCCCAATGGTGCTCATATAACCCAATAGTACGCTGTATAGATACCCGGTCGATGCAAGATGGTAGTCAAGGGAAAGAAATAGAAGAAAGGAAAAGAAGTGGAAAGGAAAAGAAAGAAACATAAGAGAAGAGGAAGAATGAAATATAATACATAATCACTAAACCTATCATATATCTCATAACGCATCATATAATATATAATAATAACCACATATATATAATAGCGAGATAGTAATAGCTATATAAATCACGTAATCAGAGTATATAGGCTCTTACAGCTAAGTAGAACAATAGTAGAGTTTATACAAAAAATATGTAAACTCAAATGGCAAACTATCTTCAATAATAGACAGTCAACATTGTTACGGCTCCATGGTGTCACACAATGGAATAAACAGTAATGATACAAGTATAAATATGAGAAGACATCACCTCCTCTGATCTACTGGCTAGCTCCCGATAATTCTTACACTTGTTACCTAGCTTATTCATTAGCATCGTCGATGAATACCCGAGATAAAAAGACAGAACATAAAACTTTGTGTAAAACAATAGTCTAGTGCGAGTGATAAGAAAATCTCAATATAGTGTAAAAGTCATAATAGTAAATGGTACAGAGGGTACGGGGAATCATATATGTCCCGTTTCTACATCCGTAGATTTAGCATGTATAAAATATATACGACTCTATTATAATTATCATGGGTATATTCTACATCAGAATACTAAGGATGTCTAGATATCCGAATCGGCGATATCTACATCGCATGACGCTCCTAAGGTGATAATTAATTAAGAAAACATAACATTCATCATCCATACTCACATTCACTCATCCAGTGCATAAAATATATGATAATGTTCATATTCCTTGGTGCTCGAGTTCATGTCACTCTATTAGCCAGAAATTAAGTTGCACTAACGTACAACTCAAAGTAAGAACCCAAATTTAATCCAGGTGAACGCCATAAGTTTGTCAGATTATGAAACAATCTCTTGTACTCGATGATGAGGACCCTGCCTTAGTCGAATGGAAATTACATCGAATATCCCTTCTTCTTGAGTACCCGTCGAACCTACGTATTGATAATTCCTTTGCATACATCTACGGCAGAAGAGTCTATCCTTGAAACTACTCCTATGACTCCCAACTTGGAATCATCTAGGTTGGAACAAAATGTAGACAACCAACTTGTCGTCAAGCTTGATCAAACCAAGCGTAGACAATCAACTTATCTAAAGCAATCAAAGTGTAATAAGTGTCCAAATAGCATAAATCTAGCAGTGTGGTCAAATAGCGTGGAAATGGATAAAATGTGATATTTAGATTAAAATTATTTAAACATTTTTTGATTCTTTTATTTACTATTAAATAATTTTAACAATTCTAGAAATCACGTTTAATAGTTAGAAGTTACTTTAGAACGTTAATTTTATGCTATACAAACAAGTATAGTTCAATGAGAGAAAATATCGCTCACATTAGCTGAATTGTCCAAACCAGCGCCAAAACATAGAACTCTTCAACATGAGTCTAACGGAAAAAGTCGTGCCCAAAACGAGAATCGTATGCAAAAGGTATGCTAATTAAAATTTTGGAGTTCGAGTGAAATTAAAAATAAATAAAAACTCACTGGCCTATAAGATCGCGCCACGTCAACAAGCCATAACCGCATCCATGATGAACTAGTTTGAAACAAAACACAATCGTGTTCACACTGAATCAGTCTGTAGTAAACCACAACTGCGTTCACATCTTAACCTGTTTAAAACAATAAACCTAAAACCTGATTGAACCCCCAATTCAATGGTCGCGTTCGCCACCTCCGACCACCTATGACCGTCTCGCCATCGCCATCTAAATCGCCTCCCTGCCACCTCACTTCACCACCAGGCTCGACTCATAATTCGCCTTCATTCATTAGAAAATGCCCAAAAATCGAGTACACTAAAATCAAGATTTCTCTCTCCCTGATGAAACGACCAAGACTTCCCCGATCCCCGAAGAGACGGAGGATCCCGGATTGTTTTGAGAACACAACGCATCAAAACACAAACATGAGAACATTTCATTGCTATTACAACAATTTACATTAGAGTACAAGAATATACCAGAGTTCAGATAAATAATATACAGTGAAGAAATAAATATCAGAGATTTCCAAATTACAAAACAGCGGAAATATATATATACATAAATATAGTGCACAGTGGAAAACATCAACTATTACAACTGGAAGAAATACACGGATAAAAAGCATTCCGAATATAGTTCCAGCCGTAATCCAGGATCCTATGAAAAAAAATATCTGCGAAAAACCAAAACTACTAGCTTCCCGTGTGGAAAATATGGGCACCCAGAGTTTAGGTAGAAACAATAAAATCCGAGTCAGTCATGGGACTAGTGTTAGAACTAAAACAATTATTAAATTTTTAGTTTAAAATAGGGTACATCACGAGACCACGCCGTATGTCACGGAACGGGTTTACTCCCATAAATACTCTGAAATAAATCAATTTGTAAACAGCGCAATGTTTTTTGAAAAATTAAGCTATTATAAGACTCAGGTCCCATCACACAATGCGACGCAAGCTGAAGGTTAGAGTTAATAGACAAACATGCTTGATACGCTTTAAAACAAGTCATTTTGATATTACTATAAGTGCATAGTGTCAAAACAACTTCAAATATAAATGTATCAATCATAGACGACATAGGTATCATATATTTTTCCATATATAGGTTTACAACTAAAACCAAAAGGTTATGTATTGGAAATTGGATTTCCTTCTATGAGTCGAGGCAAGGGTCTTCCTCACCGGTTTCGAGGCACTCTAGCAAATGCCTCAGGACTCGGACGTTGGCGAGCCCTGGGAACGGTAGGGCCGGTGTAATAACCCGAAAAATCCGAACCAATTTAAATTTTTTATTTTGGCTATTTCAGTAAATTTTGAATAGTTAAAATAATGTATTTTAAATAATAATGATTAAAAATTATTTTAATCGAAGTTAGAGCAAATGTATTCATTTTGATTTCTAAAGAAATTAGAAATAGTACGGTAGTTTGAAAAGTCAAACCTGTAATTTGACTGAATGTACCGGATTCAAAATCTAACGGATTTTAGTGATACTAAAAATATCTAAATCTGTTTGAAAATATCTTTTGAATGAATCCAGAAAATCGAAATTTCATAGCGGGAATCAAAAGTTATGGTCAGTTGAATATTCAGAATGGTCGCTATAGTATAATTTATAGCCCGTATAAAAGGCCAATTTTCAAACGACCTCCGTTTTCGACGAAACCACTTTTGTTGGATTCGGAATGTCAAATTATTGCTAGGTTTCAATTTTCATAATTTTTTGAATTAATATGTGAGCGTAGCAAATGAGAATGTGTTTTGTCAATTTCAGCCAAATCTGATCGACTTGAAAATAGCCATTTTTTGAACAGTCTCAGAATTCGACGAAATTAATTTTGTTAGGATCGTCTCATCAAAACAAAGCTAGAAATATTTTTTTGGATTTTTCTGAGTTCGTATGTGACCCTGGTGAATTTAAATATACGATCAAATTAATTATTTAAATGATTTAAATAATAAATTAAAGATTTCAGGACACAGACAGTCGTTTGGGCTGACGAGACCTAGCCCATTGGATCCAGAACAGGGGCTATTGGATGGGGTCAACTTCGGTTGGACTAAAATTGGATTAATTTAAGATGTATGGTTTTATTTGTAAAAATTATATTAAAATATTATAAATATAGTGGAAATTCATTGCAAACCCTAAATCCATCGTATAGCCGCCGCCATCTACGTTGTTCATGGCTGAAAACTTCCTAACTTCAACTATTAAAATCCACCGATTCTCTCAATAAAATTCCTCACTCCAGTTCAAGCTTTCGCAGAGATTTCCATTCTCTCGAATTTCATACGGGTGGATCATAAAACCGTCGAGTGTTCGTCGAGCATTGGCCACGACAACTTGCCCCGGTTCGAGCATCGCCACATCACCCAGGCACCACCAAGTGGGCCCCTTTCACCGCCATTCGTGCGCGCCTCCAAGCTCTCCGTCGCAGTGTAACCTGATCGTGCTAACTCTTCGCGGTCTGCTCGCAATTTTTTGCCATAGAATTGAACAAGAAAACGAAAACAGTCAGCCTTAGTCTGTATAGAGGAAGAAGAAGAGTATGGCATATTTTTTATTGCTTTATTAATTTAAAATGTTACAATCTTAAATAAATCGTAACTAACCCATACGATATCGAAACTGAACAATTTCATATCTTATACAATCGTGAAAGTGAGATCTTCACTGCTGTTCAGACTAGATCCAATTCCGAGCAGTTCAAATTTTGGACCAGTTTGCGTTACAACTGTGAGATTTCTTCTTTTTATATAATTAATTAATTATTTAATTTAATTGTTATGTGACGATTGAATATGTATGATTCAGATCTGTTATGTGATGATATTGTGGATGATTTATCTGTTTGTTGGTGATGTATAAACACAGATTTGTATGTGTTCAATAAAAATAGTCATTTTTATTAGATTATTGATTTGGATTAGATTTTCCATTTCAATAAAAATAATCATTTTTATTAGATTATTGATTTGGATTAGAATTTCCATTTCAATAAAAATAATCATTTTCATTAGACTATTGAATTGGACTAGAATTTCCATATCAATAAAAATAATCATTTTTGTTAGATTATTGATTTGGATTAGAATTTCCATTTCAATAAAAATAAATCATATTGTGTGTTATTGATTTGGATTAAAATTTCCCTTTCAATAAAAATACATTATTTTGGTTATTTTTGTTGAATTGAATTAGATTGTCAATTCAACATTGAAACCTATTTTGGTTATTTTTATTGAATTGAATTAGATAGTCGATTCAACATTTAAAACATTATTTTTGGTTATTTTTTTTGAATTGAATTAGATTGTCAATTCAACATTTAAAACATTTTTTTTGGTTATTTTTTTTGAATTGAATTTGATTGTCAATTCAAAATTAAAACATCATTTGGATTATTTTGTTGAATTGAAATAAAATTGTCAATTCCATTTAAAACATTATTTCACCATTTTTATTTAATTGAAATAGAATTTGTAAATTCAATGTAATTTTTTTTTTCATTTTATTGGATTTAATAGAATGGTCAATACAATTGAAAATATACATTGAATTAAAAATTGTTCTTTTACTTGCATTCGCTAATGCAAATATACATTGCAAAATAAAGATGTTCTTTTATTTGCATTCGCTAATGCAAACATATATTGAAAATTAAATTTATTTTTTTATTTGCATTCGCTAATGCAAATATATATAGAAATATAAAAATGTTCTTTTATTTGCATTCTCTAATGCAAATATATTTAGAAATATAAAAATGTTCTTTTATTTGCATTCTCTAATGCAAATATATTTAGAAATATAAAAATGTTCTTTTATTTGCATTCTCTAATGCAAATATATTTAGGAATATAAAATGTTCTTTTATTTGCATTTTCCACTGCAAATATGTATCGAAATAAAAATGTTCTTTTATTTGCATTTTCCAATGCAAATATGTATCGAAATAAAAATGCTCTTTTATTTGCCTTCTCCGTTACAACTAAACATTAAAATGAAAAGTTGCATTTTTGCTTGCATTTTAGATGCAAACAAAAACATTAGAATGAATATTACATTTATATTTTGTATTTTAGATAGAATTAAAATCATATTTTTGTTTGCAATTTTAAATGCAAACAAAACAATAGAATTAAAATCATATTTTTGTTTGCAATTTTAGATGCAAACAAAACATTAGAATTAAAATCATATTTTTGTTTGCAATTTTAGATGCAAACAAAACAATAGAATTAAAATCATATTTTTTGTTTGCAATTTTAGATGCAAACAAAACAATAAAAATTAAAATCATATTTTTGTTTGCAATTTTAGATGCAAACAAAACATTAAAGTTAAGATTACATTTTTATTTGCATATTTAGATGCAAAAAAACATCGTAGCTAAAGGATTACATTTTTGTTTGCATATTTAGATGCAAATAAACATCGTAGTTAAAGGATTACATTTTTATTCGCATATTTAGGTGCGAATAAACGTCGTAGGTAAAGGTTACATTTTTTTTCGTATATTTAGTGCAAACAAAACATTATAATAAAGATTACACGTTGTTTACGTTTTAGATGTAAATAAGAACATGAATTAAAATGTTACATTTTTATTTGTAATTTAGACATAAATAAAAACATAGGAATTAAATGTCATACTTTTATTTACATTCTAGATGTAAATAAAAGAATAGATTATAGTGTCGCATTTTTATTTACATTTTAGATGTAAATGAAGGCTAGTATTTTAAGAGTCACATTTTTATCGACATTTCATATGAAACAAAAGAATTGATTTAGATGTTAAATTGTTTATTGTTACTTTATATACATTAAAAATAATAGGAATTGCCAAATGATTTATATTTATATTTATATTTATATATAAATATAAATTAAAATTAAAATGAATCGCGCGTGGTAGCTTGCGTTTCGGCAATCGTAACTTCAAACGATTATACCGTAAGATCCAACCGTCGGATTTTCTCAATACTGGAACCGTTAGGACCATTTTGGGAAGATCTTTCCGATGATATAAATTTTATCCAAATCGAACGGTTAGATTTTAAGATATGTGTAAAACAAATTTTAGTAAAAACAGTGCCAGGGCCGCCCATTGACCCGAAGCGTCGTTTAATTTTATTGAGCTATTTTTAAATAAATAAAAATAGCGATAAATCGTTATAAATTAATATTAACAATACTAATGGTTTAAATGATAATAATTCGAAAAATTATTTGAAAAGACCGAGTTCAACTCATTTCAAATAATGTTACGGCGATTTGAAATTGAAGATATCGAAGACGGCGATTGAAGACCGGCGATCTTCACGTCGAAAGGATAACTACTGATGTCTGGCATTGGCTAGCTACCAATAAAGGGTTAAAGTGGTAGTTGTCCGAACGCACTTGTTGATCTTCTGGATACGCGAGCACCTAGGTGACTCCGGTTTCGTTCAGACCCAGAACGGACTTGTAAATGGATGCGTGTCCGACATTGAATTTCGTGCCATGTAAATTAATTGATATCTATTAATATATTTCTGAGGTAGTGGAGGATTTATCCTCTTGATAAACGCCCTTCTTTGAGACGCACGAGCTCGAAGGTTATATATTGGTTGTTATCGATCACATGGTATGGACTGTCAATGTGACATGCCAAGATGCAATTGATCGGGGCTTTTGTTGAAAAGAAGAGCCCTATGGATGATGATCAAAGCATAGCCTATTTAGGCATAACTTTGTGTATTTCATTACCTCGCGAGCCTCGCACCCCGGTAGAGTCAAAAATGGGACAAGGGAACGCAGGGAGTGCACACGTTTCTTTCTAGCTAGAAGTGGTGTTTGGGTTTTCACACGGCTTGGCATTTTTACTTATGTGGTTGATGGAATGAAGCGCCTAGGATTTTTATTGGTCGCCAATGGCCAATTTATAGGTCCAATGGGATCGGGAAGCGTGTGTTCAGGCATAACTAATCCACTAAAGTATTTGTGGACCGGCCTTGCTGTATCCAAGGGTTCACCAACGTCTGAATCCTGAGACATTGCTAGAGTGTCTCGAATCGGTTAGGAGATCGTCCCTATCCTTGACTCATGATGGAAACCAACCTCCAATACGACATTACGGTCCTGATTGTAAACATATATATGGCGACATAGTATATGGTCCAGTGATTAGCCATATTATTAGCGGCGTGGTCCAGAGATTAGCCATATTATTAGTTTAGTAAGATTTCTCATACCAGTCCCATGACTGACTCGTAGTTTGTTTCACTTTGCAAACTCGGGTGCCCTCTTTCCACACGGGCAGCCAATTGACAGGTTTCAGGTAGGGATGTTTTCTGGACTAGAGCTTGTTGATGGAGATGTTGGAAGATCCTTTCTTTTTATCTTTTATTTTCTTCTTGAGATTTGAGACATTATTGTATATTGATGTATTTTGGGAGATTGAGACTTTATTTCTCTCCCTGTTTTAGACATCTGTACTACTAAGTGTATCTTGTACTGCGTACTCTGATGTTCTGTGATAATAGTTGTGATGACATTTCCTATCCACTGCAAATGATTTATATGTTCTGCTATGTAACTGTGATCTGTTATTGTTTTAATTATGTTATACTCCTACGATTATCCTTACTTTCGCTCTATGGAAGTTTGGGTCGTCACAGCCGGTTCGCACTTAATTTAGTGGATTAGTTATTCCTAAGTAATACGTTTCCCAGTCCTATCGGACCTATAAATAGGTCAGTACATCGACCCTATGAGCATAAAGCCCTATATCCGAGGCACCTCTTTTAGCTAGAAAGAAGCGCATGTTCTCCCTACGGTCCCTCATCCCGTTTTTGACTGATACCGTATAACATTTTGAGTGAGAAAATTCTCACCTTGGTTTCCACTCCATCGGTCTTTATTTAAGGATTGTTTTAATAAAATTAAACGAGCGTTTAATTTTATCAAAAACTTCAATAGCTTTTGTTTCCGTTCTGGTCAGTTCGATGTTGTAGTATTCGCTGATACGAACGCAAAGCAACTGAAATCATCGGATTTCGATCTCGTATGGAAAAATTATGACAATTTATACGTTAATTACATAAATTAACTTAATAAAGTAATTAACAAATTGATTTAGCCACCAATTACATGATTATCCCATAATCCCTCTCATACGTTGTTTCTTCTCCAGGAAAACATGTCGTTCGAATCCAAAACCCTCGCAGCTAGGGTTGACCACCACACATCACTGAAGCCGCCGGAACCCCATCAAACTACCCCACATCGAGCGCCTTCCTCCCCTCCACCAACGCTAGCAAAGGAGGCACACCCGAAGCCTTCCTCTGCCTTGAAAATGTTGTCAAACGGTGGCTCTTTGAGATGGAAATTCAAATCCATTTCAGCACCAATAAATTATAACCATATAAATCTAAAGCTCGTGAAATTTTCCGCAATATTTGTTTTATGAGTTTTGATTGAAATCAATTGTGTTGGGATTGATTAGGGTTTAAATTTACAACGAAATCGGCCCTTAAAAGAAGAACGACGGGACCGTGGTGAATAAGGCTAGGGTTTTGACCTTTTATACCCTTTTTTATTAATATTTAATTCATTAATTACTTGTTCATTACTCCAAACTCCAAATGAGACCCAACGACTGTCGCCCCTAACCAAATACCCCCATTCCAGACACAACGGGATATGTTTCGTAAGCAAATTCAACGTTTTTGATCAGTTTTATCTAAATTAAAATATAAATTAATATAACCGTCAATATTGAATTTGAATGTACATTTTAATTTATCGGGGCCACATACTGACTCCAAAAATTATGAATTTTGAAATCTAGCTAAGTTTTGACTATATGATCTTAACAAAATTAATTTCGTTGAATTTGGAGACCATTTAAAAAATGGCCTTTTTATTAGCTTGTTAAATCTAAACTGAAATTGAAAACACGTTTAAATCTACTACGCTCACATACTAATTTCAAAAATTATGAAATTTTAAACCTGACTATAATTTGACATTCCGAATCCAACAAAAGTGGTTTCGTTAAAAACGAAGGTCGTTTGCAAAATGGCTATTTTTAAGGGCTATATATAATATTAAAATATATATAAATTCCATAGTGACAATTCTAAATTTTAAACTGGACATAACTTACAATTTAATCTCAGTTTCTTACATTTGTTAAAAAATTACTGTTCAAAATATTCCAACGTGTAACGACCTGGATTTTTCGGCCAATTGATTCGAATAATTAAATTTATTGTAAATATTTTATTTGGAATTTAATATCGAATTCGTTTATCAAACGATGACTAAGCAATTATTTTTATATTTTAAATTATAAAACGAACTCGAAACAGCGCGGTAGTTCGTAAAATTGAATTTCAACTTCAATTGACTATACTGAATCCGTGTTAAGTCGGATTTCGGTGAAACAAGAAGCGTCGGAATCTAGTTGATAATATTTTTCATTCAAATCAAATTTCGAAATAGTAACTGTGAAATCGTTTATACGCCATAACGATTTATTTAAATATAATTAAATATTGGCTTCGAATTTGGACAAGTCCTTTGAGGTGTAGTCATAATTTAATTTTTAGAATTTAACTGTAATTTTTAATTCACAAAATATGCCACTTTTTATTTGGAGTATTTTGCACCCTATATCAACATTTTGAGGTATCACAATATAAGTTAACCTACCGACATTATTATATTTTTGGGATCATGGGGCATTGCTGGACATAATGGTGTATTTATTTTCGTTTAATTTGAAGTCGATGTGTGACAATGCGTATTTTTAACGGTAACGTAAAACAGCGGTATAAAATTATTAACCGTATACCCCAAAACAAATAATATATACAATCAAATCATCTTGGGGAATCAACGCACTGCGAAATGAAATCAACGTTGCTAGATATATAAGAAAAGAAATAACACTGCACTGCACCCATTTCTGTCCTACATTCTAGCAGCTGTCTTTCACCTTTTTGTCTAGGCCCTCTTTTCTTTCATTTCAGTTGAACATACAAGTGTATGAGGTAGCTACTAAAACGTGCAGGTCCTAGAGATTTTATACGTCTGGGCTAATTTGAGTTGACAACATATGTAAAACTTATATATTTCTTTCCTCTACAAATGAAGTACACCTGCCTTTCAACCAGTTGTCTATTTTGAAATGAAAATACACTGGGACTGAGCCTAATCTAAATAATACGGACGCGACGTTAGTTCCCATCAAAATGAAAACACCACACACCCTATTTTCTCATGCCTTAGCAAAGCTACAACCGTATTTTCTTTTCAAATAGCCGCAGATCCTAGCGTAGAAAGCATGCACATGCTGAAGCATACCCTACTGTACATATTTTCACAAGCCTACGATGTGTTGGCCAAGCTGTGATCTGAAGTGACTTTCCACATGTGAAGAGCTACCATCAAATGAAATTTCACCGTGAAACCAAAGTGAAATTACACTATAGCTATTACCTTACCATACTACTAAAAATAGCTACAATCCTATCCATGTGTACTGTAAACCCGAAGTGGAAAGCTCAAAAATGGTCCCGCTTGAAGGAACGAGTCACTGCATCCCTATTATCTAAGAAACATGGCTAAAGAACGTAGGAAATGAAATCATGACTATCCTCTTTAATTTTTCGTATATAAATAGTCGTCCATCCCCTTTGTTCCAGTAAACAAAAAACTCAAAAATATATAAACATTTCAGCTGTATGCTATCCAAGAAGAAAGCAACTCAAACAATCGTTTAAAAATCAAAACGTGAGCATATAAGAGGGAGACATGAAGCGGTGAGTGTTGTGTGGTCGGAGTTCCGAAGATTGTGGTGGCATCCTTGGCAGCGTCGTTCGGCGAAGGCGAAGGGTGGTGAAGTCATGAGAATGGAGTTTCATTTCGGTGCTTGAACATTATTTTTGGACTGCTGTGCCGAGGTGGTGCTCTTTTGGATGGCAGACAGTGGGTGGCGCAACCATACGGTTGCTAAGCAGTGAGGAAGGATAGAAGTTTGAACAAAGAAAAAGAAAGAAGAAGCGGAAGCAATCACATAATGAAGCGGAGCCGTGGATTTTGAGATAGGCTGATGGGTCTTAAATAAAAGAAAAAGAGAAAAGAAAAAAAAGTAAAATGATAGCAGGCGAATGGATGGCTGAAAGAAGGTATGATAAGGGACGTCAATGGCTAGTGTAAACATGGTGGAAGGAATGGTGGAGCATGGATGTTGGGGTTCGAATATACATTAGCAGGTGCGGTTTAAAAAAATAAAATAAATAAATAAATAGGAACACGTCCCTGAAAGAAGAAAAGAAGACATGCGAGAAGAAGACGGAAGAAGGGTGAGGCGGGCCGTAGCATTTTTGGTGGGCTGATGGGCTTTAACGGAAATGAAAAAAAGAAAGAAAGAAAAAGGGAAAGAAACGTGGTCAGTGGGGAGGTAGGACATGAGTGCAGGAGGGTGGTAGGTTTAACGCATTTGGTAAAGGAGATTTACGTTCTCAAAACTGGAAGCATGAGCATGCTGGTGCAGGAAGTGTAGAGGACTGGGACGTGAAGTGGAAAGGGTGTAGCAGGTGAGCGCATGGCAACCAAATGGTGAAGGTAGGTGAGAAGCAACATGAGAGTATGGGAACCTTTAACGTTGGAAAAAAAGAAGGAAGTTGGAGCGGTGTAATTTGTTGAAGCCATGCTCAAGTGGAGAGGCTGAGCTATCGGGATGGACATGAACCATCATGGAAAACCGTGATCTATTTATACAGATGCTTCCGGAAGTGGTTAATGGTTAACCACGTTTGAAAGGGTATGACGGTAAATAATATTAATTAATGTTAATAAGTCACATGTTTATTTAATTCAAGTTAAATATTTTAATGGCGGTAACTTATTCATTAGAACTTCCCAAGAACTGGACTTGGGATCGGGTCGAAAAGTATTACGCTGCCGTGCTCAGGGGCGGAGCTAGGATATAAAATCACCCTGGGCTATGATTCTACCTATCAAGATGACATTGAACGTAAAACCACAACGATTTTATTACTGCATTTGTAGATTATTGACACAGTTGTACTTATTTAGTAATCGAACAATATAATTGGTAAATGATTCCATGCAAATACAAAATTGCAAAAAGATCGATGTACTTTGCCTACATAAGCATAAACCAAACAATGGTAGAATTTTAAATTTTGTATAATTGTCCTACAACCGACTTGGTCCTAGGTTTAAAGATGTCTAGTCCATGTCTGTAACTTATGTAACTTATGCAGGGCATAAATTATGACAAAAGAAAATTGCAAAAAACATTTTCATTAGAAAATATTTTGATGTTTGTCCGTCTGTTGTTTAGCTTATATGTACAATGTTCAAGCTTAGTGCTTGTGTTGTCCCTGTAGATCTGAATCTCTTATGGAACAATACTAGACACACTTTTTTTGTCTGATACAGTCTGATTCAATCCGTTGTCACTTCTAAATAATCAAACTAATCCAAAACATAAAAGATACACTTGTTTTGCTGGGATAAATGAACCTGGAAGTATAACCGCGCCAAAGTTAAGTTACTATGAGGGTTATAATTATAGATGACCCTGTTTCCAGTATAATTATGAATGATCCATGTTGCACATGATGTACGCTGTTTTGCAAAATTAATGCAATGTGATGTTTTGTCCTTTTATGGTCACATGGCCCATTGCATTGGAATTTTACATGTTTATATAATGGTATATAGGTACAGGGCAGCCACGATTTTGCTATTAGTAAAATAGAAGTTGGTGAAAGCAGCAGTGAGATGCTTGCACCTAGGCTAGTCTCCGATATGTATGATACATGTTTATAAATCCTACCTGGGCTGTAGCCCAGGGTAGGTTCTACATAGCTCCGTCCCTGGTTGCGCTAGTTCAGAAGGAACGGGAGCAGCCAGATTTTTCGTTTAATTCTAGACGCTGGTTTAAAATTTAACAAGGTGACGTGCGAACCGCCGACCAAAACAAAGGTGAGTTAATTCTCACACATTTCTGAAATACTAGGATGTGCTAAATTCGTATAATTAAATTTAATTGGTTGATTGGATGCTTTGGATGCCTATGGTTGATTTAATGGTTGACGTTAATTATATTATCGTCATTTAAAATACTTTTATATGCTGATATGAAATATTTTAATGATCTGTGTTGCAGGGAAGAACATGTGGGAGGAATCAAACCGGTTCCTCAAATAATTAGTATGCTGTTATTTCATATTTTATGAACTGTTTAAAACCCGTTGACTTTAAACCTTATTGGTTGTTGGTTGTTGATTGTGGTTGAGATTTGAATCAATATATAGTATTGATTAGGAAAAAAATACAGCAAACGACCTAAAAATACACAATTGTATCAAAATCGATTCACCGTCAGGTGAATCACTAGAAATGAAGTTATAAAATTCATTTTATAACCGAATATATATATTTTTAAATATATTATTTTAAATAAAGTTCTAAAAAGGAGAAATCCAACCACATATATATACATTAATTAGTTTAACCATGAATTACCATTTTTGTACCAAATCTACCGTGCGCGAAGCACGTGCGTAATAAGCGACTTGTAAACAATTGCATTTAGCTGATTCAAGTGACCAGAAGTAACGTAACAACTAGAAGGAGTTTATATTGGTATTTAATAGAAATCAAAGTGAATAGAATTATTTAGATTAATTAATTATTAATTAATTTAAATGGCAAGATAAGTGACGATTAACTAACTAGTTAATCGTGTTAGAGTTGACTAAGTCAACTGGTTAACTAAAATGGATTTATTAAATAAATTTATATTTATTTAATGGAAATGATAATTGGTTAGGTAAACCATATTTTTAAATGTGAAATTTGATTACCATTTAATAATAATCAAATTGGAAATATTGGGACTAAAAAGGAAAACAATGGGATTTGTGGTGATATGGGAAATGAGTGTCGGTTTTTATAACAACCGATATCTATCTTACGATAAGAACGTTGTTGATCAAGGTCTGAGAGGTAATTAAAAAACCCTAACTTGAACAACTTCAGGATTATCGAAAGGTGATATTAGTCGTAATGATAAAGATGTTAGAGTAAATAATTTGGGAAAACAACAGCGTAACGTTATCAGAAGGATTTGGAAATATACTTATAATGAGATTTCTGAAATAAAAGGAGATAGAAAGGGGCTTGAAGGTATTAAATTATATCCCTATAATGAAAGAAATAAAAAGGGAGATTGGTAAAAGTAAGTGGTATTTTCAAAGTATTGAAATGAGGTTTGAGTGTGATTATTCTAAAAGGGATGAGTAGTGATTTTGGTGTTCAAATAACAAAGCCAAAGAAGATGTCGTAATGATTAAATGATAATTTTGAATCGATAAGAAATGTTATGGGAATGATTTGAAATATTAGCGTAGGATAAATTAGATATGATTTAGGATATTTTCTAGGTATATACGAAAAGGGATTTGAGTATAATTATATATTAAACCAATATATTATTGGGTATTTCAACTGATAAATTATGTTTAAATGGCCAAGTGATGTTGTGTATAAAACAATGTATCTGTTTAATTTTATGGTTGTTTATTTTGATAGTTAAATAACTGACTATCAAAATCTGACCCAACGTTGTTGGTACGGAAAGACCGGGATCGAATTTATATTCGAAAACCATTCCTACCAATAAACACGAATACGTCGAAGATGCTGATCGAGATGGAAGCAACTGAAGACCGTAGATCTTCATGAAATGGAAGAGTTACTTACAATCTCTAGCTGATCCCTAGAGATATACTGTGATTCTGTCGTGATTGGAATCTACGGGTTGCAAGGACTTCTCGTTGCTGATCCATGGGGTGATTCCTATATTGGATACAGTATGAGGGTACCTTCGGTTCATCCTGTACCTAGATGACGTATATGGACAATGTGAATGGTGGCCAGATGTTTCAAAAGTCGATTATAGCCTCAAGCCTTATCAACCGGGAAATGACAAAAATCGGGCAGGCAGCATGGCTATGTGGGTCGCACCCATTAGGGTGTATTGTCACCATCTAGAGAATATTTATATTTGTTACTTCTTTTCATTTCTGTATCTCCCAGGAACTACGGTGGTCGTGCGACAAAAAGCCGTAAGGTGATAATATACTCGATACGCTCAAGAGAAATGAGTGGTCGGTTATGTGTGGGCCGGGTTGCAAGACATTCTTGTTGAACCCAGTGTATTCGTCTCTAGAGATACACTATCGGCAGGTGGTTCCATACCTTGTCATAGTTGGAAATCCAATCTCCAATAAGCGCCCGCAGTTTTGATTGTATACTATATATGTGGAGCGTGAGATGCAAGCGTTCTGCTAGATTCTATTTACTTGTATTTAGACACTATTATAATATCAGAATAAGATATTGATTTCAAAACATTTTGGGTTATAGTAAGATAAAAACCGTCCGTGTTTATGTGTGGACTGGTTTTATTATTATCTTTTCTTTCAAAGGAATTTTCAAAGTTAAACAAGTTGGATGTTGTATGAATTTATCACTGAAAGTATTTCAGACTGATCCGGGTGAATTTTGCTTTGCTTTAAATGTGCTCGGGTCAGACCGAGCATATTTCCAGGTTAGGATTTCGCTTGCAGCATCAGAAAGGGAGGTGAAGTCGAGACGTATTCCATATATATACTGGTACCAGTTTATTTCCGCTGTGTGTTATATTGATCTGAATGTATACTATGATGTTGTAATATACAGTTCTTTTATAAAGTATTATTGATTATTATATTTTGTTCATTCCGCTGTGAGATGCTAATCTTCCTATTCTTCTATTCTAACATTTCTTTCCTCACCCTCTAACTTCTTTCTATTATCTTTCTAGGTTTTCGATATTTGAGTTTGGACATGGGACGTGTTAGTGTCTTGATTCGAGTGTCGAAAATCCCAGGTCGCTACAGTTGGTATCAGAGCAATGGTTTAGGAATAACCTTGACTCTGTGATGTGACTCGATAGAGATTGGGCTAGTAATACCCTAGATCGAGTTGAGTATATATATATATATACACATATGAGAGTGCGTATTTGTAATTTAAATATAAAATTATTTTTATATTATTTTGACCCAAAATACTTTATGGGAAGGTAAAATTTATTATTTTATCGAAATATTATTTGATTTGATGAAATAGAATCATTTCAAATATGAAGTGAGAATTAAATTCAATTGTATGAATGAATCCTTTGAATTGGAATTGAGACAAGCCAACAAGAATTTGGCTTGTGTTGGGTAAAATAAAAAGTGAATGAATCCAAACAAAATAATGGGAATACGTTTGGAATAAATTTCATAAGCACGAATCCAAATATGGATTTGAACTTGATTGAGAACTGGTTTGAAGTAAATAAAATGAAACGATTTGATTAAGTGATTGTTGCTTGCTTGGCTGGATTGGATTAAATTGAAACCATTAGCAGTAAATTAAGAAGTTGAATGGATTGAAAAGAAAGGAATTCCAGCATAACGACTTTTGGATGGGATTATATGATATAACCCGGTATCAGTTTTTGCATTGGAAGTTGAGTAAAGAGCAGACTACCAGAAGGATATGATAATTGACTTGATCACGGAGATTGAAGCACAGATTGAAATGAAGAGCCGTTGGTTGATTTGCTTCGAAACTGGGATGAAGTTGCCCGACAAAAAGGTAAACCTTAATATTATTGATCGGGTGTATGAATTTATACCCAGATAGATAGCCTCTTGGCTTTTATTTTCTTTGGATCAATAAGAGAGGCCCAAAGTGGCGTTTGTAGTTGTTTCGATCGAAACGTGCAGAGGAGGTGCTGGCGAATTTTTCAAAAATTTTATAACTTGGTAATATTTTTGATAATATTTTGTATTAATTATTTTGAAAATAATTGCGGTTGGAGCATTCTTTTTACCTAGTAATTTCGGGGATGAAATTCATTTAAGGGGGAAATGTAACGACCTGGATTATTCGGCCATTTGATTCGAATAATTAAATTTATTGTAAATATTTTATTTGGAATTTAATATCGAATTTGTTTATCAAACGACGACTAAGCAATTATATTTATATTTTAAATTATAAAACGAACTTGAAACAACGCGGTAGTTCGTAAAATTGAATTTCAACTTCAATTGACTATACTGATTCCGTGTTAAGTCGGATTTCGGTGAAACAAGAAGCGTCGGAATCTAGTTGATAATATTTTTCTAGTGGAAGAGAAAAATCGAGTTTTCGTATTATAGATTTTATTTTACATTCAAATCAAATTTCGAAATAGTCGTTGTGAAATCGTTTATACGTCATAACGATTTATTTAAATATAATTAAATATTGGCTTCGAATTTTGACAAGTCCTTTGAGGCGTAGTCATAATTTAATTTTTAGAATTTTACTGTAATTTTTAATTCGCAAAATATGCCACTTTTTATTTGGAGTATTTTGCACCCTATATCAACATTTTGAGATATCACAATATAAGTTAACTTACCGATATTATTATATTTTTGGGATCGTGGGGCATTGCTGGACACAATGGTGTATTTATTTTCGTTTAATTTGAAGTCGATGTGTGACAGTGCGTATTTTTAACGGTAACGTAAAACAACGGTATCAAATTATTAACCGAATACCCCAAAACAAATAATATATATAATCAAACCATCTTGGGGAATCAACACACTGCGAAATGAAATCAACGCTGCTAGATATATAAGAAAAGAAATAACACTGCAATGCACCCATTTCTGTCCTACATTCTAGCAGTTGTCTTTCACCTTTTTGTCTAGGCCCTCTTTTCTTTCATTTCAGTTGAACATACAAGTGTATGAGGTAGCTACTAAAACGTGCAGATCCTAGAGATTTTATACGCCTGGGCTAATTTGAGTTGACAACATATGTAAAACTTATATATTTCTTTCCTCTACAAATGAAGTACACCTACCTTTCAACCAGTTGTCTATTTTGAAATGAAAATACTCTGGGACAGAGCCTGATCTAAATAATACGTACGCGACGTTAGTTCCCATCAAAATGAAAACACACACACACACCCTATTTTCTCATGCCTCAGCAAAGCTACAACCGTATTTTCTTTTCAAATAGCCGCAGATCCTAGCGTAGAAAGCATGCACATGCTGAAGCATACCCTATTGTACATATTTTCACAAGCCTATGATGTGTTGGCGAAGCTGTGATCTGAAGTGACTTTCCACATGTAAAGAGCTACCATCAAATGAAATTTCACTGTGAAACCAAAGTGAAATTACACTACAGCTATCACCTTACCATACGGCTAAAAATAGCTACAATCCTATCCATGAGTACTGTAAACCCGAAGTGGAAAGCTCAAAAATGGTCTTGCTTGAAGGAACGAGTCACTGCATCCCTTTTATCTAAGAAACATGGCTAGAGAACGTAGGAAATGAAATCATGTCTATTCTCTTCAATTTTTCGTATATAAATAGTCGTCCATCCCCTTTGTTCCAGTAAACAAAAAACTCAAAATATATAAACATTTCAGCCATATGCTATCCAAGAAGAAAGCAACTCAAACAATCGTTTAAAAATCAAAACGTGAGCATATAAGAGGGAGACATGAAGCGGTGAGTGTTGTGCGGTCGGAGTTCTGAAGACTGTGGTGGCATCCTTGGCAGCGTCGTTCGGCGAAGGCGAAGGGTAGTGAAGTCATGAGAACAGAGTTTCATTTCGGTGCTTGAACATTAGTTTTGGACTGCTGTGCCAAGGTGGTGCTCTGTTGGCTGGCAGACAGTGGGTGGCACAACCATATGGTTGCTAAGCAGTGAGGAAGGATAGAAGTTTGAACAAAGAAAAAGAAAGAAGAAGCGGACACAGTCACATAGTGAAGCGGAGCCGTGGATTTTGAGATTGGCTGATATGTCTTAAATAAAAGAAAAAGAGAAAAGAAAAAAAAGAAAAATGATAGCAGGCGAATGGATGGCTGGAAGAAGGTATGATAAGGGACGTCAATGGCTAGTGTAAACATGGTGGAAGGAATGGTGGAGCATGGATGTTGGGGTTCGAATATACATTAGCAGGTGCGGTTTAAAAAAAATAAAATAAATAAATAGGAACACGTCCCTGAAAGAAGAAAAGAAGACATGCGAGAAGAAGACATAAGAAGGGTGAGGCGGGCCGTAGCATTTTTGGTGGGCTGATGGGCTTTAACGGAAATGAAAAAAAGAAAGAAAAAAAAGGGAAAGAAACGTGGTTAGTGGGGAGGTAGGACATGAGTGCAGGAGGGTGGTAGGTTTAACGCATTTGGTAAAGGAGATTTACGTTCTCAAAACTGGAAGCATGAGCATGCTGGTGCAGGAAGTGTGGAGGCCTGGGACGTGAGGTGGAAAGGGTGTAGCAGGTGAGCGCATGGCAACCAAATGGTGAAGGTAGGTGAGAAGCAACAGGAGAGAATGGGAACCTTTAACGTTGGAAAAAAAGAAGGAAGTTGGAGCGGTGTAATTTGTCGAAGCCATGCTCAAGTGAAGAGGTTGAGCTATCGGGATGGACACGAACCATCAAGGAAAACCATGATCTATTTATACAGATGCTTCCAGAAGTGGTTAATGGTTAACCACGTTTGAAAGGGTATGACGGTAAATAATATTAATTAATGTTAATAAGTCACATGTTTATTTAATTCAAGTTAAATATTTTAATGGTGGTAACTTATTCATTAGAACTTCCCAAGAACTGGACTAGGGATCGGGTCGAAAAGTATTACGCTGCTGTGCTAGTTCAGATGGAATGGGAGCAGCCAGATTTTTTGTTTAATTCTAGACGCTGGTTTAAAATTTAACAAGGTGACGCGCGAACCGCCGACCGAAACAAAGGTGAGTTAATTCTCACACATTTCTGAAATACTAGGATGTGCTAAATTCGTATAATTAAATTTAATTGGTTGATTGGATGCTTTGGATGCCTATGGTTGATTTAATGGTTGACGTTAATTATATATTCGTCGTTTAAAATACTTCTATATGCTGATATGAAATATTTTAATGATCTTTGTTGCAGGGAAGAACAGGTAGGAGGAATCAAACCGGTTCCTCAAATATTTAGTATGCTGTTATTTCATATTTTATAAACTGTTTAAAACCTATTGACTTTAAACCCTATTGGTTGTTGGTTGTTGATTGTGGTTGAGATTTGTATCAATATATAGTACTGATTAGGAAAAAATACAGCAAACGGCCTAAAAATACACCGTTGTATGAAAATCGATTCACCGTCAGGTGAATCGCTAGAAATGAAGTTATAAAATTCATTTTATAACCGAATATATATTTTTAAGTATATTATTTTAAATAAAGTTCTAAAAAGGAGAAATCCAACCATATATATACATTAATTGGTTTAACCACGAATTACCATTTTTGTACCAAATCTACCGTGCGCGAAGCACGTGCGTTATAAGTGACTCGTAAACAATTGTATTTAGCTAATTCAAGTGACCAGAAATAACGTAACAACTAGAAGGAGTTTATATTGGTATTTAATAGAAATCAAAGTGAATAGAATTATTTAGATTAATTAATTATTAATTAATTTAAATGGTAAGATAAGTGACGATTAACTAACTAGTTAATCATGTTAGAGTTGACTAAGTCAACTGGTTAACTAAAATGGATTTATTAAATAAATTTATATTTATTTAATGGAAATGATAATTGGTTAGGTAAACCATATTTTTAAATGTGAAATATGATTACCATTTAATAATAATCAAATTGGAAATATTGGGACTAAAAAGGAAAACAATGGGATTTGTGGTGATATGGGAAATGAGTGTCGGTTTTTATAACAACTGATATCTATCTTACGATAAGAACATTGTTGATCAAGGTCTGAGAGGTAATTAAAATACCCCAACTTGAAAAACTTCAGGATTATCGAAAGGTGATATTAGTCGTAATGATAAAGATGTTAGAGTAAATTATTTTGGGAAAACAACAGCGTAACGTTATCAGTAGGATTTGGAAATATATTTATAATGAGATTTCTGAAATAAAAGGAAATAGAAAGGGGCTTGATGGTATTAAATTATATTCCTATAATGAAAGAAATAAAAAGAGAGATTGGTGAAAGTAAGCGGTATTTTCAAAGTATTGAAATGAGGTTTGAGTGTGATTATTCTAAAAGGGACGAGTAGTGATTTTGGTGTTCAAATAACAAAGCTAAAGAAGATGTCGTAATGATTAAATGATAAATTTGAATCGATAAGAAATGTTATGGGAATGGTTTGAAATATTAGGGTAGGATAAATTAGATATGATTTAAGATATTTTCTAGGTTTAGGAAAAGGGATTTGAGTATAATTATATATTAAACCAATATATTATTGGGTATTTCAACTGATAAATTATGTTTAAATGGCCAAGTGATGCTGTGTATAAACCAATGTATCTGTTTATTTTTATGGTTGTTTATTTCGATAGTTAAATAACCGACTATCAAAATCTGACCCAACGTTGTTGGTACGGAAAGACCGGGATCGAATTTATATTCGAAAACCATTCCTACCAATAAACACGAATACGTCGAAGATGCTGATCGAGATGGAAGCAACTGAAGACCGTAGATCTTCATGAAATGGAAGAGTTACTTACAATCTCTAGCTGATCCCTAGAGATATACTGTGATTCTGTCGTGATTGGAATCTACGGGTTGCAAGGACTTCTCGTTGCTGATCCATGGGGTGATTCCTATATTGGATGCAGTAGGAGGGTACCTTCGGTGCATCCTGTACCTGGATGATGTGTATGGACAATGTGAATGGTGGCCAGATGTTTCAAAAGTCGATTATAGCCTCAAGCCTTATTAACCGGGAAATGACAAAAATCGGGCAGGCAGCATGACTATGTGAGTCGCACCCATTAGGGTGTATTGTCACCATCTAGAGAATATTCATATTAGTTACTTCTTTTCATTTCTGTATCTCTCGGGAACTACAGTGGTCGCGCAACAAAAAGTCGTAAGCTGACAATATACTCGATACACTCAAGAGAAATGAGTGGTCGGTCATGTGTGGGCCGGGTTGCAAGACGTTCTTATTGAACCCAGTGTATTCGTCTCTAGAGATACACTATCGGCAGGTGGTTCCATACCTTGTCATAGTTGGAAATCCAATCTCCAATAAGCGCCCGCGGTTTTGATTGTATACTATATATGTGGAGCGTGAGATGCAAGCGTTCTGCTAGATTCTATTTACTTGTATTTAGACACTATTATAATACCAGAATAAGATATTGATTTCAAAACGTTTTGGGTTATAGTAAGATAAAAACCATCTGTGTTTATGTGTGGACTGGTCTTACTATTATCTTTTCTTTCAAAGGAATTTTCAAAGTTAAACAAGTTGGATGCTGTATGAATTTATCACTGAAAGTATTTCAGACTGATCCGGGTGAATTATGCTTTGCTTCAAATGTGCTCGGGTCAGACCGAGCATATTTCCAGGTTAGGATTTCGCTTGCAACATCAGAAAGGGAGGTGAAGTCGAGACGTATTCCATATATATACTGGTACCAGTTTATTTCCGCTGTGTGTTGTATTGATCTGAATGTATACTCTGATGTTGTAATATACTGTTCTTGTATAAAGTATTATTGATTATTATATTTTGTCCATTCCGTTGTGAGATGCTAATCTTCCTATTCTTCTATTCTTCTATTCTAACATTTCTTTCTTTCTTCACCCTCTAACTTCTTTCTATTAGCTTTCTGGGTTTTCGATATTTGAGTTTGGACACGGGACGTGTTAGTGTCTGGATTCGAGTGTCGAAAATCCCGGGTCGCTACACAACGCTTCTTGGTTTACTAAAATCTAATTTATATTGAATTCTGCACATTCATTTAAAGTTTAAAACCAACATTTCAAACTACCACGCCATTTGGAGTTCGTTTTAATTAAATTTTAAATTTATACGTTCTTATTTCGATTTAAATAAATTCTGAATCATTAGTTCCCAACAAATCATTTTAAATTCTTAAAATCCATTAAATCAATTAAAAATAAAATTTCAAATTGGTTCCAAAAATCAGGGTTGTTACAATCTCCCCCAATTAAAATCTTTTCGTCCTCGAAAAGGAAGATAGAATCGAAGGCTGTTTACTTAATCAACTCAACCTTCGTTTGACTCAAGTTCTTCAACTTTTCAGTTTCTAAGAACTTTATAATTTCTCAAAAATTTGGCTAACACCCTAAATTTTCGAAAAATTTCGCCATAACCTCCTTTGTACGGGTTGATCGGTAAAACCACAACTTGCCTCACAGGGCCCTCATCAATCAAAAAGAAAAAGAAAAGGCCAAGCGACTTGCCAATCGACTCATAAAATCATCAAACCTAATGAATATAGTAAACATGTACCTATTTGTCGGGAATACAATTTTATTCCTCTTCTTAGCTTCCATGTTATGACCTATTCATTATATATACATGTACATATATGCAATTCCAATCAATTTTCAATTCAGTTCCATAATAAATTCGATTTAGCTAAATTTTACCCTTTCATTTCACATTGGTTTTATTATTCCAATATTTTAATTAGTCAAACTAATAATTACACATCGCAATCAATAATCAATTAGTTGATTAACCTTTCAAATATATAATTTATATATACTCAAAAATCCAATTTCAAGACCAAATCATAAACAATAAATTCTAACTAAGGTTTTGGTTCTCACACTAGTCAATTGGAATCATATAGACATCCCACTTTCGAAACTCGTACATAAATGCTGATGATAATCAATTAATCACCAGGATCATCTCCGGGCGACTAGAGCGTGATTCTACATCCATCCAGTATATTTGAGACTTCGAATATATGCTAGCTAGTCATATATGAAAAATCTTCTTATACTCTATAGTCCAAATTCAATATAAAATAAAATACTCAAATACGAATAATAAGATATAAAATTTCAAAACTAAATTTGTTTTTAGAAATAATACTCTTCAAACTCATTCTAGGGCATTACTAACCCTATCTCTAATGAGTTACTCTTATAGGATATTACTAATCCTATCTCTGATGAATTCTTTCATTTGGTTCTAATGTGTCTTGTTCTCGAGCTTTGTAAACCAAAGCTCTGAAGCCAACTGAAATGACCTAGACTTCCCCGATCCCCAAAGAGACGGAGGAGCCTGCATTGTTTTGAGAACACGACGCATCAGAGCACAAACATGAGAACATTTCATTGCTATTACAACAATTTACATCAGAGTACAAGAATATATCAGACTTCAGATAAATAATATACAGCGAAAAAATAAATATCAAAGATTTACAAATTACAAAACAGCGGAAATATATATATATATACACATAAATATAGTGCACAGTGGAAAACATCAACTACCACAACTGAAAGAAATACACGGATACAAAGCATTCCAGATATAGCTCCAGCCGTAATTCAAGATCCTATGAAAAGAAATATCTATGAAAAACCAAAACTACTAGCTGCCCATGTGAAAAATATGGGCATCCAGAGTTAAACAATAAACTTCGATTAGTCATGGGACTGGTGTGAGAACTAAAATAGTTATTAAACTTTTAGTTTATAATAGGGTACATCACGGGACCACGCCGTATGTCATGGAATGGGTTTACTCCCATGTATACTCTTAAATAAATCAATTTGTAAACAAAGCAATGCTTTTTGAAAAATGAAGCTATTATAAGACTCAGGTCCCATCACATAATGCAACACAAGCCGGAGGATAGCGTTTTCCCTTATAATAGCCAAACATGCTTGATACGCTTTAAAACAAATCATTTTGATATTACTAGAAGTGCATAGTGTCAAAACAACTTCAAATATAAATGTGTCAATCATAAACGGCATAGGTACCATATATTATGTCGTCATACATAGGTTTGCAACTAAAACTGAAAGGTCGCGTATTGGAAATTGGATTTCCTTCTATGAGTTGAGGCAAGGGATCTTCCTCACCGGTTTTGAGACACTCTAGCAAATGCCTCAGGACTCGGACGCTGACAAGCCCTGGGAACGGTAGGGCTGGTCCACACTTACTTTAGTGGATTAGTTATTCCTGAACAATACGTTTCCCAGTCCAATCGGACCTACAAATAGGTCAGTACGTCGACCCTATGAGCATATAGCCTTATATCTGAGGCGCCTCTTTTAGTTAGAAAGAAGCGTGCGTTCTCCCTACGGTCCCTCATCCCGTTTTTGACTGATACCGGGTGTGAGGTTCACGAATTAACGCTACACACAAAGTTATGCTAATTAAAGTCGTGCTTTGATCATCATCCACAAGACTTTATGTTGGCGATATTTTTCGTCAATACTAGAGATAGGTCTACAGAGGTGGATCTAATAAGGAAATAAGATTATTCGACTTTCTCCAAGTTGAGTTGATTCACCACTTCCCAGACGTCAAGAACTCAAACTCGAAGGTTAATCGTCCTTCCCTCAAGAGATATATGTCACATTTCCGTAATTCATGGGTCAACAACCCTCTTGGGTGAGAAGTTTCCTTAGGAACAAAGAGTCAGGCTGTTGTAGCCTTAACGACCTGCGTTATGATGTTTCGGTGATCCCGCAACGTAGCAGAATACATGCAGAAATACATCGAAGAATAACATTTCGTACAAAAGGAAGTAAATACACATAGTTTATAATGGTTCGGTTCGATTTGAACCTATGTCCACTTTAAGGATTTTGATGATTTTATTCATGGAGGAGGTTATACAGGAGATCTCAAGATTGATTTACAAATTAGGGATTCTCTCCCCTTAAATATGAGAGGAAGAAGAAGTAGCTATCCTTTGAGTGTGACTCCTAGGATCTGATTTATAGTGGATTTGGAGTCCCTTTTGTTATTGGGTCGTGGGGACCACATGGGTCTTTGCTGTCCGCCTTTTCCTTTGGTCTTGAATGTCCCTACCTTCGGTCGCTTAGTCATGCTTGTCAAGGCTCTCATAGTACAGGTCTCGGTTAGTCGGTAGCCTCCTTAAGATTGGAATGAACTTGTTGTTGTAGCAGGCTTTCGGAAGGCGTTATGAGTTTCTAGTTGTATGCTTTCCACGTTTTAAACTCCTGGATGGCCTTTTGTTGTAGGACCCCTTGTCGGATTAATGATATCGGAAGGCTCCCGTCGGTCTGACCCTAGCGGATGGACCCAGCTGGCTAGATCTCTTAGCTTCTATGTTCTTTCTCTTTGATGGGTCTTGGATGATGTCACTTTCGGGATATTTCTCCCTATTTTTGATTCTTCTTAACATTTGTCCTTGTTCATGAAGGATTTTCATGTACTTGCGGTCATCCGATACCCCTTCACCATCAACCTATTTCATCGTTAATTCTGGTAGTAACATTTTCCCCCCTAACGAATGGGTATTTTCGTCTTTCTAAGTCAATTTCTTTGTCCTTTGCGTAGTATCATTCAGTGTCATTTGATTTCCCCTGAATCGAGGCGATGATTGGCCTCTCTTTGTGTATCCATATTAACTTTGAATTTGGAAAGCAAATTTTTTTTTGGCATACTTAAACATATGCCTATTCTCAACAAAGTTACATGCTATACTTAAGTATATGCAACAGCCAAACAAAGAGCTGCATTTAGCACAGTTCAAAATAAAACATATATGAACATTACCCACGTAGGAGCCAAATCCATTCCATGCAAATTAAAGAAAGCATTTAAACGAATTAAACCACATTATCCATTTGCTTTGCGTGCAGCCGCCAAAGTTACCATTCAGCAAGTCGGCGAATTCCCAACGATCAACTTATTCTGGAGGTTGATCAACGTCAGAGCCCTTCCCCGCTCTGCGCCTCAATGGTGAAATACCAGAAGATCCAACCACCTCCTTACTCTTGCTGGACTTTCGAGCCATTCCCACGTCATTATTAAAGCCTACATTTTCAAGCACTACGTCAATATCATTAACCCTCTTATCACCATCCACAGAACTGAATACTCCCTTTTCATCTTCGTCTGATTGTTCCTCCTCTCCCTCATTGAGATTTGAAAGAGCTGCAAATGGATTTGAAGAAGATACCCCACCAACATCAGAACTAACAGTAACCCTCATCCTTCTTTTTGGTTTCCAAACCTTCAAAAAGCCATCTCTATCTCTCCTAAATACCCAATTCTTAAAATTGTCAGGTTCAGAAGGGTCGTTTGGGTTTCCTGAAATTTTGCTAACTTCAATTTCGTGATACGAGGTCCTGGTAAAAAGGCTTATCAACGATGGAATATACATAGGAAGTGGGACTCCTATTTCCACCTTAAGATATAAAAAGTCAGCTACGCTCCACGCATCTTACTACATTCTTAAAACCCTTCCTACCTTCGACAATATGACTTTCACCATTTCAAGATTCCGAAACACAATGGGAAGGTTCCTTAAGGTAATCCAAAGAGTAACCTCTTGTTTCGGTCTTGAAGAACCAAAGTTGAGACTCCATGGCCGAATATGCAGAGTGCCCCTATCATTTGAAATAGAGTAGAAATTCCCCCTAAAGAAATTCCTTGGAAATTTAGCAATAAAGACGTTCCCGAACTTCTTGACCTTCCATTCCCAGGAATGCAGATAATCGAACTCCTTCCTCAAAGCCTGCTCGATGCAATTGATGGAGAATTGACCCCAGAATATTGAGATAATTGCCTAAGAATTAAAGCGCTATGAATCACTGTCAAGAACAAATGGCTACATATTGACCTCATTTCCGGTTGCCATGCTTCCGTTATTTGAAGAGAAAGAACTAGGGTATTGGAATCCCTTGTGCTCTGTCCTCATGTATTTGAAACAAATGATCGGGTTCCTACAATCCTTGATCTAATGGTTAGAATCTCCGCATTAGAAACGTTATTTTACATGATTTGATCTTGCTTAGAGCTTCAGAATACGAAAAAGCCTTAGGAGCAGACAATGATGATTTGTTTACCTCAACCTTCGGAGCAGGATTTTTTTTAAAATAATATTCGTCTGCTAGGAGTATGTTTCATAGATCCTCGCGAAGTGTCACCTATCTTTAGTTTGATTAATCGTACCTAGGCATGTTGAATATAAGATGTCTATAGCGTTTACTTGTGTTTTGTGCATCACAATAATTATTCGATAAGTTTGCATAATAAACCGATAAATGTATTAGTTTAAGATGCTTCCTTGAGCAAGTTAGCAGGTCATAAACTCGCACCCAGTAATGTCGAAAGTGTGCTTCCAAGTCAGATACTAGTTGGTAAGTGGGTTGGACCACCTAATCTTGTTTAGCTTCGAGCGTTAGAACTAATCCGGAATCTGGTATCGATATAAGACTAGGAATCCCCTTTGATATTTGCAGAGGGCTGAGTTAACCCAGATTTGGGTCTTAATAGGTAGAAGATCGGAACCTCCTCCGGTATTTAATAGAAGTCCCGAACTTAATCCAAATTCGGGTATTTATAGATAAAAGACAGGTCCCTCCTCCGGTATTTAATAGAAGTCCCAAACCTAACCCATATTTGAGTATTTACAGATAGAAGACAAGAATCCTCTCCGGTATTTAATAAAAGTCCCGAACCTAACCCAAACTTGGGTATTTATTGATAGAAGACCGGAACCTCTTCCGGTATTTAATAGAAGTCCCGAACCTAACCCAGATTCGGGTATTTATTGATAAAAGAGCGAAACCTCCTCAGGTATTTAATAGAAGTCTCGAACCTAACCCAGATTTTGGTATTTATAGATAGAAGTCCGGAACGCCCTCTAGTATTTAATAGAAGTTCCGAACCTAACCCAGACTTGGGTATTTATTGATTAAAGACCGGAAACCCCGTCCGGTATTAATGAAGAGCTGAATTCACCCAGATTCAGGTAATTAAAGATTGAAGACCATGAACCCCTTCCAGTATTAATAAAGAGCCGAATCCACCCAGATTCGGGTATTTAAAGATTAAAAACCGGGAACCCCTTCCGGTATTAATGAAGAGCCGAATCCACCCAGATTCGGGTATTTAAAGATTGAAGACCGGGAACTCCTTCCGGTATTAATGAAGAGCCGAATCCACCCAGATTCGGGTATTTAAGGATTAAAGACCAGGAACACCTTCTGGTATTTAATCTTTGTTCCGAGTCATCGTTTTAGCCTTTTGAGCCACTCCCTGGGCTTTCGTTTTTGTTTGCAAGTTACTTCTCAGAGGTTTGATCGACCGTTTTAGCTTTGTTCTTTTTAGCGTGGGTTGTGTGTGCTTTTGAATAATCTCTTCAGCTTCCTGTTCCCTTCTACGGGGTGGAATTTGAGCAGAGGATACATGCTCCAAGAGCACCCTTCGAGCTTTCGTCCCCTTCTGCGAGATGGAATTTGAGCAGAGGATGTATGTGCTCCGAGTGCTACCTTCGAGCTTTCGTCCCCTTCTGCGGGATGGAATTTGAGCAGAGGATGTACGTGCTCCAAGAGCTCCCTTCGAGCTTTCGTCCCCTTCTACAGGATGGGATTTGAGCAGAGGATGTACGTGCTCCGAGTGCTCCCTTCGAGCTTTCATACCCTTTTGCGGGATGGAATTTGAGCAGAGGATGTATGTGCTCCGAGTGCTCCCGTCGAGATTTCATCCCTTCTGCAGGATGGAATTTGTAGGCAGAGTATGTACATGCCTAGGATGCAAACACATAGTTCGCGGCGAGAACACATCTCACAGGCGAGCACACGGCTCGTGAGAACAAACACATAGTTTGCGGCGAGAACGCATCTCACGGGGGAGTACACATCTCGCGGGCGAGTACACAACTCGCGGATGCAAACACACAGTTCACGGTGAGAACACATCTCACGGGCGAGTACACAATTCGCGTGATCACATAGCGCTTTAAGTACGAGCCGCACAACTCGCATGAGTACGTAGCTCAAAGTAGGGGGATGTTGACATATTGAAAATTACAAGTATGTTCTAGATGCATGGATATATTGCTTGAACTAAAAGAGATGTTACCAAACCTTCATGATATCTAGTTGTCTTTCCGAAGTTCAGGGCATGATGATGTTACGTGACCGAGGCTTCGGCAAATGCGACACATGCGTGGCTCGTGGCATTGATTAGTACAGTGATTCTTTGATCCATAATTGTAGCAGCTTCCGCAAGTAGAATTTGGAGCTTTGGCTTTGGAGGTTTTGCGCCTTCTCTTCACATTTGAATGAGGCTCGGGATTCCCACCGGTACCTCTCCTCTTTTTGGAGTTTCCTTTCGAATAACTAAATTCGTCCATATGAATGAATTTGTCTGTCTGGAGATGGAAATCTTGCAAGTTTCCGCATCCGTGGATATATAACTCCTTTCAGAATGGTGTGTTCTTAATTAATCCTAAATAAACAGTGATGAGTTTCTCCCGGTCATTCATGTCTTCTGCTTGAAGGGCCTCAGCCTTGAACCTTTCCAAGTAACTACTCAAAGATTCTCCTGGTTTTTGATTTATATTTGTGAGGATCGTATAGCCTACAGCAGGATCTTTGCAAACGCAGAACTGCGTTGGAAATTCGTGAGAGAACAACCTCCATGAATGGATGGTATCCTTTTGACATTGTCAGTACCATTTGGCAGCCGATCCCTGAAGTGTCATTGGAAATAGTCTTTATTTTACAACACCAGAAGCATCATAAACGTCCATATGGCTATTTAAGTCCATGAGATGGTTGTCTGGGTCAAAGGTCCCATAATATTTCATGGTTGGGCTCTTCACATGTGGACGTATCATTGTATTCTTGATCTTATCGACAAAGGGCATTGTTCTGTCATCGTAACTAATATGCACGTCCAAGATTCTTATCCTTTCAGTTTCGAATAGATTTTTATGGTTTTCTCCGCCATGTTCCTAATATAGGTCTTCAAGTTCCCGTGGCTCATTTTTTCGGGACTAGACTCTCCAGTAGTTGAACTTTCAGATTGCTCTTTGCTTTCATTGTATTGGTTCTCGTCGAACCTTTTGTCTACAGGGTTGGTTCTTCCTCTCTTGGCAGGAATCGGATAAGATTTCTCTTTTATTTCTGATATCTGCATGGCCATATTTTTCCTTGTATATTTGGCCTCATTTTTCTGTTCTGGTCCGATGTCTTTCGAAGAACCTTGTGATTGAGTACTACCCCCAAAATCCTTCACTGCAGGCAGTTGTTGCTTTAGGGTCTTACTCCCCTCGATTTTCTCCTTTACCAAATTCAAAGGTTGTGTTGGAATTATAAACCGGCCCGCTCCCATAGCGTGTTGTCCAAATGATTGGGCTATATTCCATGTTAATGTTTGACTACTTATTGGTGATCTTAAGCTATCATGCAGATTTGGTGAGGATCTAATTCGGTTGTCAAACTCGGAAGATGTCTTCATATCTGATTCCCCTTGACGTAAGTCAAACATGAGCTTCTTCAGGCTGAGTTCTCTTCAATAGACCTTATATTAGCATCAATACGCAAAGCCAAATGTAATGCTACTAGCTCATTATCCTTCCCTCCTATTAGGTTTGATGATCCCTTGATTTCCGGATTTACTGAGCTAATATTCAAAAATGTGCTATTCTCCAAAGTGGTTGATGCAGTGGAATCTTGTTCCCAGATTCCTTTTGTCACAACCATTTTTGATGAGTATTGGGCGCTTTTTTTTTAAACGATAGGAGGGAAGGTCTGGGTAAATAGGTTTCAGGAAAGAAAGTTTACGATAAGTATGGAGGGTTTACCTTGAGGATGAAGGTTCAAAGTTACCTATCCTTCGAAAAGCAAAGATAAACGGTGCTTAAAGTAGTAACTTGGCAATCAAAAGCCCCATTCTGTGACCTTTTGCTTATAGTCTCGCGTCTTTAGAATTTAGTCCATATCCAGGACGGAACAACGCAGTTAGAAACATGGCAATGTCACTTTAAAAAGATTAAAGTTAAAAAAAAGGGAGCGGAGGTTCAAGCCCTCCTTCTAGTGCCAAAATTTTGACGATATTTTTTGTCAAACACCGGAGATAGGTCTACAGAGGTGTATCTAAGAGGAAATAAGATTATTCGACTTTCTCCAGGTTGAGTTGATTCACCGCTTCCCAGACATCAAGAACTCAAACTCGAAGGTTAATTGTTCTCCTCTCAAGAGGTGAATGTCACATTTCCGTAATTCATGGATCAATAACCCTCTTGGGAGAGAAGTTTCCTTGGGAAGAAAGTGTTAGGCTGTTGTAGCCTTAGCGGCCTACGTTATGATATTCCGGTGATCCCGCAGCGTAGCAGAATACATGCGGAAATACATCGAAGAACAACATTTCGTACAAAAGAAAGTAAATACACACAGTTTATAGTGGTTCGGTTCGATTTGAACCTACGTCCACTTTAAGGATTTTGATGATTTTATTCACAGAGGAGGTTATACATGAGATCTCAAGATTGATTTACAAATTAGGGATTCTCTCCCCTAAAATATGAGAGGAAGAAGAAGCTCTCCTTTGAGTGTGACTCCTAGGATCTGATTTATAGTGGATTTGGAGTCCCTTTCGTCATTGGGTCGTGGGGCCCGCAGGGGTCTTTACTGTCCACCTTTTCCTTTGGTCTTGAATGTCCCTGGCTTCGGTCGCTTAGTCACGCTTGTCACGGCTCTCGTAGTACAGGACTCGGTTAGTCGGTAGCCTCCTTGAGATTGGAATGAACTTGCTATTGTAGCATGCTTTCGGAAGGCGCTATGAGTTTATGGTTGTATGCTTTCAGCGTTTTAACCTCCTGGATGGCCTTTCACTGTAGGGCCCCTTGTCGAATTGATGATATCGGAAGGCTCTCGTCGGTCTGACCCTGTCGGATAGACCCTACTAGCTAGATCTCTCAGCTTCTATGGTTCTTTCTCTTTGATGGGTCTTGGCTGATGTCACTTTCAGGATCTTTCTCCCTATCTTTGATTCTTCTTAGTGTTTGTCCTTGTTCCTAAAGGATTTTCATGTACTTGCGGTCACCCGATACCCCTTCACAGTCAACCTATTTCATCGTTAATTCTGGTAGTTACACTTTTCTTTTTAACAAAAGCCTTGATCATTTGCATCTTAGCATGCCACATTAACAATTCATGCCATACAACTGATGTCTATCAATATATAACCTCTCAGTCGTACGTCTCAAAGAAGGGTGTTAAGCAAGAGAATAAATTCTCCGCCATAAAACAAATATATATTTAATAGAAATCAATCAACAAAGAATGAAATCCAATGTCAGACACACATCCATTTACAAGTCCATTTCAGGATCTGAAAGAAACCGGAGGCACCTTATTCCTCGTCTCATATGTCCAATACAGGAGAGAGGGCCCCGCATATCCGGTCGGTCCCCAAGTATGTCTGGACGATCACCACTTATTACCTTGTCTTGGGTGTACAGCCCAATAAAGACATCAGTAATCATCCATACGATGTGAAGATCTCCGGTCTTCGACCACCGTCTTCATCGTCGACTTTTAGTCGGCGTATCAGTTATTCAGAATGGGATAAACCCGGTCTTTCTGAATAACTTGCGTGTTTTATAATCAATAATCAAGTGCTATAAAAACACATCATACGCCTCATTACAATTCAGAATATTCATTTATTCAAATATTCACATCTTTAGGGAAAGATTCCCATTAATTTTATCAAAGATAAGTTCATTTAAACTTATTCTTAATCTTACTTTGGATATCAATTTCAAAAGATTTTATTTTATCCTTTAACAATTCTAAATCAAATTAAGGTTTATAAAACTAGTTGGGATTATCGAGCGTTACCGAAGTAATCATTTATTTATTAACCCATTCCCAACTTATTTATCCCATAGAGAAAAACTGGTAGTACTCCATATCTAACACCCACGACGTTATTGGTAAAATTTATTACCATTTCACGTTCAAATCTAGTTAAAGATTTAACTATCGCCTGGAATAAAACAGGCGATACTCCATTCTCGAACATTTCTTGAATTCAATAAATTTAATTATCTCATTCTCATTTCAATCTAATTCATTAAAACTCTAATTTGGTTTTAATCTCAAAAATCATTACTTTATGACTATTTAACTTTAAGAAATTAATCTTGTCTTTTACAGGGTTAAAGAACCAATGTTATTAAAAACACAGTTCACAATAAACCCAAATCAACTTCCATTAAATATGGAATCTTCACGGAAAACAGATCTATATATAATTGATATAAATTTTCATATCAGACTAATAATATAAATGGAATAACGGCAAACCCTTTTAAATTCCATATATAGTAACGGCTTTCCTTTACAGAAGCTCATCTCGATTATTACCAAATCAAATTCCATTCAATTCCAATTTAATATATTAAATTGGAAAACTTTACTTTGGAAACTTCCCATTAAATCTTAATAAAAATATTTATAAATTCCAAATCATATCTTCATTATTAATTGGGTTTTAAGAACAAATGTTATTTAAAACATCGTTCACAATGAACCCAAAATCATCTTCCATTTAATTCTAATTTATAATTATAAATTGGAAAACTTCAATTATCTTAATTAAAAGATTTATTCTTTTCTCAACGGGGTTTAAGAACAGTGTTATTGAAGACGCCATCCACGACAAACCCAAATTCCAATTTGATATTAAATACAAGGCTCTGAATAAAAATAATATCGGCTTATATTCAATATCAAATTCTTAAACCAACGGATATCGTATTGGGAATAACAATATCTGTATCTTCCAAATTCCTTAACAACATCTGTATAATCATGGAACCTAATATCGAAATATTCTGAAGATTATTTCCATTCAGATCCATTCCAATTTATATGGAATTCCTGGTTATGTAAAAACCCATTCGCAAATCCAATTTATTATTTCTAAAAATCATTGGATTTTTATTCTAGTTATTAACTAGATCATTTAGATAAAAATATTTTTTATCCTTTCAAACTTGGAATTTTTCATCCAAAATCTTTCCAAATCATAATTTTAAATAATTTTTCCATATTTTTAATAATTTTATTAAGGCCCTTATAGTCGGTTTCCAATAAGGGCCACCGAACTGCATCCATGGCGACCTTTTTTGAAATTGATTTGGATATAATTTGAAATCCAACCATTCAAATTTAAAACTCCTATATTAATTGGAAATATCTTTTCGATACGAACCCAATGGCTCCGGTTTTAGGAGAATCCGATGGTCGGATCTCCCGTTATGCCAATTCGAAGTTAATGGTTGAAATTCGCGAACGATCGCTCCACGATACGTTCTATTCAAACCATTTAAATATATATATAATATATTTCGTCGATTTCTATTCAAAACATGTTTTATAAATCGTTTATAAATTCATTTTCGTTTATAGATTCATTTTAAAAACGATTCCAACTTCCATTTCAATTTTAAATCAAAATTGAATATTCCATATCATTATAATATTAAAAAGATAATATTTTCAAAATATCAGATTTTGAAATCACACCTTTTTTATATTCATTATAAAATAAATAAAATCGACAGAAAATTCCTTTCGAGTAAAAATGGCGTATACCTACTTAATTCGGCTTCATATATTTCAATATTTTCGTGTCCATCCAAAATCGGACATCAAAATCATGTTTTGACTCTTCATTGAATATTATTTTTAAAATATTCTTTATTTCTGAATTGGAATCAAACTCAATCAATTACCATATAATTTTATTTATATGGATTCCATACACCGCATGTATTCAAAAATAGTGATAAACAACTATTAACATTCAATTCACATCCATAGTGCAATTTACAACTATATAAGCATTAACTAATTTAATAAAGCTTATAACAGTCTGTCAATCAATCGGTTGACAAACAGTCAAATCCAAGGGAGATGTGAATTAATTATCATCCCCAGACTCGTGTGGGGTTTTCAATTATCAACAATGAATTCAAATTAATCACTGATTAATAAATTTAACCAATTCTAATTTGATTTGAATTATTTTTCTAATTAACCAATTTCCACTGTTTAAATTATAAATGGATATTTATAATATAATTTCAACTATCACAAATTTATTAACAATATTCTTAATATGTTAAATATTTCAATATCATAAACAAACTCAATACATTCAATCCAATTATCCATCGGTTTTCAAACAACAGTGAATGTGAGCTAATAGGCACCGTACAATATTTTTTGTGATAATTAAACAAATAAAAATCAATACTAGCAATCGCTACATTCAGTTTAAAATAAATAACAGTACAAATATTTTGAGTGAGGAAATTCTCACCTTGGTTTCCACTCCGTCAGTCTTTATTTGAGGATTGTTTTAATAAAATTAAACGAGCATTTAATTTTATCAAAAACTTCAACAGCTTCCGTTTCCTTTCTGGTCAGTTCTATGTTGTAATGTTCCCTGGTACGAACGCAACGCAACTGAAATCGTCGGATTTTGATCTCTTATGAAAAGGTTATGACAATTTATACGTTAACTACATAAATTAACTTAATAAAGTAATTAACAAATTGATTTAGCCACTAATTACATGATTATCCCGTAATCCCTTTTCCACATTGTTTCTGCTCCAGGAAAACACGTCGTTCGAACCCAAAACCCTCGCAGCTAGGGCTGACCACCGCACATCACTGAAGCCGCCGGAACCCCATCCAACTACCCCACGTCGAGCGACTTCCTCCCCTCCACCAACGCTAGCAACGACGGCGCACCCAAAGACTTCGTCCGCCTTGAAAACACTGTCGAACGATGGCTCTTTGAGATGGAAATTCGAAACCATTTCAACACCAATCATAACCATATAAATCTAAAGCTCGTGAAATTTTCCGCAATATTTGTTTTATGAGTTTTGATTGAAATCGATTGTGTTGGGAGAGATTAGAGTTTAAATTTTGAACGAAATCGTCCCTTAAATGAAGAACGACAGTGGCTCAGAAGAATAGGTTGACCGTGGTGAATAAGGCTAGGGTTTTGACCTTTTATACCTTTTTTATTAAAATTTAATTCATTAATTACTTATTTATTACTCCAAACTCCAAACGAGACCCAACGACTGTCGCCCCTAACCAAATACCCCCATTTCGGACACAGTGGGAAGTGTTTCGTAAGCCAATTCTTATGTTTTGATCAGTTTTCATATAAATTAAAATAACGGTCAATATTGAATTTGAACGTATATTTTAATTTACCAGGGTCATATACTGACTCCAAAAATTATGAATTTTGGAATCTAGCTATGTTTTGATGATACGGTCCTAACAAAATTAATTTCATTGAATTTGGAGACCGTTTGAAAAATGGCCTTTTTATTAGCTTATTAAATCTAAACTGAAATTGAAAACACGTTTAAATTTACTACACTCACATATTAATTCCAAAAATTATGAAATTTTAAACTTGACTATAATTTGACATTCCGAATCCAACAAAAGTGGTTTCGTAAAAAACGGAGGTCGTTTTCAAAATGGCTATTTTTTAAGGGCTATATATAATATTAAAATATATATAAATTCCATAACGACTATCCTAAATTTTAAATTGGGCATAACTTACAATTTATAAAGTGAAATCCCGGTTTCTTACATTTATTAGAAAGTTACAGTTCAAAATATTCCAACATTTCTTGGTTTACTGAAATCCGATTTATATTGAATTATGTACATTCATTTAAAGTTTAAAACCAAATTTTCAAACTATCGTGCCATTTCGAGTTTGTTTTAATTAAATTTTAAATTTATACATTCTTACTTCGATTTAAATAAATTTTAAATCGTTAATTCTCAAAATAAATCATTTTAAATTCTTAAATCAATTAAAAATTAAATTTTAAATTGGTTCCAAAAATCAGGGTTATTACATCTGATCTCCCTTCGATCCCAAACTACCATCATTCTCTTTGTTTTTTTTTCTCCACACTTTTCTTCAAGTGCCACCGGTTAATTCTTGACGATGGAAGTCATGCGAGGAAAATGTACTATTTTTTTCTTTCTTGATTTCCGACCATGTTAGTAGTACGATCGACAAATGATGAATACGTATGAGTTTTTATTGACGATGCGAACAACTTTCGTATTAGGAGTTTTGGTTAAAAGTAGATGAACTAAGAGAAGAGACATGAACTATTTGGTGTTAGGGTTTCTATGTCGACTAGGGTTTGAAAATAAAACACTACCATTCTCAATGTACAAGCACAAATCTATAGTGGACAATCCAAAAGGCCCAATTGACATGGACTCCGATGTACATACGTCAATAGATGTTCCAAACATAAAAAGGTCTTTTTAATGCAAATGGACTATGTCTCGAGACCCAATTACATCATTTGTGGCACATAACCCTTTTTCAGGACGTTCAATTTCCACAATTACAATCGATATGCATTTAGAGTTTACATAATAAAACGGTACGTCCAATCGTCTTAAAACTCGTTTGCATGCATCATCTAGCCATTATGGTTCCAAAAATATAAGTTTCGTCATAATTCAACGTTACAACCCTTAACAATAATTTTCGTGTGTATTGAAACCGTTTCACCTCTTGAATTTCTTGGTCTCCAAATATGGCGATTCTTATACCTTTTCTTCACACAACGAACCATTCGAACTCAATGGAAGTGGTTTCAAGTCTTGATTCTCGAATGTGAACAATCATATTTTGGAATGAACTCGATTAACTAATAATTAATATTCAAATAAAATATTTAAGCATGCAAAAAAATACGGATCGTTACAAAGGCCATCCATGTGACTCACTTTTACACCATGTTATATCTTCAGCACCTAATATACTTGTACATTGTGTTGGATGGTATTCGACCGATGTAGCATGGAGCCATGGATGAAGAAAACAATCAAATAATCTGTTGTATATCTCACAGTCGATCAAACAAAACATAATAATCATCATAAATACAAAAAAGAGGAGGTGGTAGTAACCAGGTGAACATGAACTATTAGAGTGGATATGTTCATAAAGTTATAGGAAGCGGTAATTGATTTTATACAATCATAAATAAACTAAAAAAATTAACCGTCTCAAAATAAAACGGCGGACACTACTTACGAATAGTATATTTATATGTAATACGAGAAAGCTCCACATCTTGCTCGCCCTTTGCACAACACTGCATATCACTCAAGCCTTAAATCTAATCTAATCATTTAAGAGTATCCGATATAATAATAAGTAATAAACCTCGAATCATACAATATTCCGGTGTGAGTGATAAGCAAATCTCAAAATGCCATACAAGTTGGTATGATAAGGGAGCAACCTAGGAATAAGAATTATACTTGGCATGTCACTGCATTCAAATGGTTAACACATAATAATATATGTTGATTTATCAATATAAGAGGTACTACATCCATAGTGCAATATCAGGTGTTTATGCATCTACAAAACATACATCATGTGACTTCCTTAGAGTGATAAACAAAACATGACAAAGGTAACATCCACCAAACCATCCTCACTACCACTCGTGCATTTTGAATATATGGTAGATCATATGTCTTCCTAACGCCCATGGCCAATGGAAAAAATCCCTGTTCTTTGGTGCTTGAAATTCATGTCGCTTGGTGACCACAAGATTAGATTGCTTGTTCTATCAGTTTAGGGTATACAGAACCTGTAACACCCCACTCCCGCTATGGTCACTCACTAAGGGAATGCCATAACATCGGTGGAGTATTTATGTGAATATAGAACAGAAAAATTACAACAAGACAGATATAAATAGTACTTGAAATTTTAAAACATCATCTCATAACAGCGGAAGTAAAACATGTCTGGTTACATCATAAACTCATAATAAAAGTCAAGTACAATATCCATCAAAATAAAGAAGTACATAATCCCACTCTCATACAATAGCCAAAACAAAAGAAAAGATAACTGGATAACTGGAGCTTTACATCTACCCAAGCTCCTAAAGACTGGAACAGCAATCCGATCAAGCTCCACTACTGCTAGGATCCACCACAGGACCTGAGGGTTGGGAAAAAGATAAAAACAACGGGGTCAGACATAAGTCTGAGCGAGTCCTATAACTTTAACAATACAATCGTTAAAGTAACCAGAGAAGACATGAATTGATATACGGTAACATATAGGGATGAATAGCTACCCTAAGCAGTCAACTAAACTAAGATAAAGGATAAAGACGCATCTACCCTTCCTAAGGTATATTACTAAACTGCACCACACCAGTCGTTCCTAACTTAAAGGTTGATCCCACCTAAGGACTTATAAAATTACTTTAATAGTACTTGCGTACCCCTAGATGACCAAGTAGGCGCCACGGGGCCCTACAATCCACTAGGTGTACACACTACTCCCCATTCGATCGGCTCCCTAACGTAGATACCCGTGCTGGCCCCACCATGGGGTGTACCATTTCCCAACGTGGCAACCCGATATAATTAACGGTGCACGGCTTATATCTACACGATGCAACAACGACTTATCTACCAGCCCGGGCCCACTCATGCATATGAAGCCCGTTGGACTTGCGTTGCCACCGCTAACCCGTTTGCCTCTTACAGTCAAGCCCAGTATGCGTGTCCCGTCCTCGACATGGGTCGAGCCCACAAAGATACGTATGGGTTACTGGTTGAAATGGGCCTCCACAAGATACCCACCTAAGCTTGTCCCTTTTTCTAATATACCATACTTAACCCTTTAATCATGTTTAATTACATGTTTCCATTTTGGTTAAGTATTCTAATCGTATTTTCTATTGCCACCCAAGGCAACCACTAGATTTTCTCATGCCACCCAAGGCACTCACTTAACCCCTCATGTCCCTCCACATGCTAATATGGTTAAGTGTTTCTTAATTAATTAATTAAGAACGTAACCTTTGTAAAGACCTCTCACATTAGACTGTCTTTTATGACCGCTGGTTAAGCCGGTTGGTTCCGGGCAGCCTTATATCATAACAGAGTCTAACCTCGTGTCTTTACATTAATCACGTATTTAGTTTGTGCCTAAGACCTCTCACATTGGGCTAACACTTGTAGCAACTGGTTAAGCCGGTCGGGTCCGGGCAGTTTTACACTACAAATGAGTCCAACCTCGTGTCTTAGTCAATTAATTTCACCTAATTAATCACCCTCATAATTTTATATTAATTATCCCTAATTAATCAAGTTTTTCTTAACATGGGTAGACCTAACTCAATAGGTAAATTCCCATGGGGTAGACCTAACTCAATAGGTAAATTCCCAACACATAGTATGGGTACACCTAACTAAATAGGCAAATTCCCATACTATGTTCATTTATTTTATATTATGCATAATTAAATTAATTTCACCCAATCTTATTAACCTATGCATTTAATTACCCCATCGTTCCCACGTAATTTCGTTCTCATGATATAACACATATAAAAGGTGTCAACTTGCATATGAATGAACATGTTTCAAAGGTGCCATCTTGCATATTAACAAACACATAACTTGCACATGCACTTGCATAACATGTCACATAACTTGCATATAATATGTCACATAACTTACATATTCACTTGCATAACAATCTTGCATATTAACTCATAGACTTGCATAATGTGTCATCATGAACTTGCATATTAACAAACATATAACTTGCATATTTACATACATGTAACTTGCATATTAACAAACATGTAACTTGCATATTAACAAACATGTAACTTGCATATTAACAAACATGTAACTTGCATATTTACTTACATGTAACTTGCATATTTACAAACATGTAACTTGCATATTTACTTACATGTGATTTGCATATTAACAAACATGAATCTTGCATATTAACAAACATGTAACTTGCATATTTTCTTACATGTAACTTGCATATTAACAAACATGTAACTTGCATAGCATATCACCATGAACTTGCATAACATGCATATGATTACATAGCCCACAACTTGCATATTTAGCATCATGCAAACATAGCATACATCATATTAATCTTGCATAAACTTACATACTCAACATGCATAAACATACATACTCAACATGCATAAACATAAGATTAATGCTAACATCATATCATGTGATTTCAAAGCTCATTAATCCACATACAAAACCATAAATCTCATCACATCTCATCTAATTAGTTTACCAAAAGATCATCAAAGTGATAGAAACTCACAACTAGCAATTTTGCACACCAAATGAAGAAGATTAAGATGCTAAGAAGAGATTAGAGGTTGATTAGAGAGTGATTAGCATGCAACCCTCTTCATAGATTTGTGGAGGCCATGTTCAAGTTGCATTTTGCCATAGTTTAATTACAAGGATTAATTATGAATGAATTAGGGTAGGGTTGGGGTCTTATTTATAGGATTAGAAAGTGTTTTAGGCCCTTAGATTAACCCTAGATTAGATTAGGACCCTTAGATTTAGGAAATCTCTAGAACATAGCCCAAGACTCAGCCAAGACCAAACCTGGTGCACCCAGACCAGCAGGGCCGACACCCTGTGTCGACTCCCCTGTCGACAGGGCTGTCGACACCCCTGTCGACACCCCTGTCGACATGGCTGTCGACATGGGGCTAGGCGGGAATTTTCCCTCCCTTTCCTCTTTTGGCTCCAAACTTGTTTTTCAAAATCTGAAATTTAAATTTAAATTTCCTAAAACTTCTTTGGGCCATAACCGGGCCATACGGACTCCGATTCTCGAAAACTCGGACTCTATTTCGCGTATTTTTCCAAGACGAACGCAATGACGCAGCCCGTTTCCCCTGGTTCTTCCATCTGAGATTAATTATACTTTAATTACTAACTATTAGTGTTAATTGAAATTCGGGGTGTTACATTCTCCCCTACTTAAAGGATTTCGTCCTCGAAATCTCTAAGTTAAGAAGAACGTATCCTACCAACCAAACAACCATCTACTAAACCATCAACCACAAGCAACCATTATCCTTAGAAACTTCTAATGATGTATGAACATATGCAGAAAGTGTGTGTATATGTCTGTATACTAATGCAAAATCAGGCGGTCTACTGATTCAGTCGACCTCCTTAATGCAAACCATGATAGTGCCATGCATCCAATATGTATGCGAAACCCTATTGACACATACAAATTTCTACATGCGTGCACAACCATACACAAAAATGCATCATCCATATGATAACACAGCCATGATACATCCATCAATTCTATCTAGCACATCCATTTATGCAATATGCAACATGAAGTGTCTGAGCCGATCTAGTGCCTAATGTGTGTGTATATGCATCCACGAGCAACCACTAGCAATCAATTGCATCCACATGCATCCATCAACCATAACATGTTTCAAACACATGTTTCAACCATAGGTTTTACCCTATCTAAAGGTCATAGGTACTAGCGAGAGGATATACTAAAGATAAGATAAGTACTAGACAAGCAATAAAGGAGAAGTTAAAAGACATACTCTCAAAAAGAAATGGATACAAAGAACGCATCTTCGCTTCCGTCTCCCAAGTAGCATTGCTTTCGTCATCTCCCCATTGCACTTTCACTAGCTGAACTTCTCTATTCCTCAACTTCCTAGTTTCTGACCCAAGGATGCGAGTAGGAGCTCGTCGAATCGTCGCATCACGCTCTACCTCTACATCTCTAAGCAAGCTCGGCTCTACCACCTCTGCGGTCTCATGTAAGCACTTCCTCAAATGTGATACATGGAATACATCGTGAACACCACTAAGTCTGTCGGGCAACTCCACCCTATATGCCATCCGTCCAATCCTTTCCTTAATAGGAAACGGTCCAACAAACCTCGGTGCTAACTTCCCAACGGACCCAAAGCGAACAACATTTCTCAATGGAGATACTTTGACAAAAACCATATCCCCAACCTCAAACTCAAGATCCGTCCTTCTCCGATCCGCATAAGACTTCTGTCTATCTTGCGCTGCCTTCATCCTTCTACGAATTAAATCAATCTTCTCTGAAGTCTCTCTAACCATATCTGGCCCAAGCAAGATCTTATCCGTAGATTCCCACCAACATGTAGGAGATCGACAAGGCCTTCCATAAAGAGCTTCGAAAGGTGCCATGCCAATACTGGACTGAAAGCTGTTATTATATGCGAACTCTACCAAAGGAAGATGTTCTTCCCATGTACCTCCAAAATCTAAGATACAAAGCCTCAAGAGATCTTCTAAGATACGGTTCACCCTCTCGGTCTGACCGTCTGTCTGAGGATGATATGCGGTGCTCAAACACAACTGAGTCCCTACCGCCTCTTGCAAACTTCTCCAAAACTCACTAGTGAAGATAGGATCTCGATCACTCACAATGCTGGATGGTACGCCATGCAATCTAACAATCTCTCTAACATAGACTGAAGCAAGCCATGGAGCGGTCCTCTTACTCTTCACGGGTATAAAATGGGCACTCTTGGTAAGTCTGTCCACCACAACCCAAATTCCCGTATTGCCCTTCCTCGATCTCGGTAACCCATCGATGAAATCCATCGAGACACTATCCCACTTCCATTGCGGAACTTCCAATGGGTGTAGCAACCCACCGGGTTTCCTTTGCTCCGCTTTAACTTGTTGGCATACCAAGCATCTAGCCACATACTCGGCCACATCTTTCTTCATACCGGCCCAGAAGAAAACTCTCTTCATGTCTTGGTACATTTTGTCTCCACCGGGATGAATAGTCATTCTTGAACGATGTGCATCATCCAAAATAGCCTTCTTCAAACCCTCATCTTGCGGTACACAAAGTCTACCGTCTCTATGCAACCATCCCCTATCATCTATAGTGTATCTACCCAAATGGCTGGACGACTCCCCCCTTATAAGCTTCTCTACCAACTCAACCAACTGTGGGTCGTCTCGCTGAGCCTCGCCAATCCGTCCCAAAAGGGTAGGTCTAACTTCCAAGGATGCCAACAAACCAGGTACAAAGTCAACAGAAGGTCTGAAGTCGAACAAAGAAAGAAACTCCAAGCTTCGCCGTTCCACGAACAATGGATTCAAAGATAGCCTTTTTCTACTCAAGGCGTCTGCCACCACGTTACCCTTGCCAGGGGTATACGCTATCTCAAAATCATAGGATGCTAAGAACTCCATCCACCTTTGCTGTCTTAAATTTAGATCTTTCTGAGAGAATAAGTACTTCAATGATTTATGGTCAGTGAACAACTCGAATTTCTCACCAAGAAGATAATGGCGCCAAGATTTAAGTGCGAAAACAATCGCGGCCAACTCTAGATCATGGGTAGGGTAATTCTTCTCATGCACTCTCAATTGTCTCCCTCCATAGGCTATTACCCTTCCCTCCTGCATCAAGACTGCGCCCAATCCTGTCCCACAAGCATCGGTATAAACAACAAACGGCTTACTCCCATCCGGGAGCACTAAAACTGGAGCGGTGGTCAAAGCTCTCTTTAACCGTCGGAAAGCATCATCACAATCTACATCCCATGAGAAAACCAGATTCTTTTTCGTCAAGCGGGTTAATGGGGCTGATATCTTCGCGAAGTCTTTGATGAACTTCCTATAATATCCTGCCAACCCCAAGAAACTTCTTACCTCGGTAGCATTTTTAGGAACTTTCCAATCCTGGATAGATACTATCTTTGCGGGATCCACAGCTATCCCTTCCTTAGAGACCACATGCCCTAAGAATCGCACTTCTCTTCTCCAAAAATGACATTTAGAGAATTTAGCTTTAAGACTATGTGCTCGAAGAGTCTCCAACACTTCCTTGAGATGTAAGGCATGCTCTTCTTCACTCTTGGAAAAGACCAAGATGTCATCCACAAAAACTACTACAAACTTATTCAGATACTCTCTGAACACTCTACTCATGAGATCAACAAAGTATGCAGGGGCGTTTGTCAACCCAAATGGCATCACTAGCCACTCATAAAAACCATCCGGAGTCCGGAAAGCAGTCTTCTCTATACTGTCCTCCGCCACTCTCAACTGATGAAACCCTGTAGCTAAATCCATCTGTGAAAACACTGAGGCGCCAACCAACTGATCAAAGAGATCATCTATCCTCGGTAATGGGTGTCTATTCTTCTTCGTGAGCTTATTAAGTTCTCTATAATCCACACAAAGTCTGAGGGACCCATCTGCCTTCGTGGCAAACACTACTGGAGCTCCCCACTCCGATATACTTCGCCTTATGAACCCCTTCTTAAGCAACTCCCCTACTTGCTTATGAAGTTCTCTTCTCTCACGAGGAGCCATGTGACGCACTGGCAAAGACACTGGTTTGGCATTATCCACCAAATATATTCTGAAATCTATCTCCCGCTTCGGAGGCAAACCCTTCACTTCTTCAAACACATCCGGATATTCCCGGACCACTCTGACAGAACGCAAACTCTCGACCGAAGCATCGAGCGATTCAAGATAACTTAGCAAAACAGATTCCATGGGATTACAAGAGATCTCGAGAGTATTACCCAAGCGGGTCATAAGCCTGACAACTCTCCTTTCACAATCAAGAACGGCACCATTACTGGATAACCAGGCCATGCCCAAAATCAACCCATAGCCCGTGAAGCCCAATACAAAAGCATCACATCTAAACTCAACGCTAAGTATAGAAATCTTCAAACCCAAACATATCATAGACAGATATATGGAGCCCCCAATTGGGTTTGAAACAACCAAGGGATCATCAACTAGACTGGTGTCTAAGTGCAGTGACTCAACTAACGATGATGAGATAAAAGAATGCGATGCGCCAGAGTCAAACAAAGTACGAACTGGATGATCACACAGAAAAACCAGACTTTCAACGGAAATAGTTCTACCTCTCTGCTGAATCGGTGGAACTGAAAGAGCCTGAACTTGCCCCCCTGACTGAGGTGGTGCTATAAGAGCTTGCACCTGACCTCCTGAGGTAGACCCCGTCTTCTGTCCCTTCTTTGGGCAGTTTTTCACAAGATGCCCTGCTTCACCACAATGAAAGCAACCGGTCTTCTTCTTTTTGCGACAATCCTTACTGAGGTGCCCTGGTGTGCCACAATTAAAGCACTTCTTCTTTGTCTTCTTCTTGTCACCATTGCCTTTTCCACCCTTGCCTTGTTGTTGTTGCGGTTTCTTCTGATCCCCCTTTTTCTCTGGTGCCTTAGAATTCTTATCATCCTCATGCATAAGTGCCATGTAGACAAGCTTCTCAAAGGTGGCCCCCATAGGAATGTGAGTCATAGCTATTCCTTGCAATGGTTCGTTCAAGCCTCTAACGAACCTCAAAGCCTTCTTCTCCGGTGTATTCACCAACTCTATGCCAAACCTTGCTAATTGATTGAATTTGTTAACATATTCTTTCACCGTGAGATTCCCTTGCTTCAAATTCAAGAACTTCTCCATAAACAGATTCTCTTCCGCCCTTGAGAGAAACTTAGCCCCAAACCTTTGCTTAAAATCTGCCCAAGAGTCAACAGGGCGTTCTCCGTTAGTGACCTCCCACCAGAATGAGGCCTCTCCCTTCATTAACCAAGCCGCCAACTTGACTTTCTTTCCCTCTTCCACTTCAAAGATATCTAGCAACTCTTCCACTTCCTTAAGCCAATCTCTAGCCTCTACGAAGGTCTCTGAACCTAGAAAAGGTTTTCCTCCTATAGCCTTGAACTCCTTGCAAACCTTAGCAAAATTATCCACTCTAGGCTGAGGAGGAGGAGCGGTTGTCTCTGGTGTAGTAGCATTGGCTGGACCCGCAGCCGCGGCCCTAGCCTCTTGCAACCTCCTATACCATAGTGGTATAACTAAACCTTCCGGGATGTTAAGATCTTCAGCCATGCTGAAACGAAAGAGGAAAGATTCAAAAAGGAGATTCCGAAAGATAAAGATATGGCTATTGGGGATTATGCTTTTCTTTTTCAAAAACTTTTTCTCTTAGAAGACATGCTTTTGAAAATACTTTCTTCGAAAATACTCTTAGAAAATAGTTTTTCTAAAAAAAATTATCTGTTCTGGTAACCTTAAGCTCTGATACCACGTGTAACACCCCACTCCCGCTATGGTCACTCACTAAGGGAATGCCATAACATCGGTGGAGTATTTATGTGAATATAGAACAGAAAAATTACAACAAGACAGATATAAATAGTACTTGAAATTTTAAAACATCATCTCATAACAGCGGAAGTAAAACATGTCTGGTTACATCATAAACTCATAATAAAAGTCAAGTACAATATCCATCAAAATAAAGAAGTACATAATCCCACTCTCATACAATAGCCAAAACAAAAGAAAAGATAACTGGATAACTGGAGCTTTACATCTACCCAAGCTCCTAAAGACTGGAACAGCAATCCGATCAAGCTCCACTACTGCTAGGATCCACCACAGGACCTGAGGGTTGGGAAAAAGATAAAAACAACGGGGTCAGACATAAGTCTGAGCGAGTCCTATAACTTTAACAATACAATCGTTAAAGTAACCAGAGAAGACATGAATTGATATACGGTAACATATAGGGATGAATAGCTACCCTAAGCAGTCAACTAAACTAAGATAAAGGATAAAGACGCATCTACCCTTCCTAAGGTATATTACTAAACTGCACCACACCAGTCGTTCCTAACTTAAAGGTTGATCCCACCTAAGGACTTATAAAATTACTTTAATAGTACTTGCGTACCCCTAGATGACCAAGTAGGCGCCACGGGGCCCTACAATCCACTAGGTGTACACACTACTCCCCATTCGATCGGCTCCCTAACGTAGATACCCGTGCTGGCCCCACCATGGGGTGTACCATTTCCCAACGTGGCAACCCGATATAATTAACGGTGCACGGCTTATATCTACACGATGCAACAACGACTTATCTACCAGCCCGGGCCCACTCACGCATATGAAGCCCGTTGGACTTGCGTTGCCACCGCTAACCCGTTTGCCTCTTACAGTCAAGCCCAGTATGCGTGTCCCGTCCTCGACATGGGTCGAGCCCACAAAGATACGTATGGGTTACTGGTTGAAATGGGCCTCCACAAGCTACCCACCTAAGCTTGTCCCTTTTTCTAATATACCCTACTTAACCCTTTAATCATGTTTAATTACATGTTTCCATTTTGGTTAAGTATTCTAATCGTATTTTCTATTGCCACCCAAGGCAACCACTAGATTTTCTCATGCCACCCAAGGCACTCACTTAACCCCTCATGTCCCTCCACATGCTAATATGGTTAAGTGTTTCTTAATTAATTAATTAAGAACGTAACCTTTGTAAAGACCTCTCACATTAGACTGTCTTTTATGACCGCTGGTTAAGCCGGTTGGTTCCGGGCAGCCTTATATCATAACAGAGTCTAACCTCGTGTCTTTACATTAATCACGTATTTAGTTTGTGCCTAAGACCTCTCACATTGGGCTAACACTTGTAGCAACTGGTTAAGCCGGTCGGGTCCGGGCAGTTTTACACTACAAATGAGTCCAACCTCGTGTCTTAGTCAATTAATTTCACCTAATTAATCACCCTCATAATTTTATATTAATTATCCCTAATTAATCAAGTTTTTCTTAACATGGGTAGACCTAACTCAATAGGTAAATTCCCATGGGGTAGACCTAACTCAATAGGTAAATTCCCAACACATAGTATGAGTACACCTAACTAAATAGGCAAATTCCCATACTATGTTCATTTATTTTATATTATGCATAATTAAATTAATTTCACCCAATCTTATTAACCTATGCATTTAATTACCCCATCGTTCCCACGTAATTTCGTTCTCATGATATAACACATATAAAAGGTGTCAACTTGCATATGAATGAACATGTTTCAAAGGTGCCATCTTGCATATTAACAAACACATAACTTGCACATGCACTTGCATAACATGTCACATAACTTGCATATAATATGTCACATAACTTACATATTCACTTGCATAACAATCTTGCATATTAACTCATAGACTTGCATAATGTGTCATCATGAACTTGCATATTAACAAACATATAACTTGCATATTTACATACATGTAACTTGCATATTAACAAACATGTAACTTGCATATTAACAAACATGTAACTTGCATATTTACAAACATGTAACTTGCATATTTACTTACATGTGATTTGCATATTAACAAACATGAATCTTGCATATTAACAAACATGTAACTTGCATATTTTCTTACATGTAACTTGCATATTAACAAACATGTAACTTGCATAGCATATCACCATGAACTTGCATAACATGCATATGATTACATAGCCCACAACTTGCATATTTAGCATCATGCAAACATAGCATACATCATATTAATCTTGCATAAACTTACATACTCAACATGCATAAACATACATACTCAACATGCATAAACATAAGATTAATGCTAACATCATATCATGTGATTTCAAAGCTCATTAATCCACATACAAAACCATAAATCTCATCACATCTCATCTAATTAGTTTACCAAAAGATCATCAAAGTGATAGAAACTCACAACTAGCAATTTTGCACACCAAATGAAGAAGATTAAGATGCTAAGAAGAGATTAGAGGTTGATTAGAGAGTGATTAGCATGCAACCCTCTTCATAGATTTGTGGAGGCCATGTTCAAGTTGCATTTTGCCATAGTTTAATTACAAGGATTAATTATGAATGAATTAGGGTAGGGTTGGGGTCTTATTTATAGGATTAGAAAGTGTTTTAGGCCCTTAGATTAACCCTAGATTAGATTAGGACCCTTAGATTTAGGAAATCTCTAGAACATAGCCCAAGACTCAGCCAAGACCAAACCTGGTGCACCCAGACCAGCAGGGCCGACACCCTGTGTCGACTCCCCTGTCGACAGGGCTGTCGACACCCCTGTCGACACCCCTGTCGACATGGCTGTCGACATGGGGCTAGGCGGGAATTTTCCCTCCCTTTCCTCTTTTGGCTCCAAACTTGTTTTTCAAAATCTGAAATTTAAATTTAAATTTCCTAAAACTTCTTTGGGCCATAACCGGGCCATACGGACTCCGATTCTCGAAAACTCGGACTCTATTTCGCGTATTTTTCCGAGACGAACGCAATGACGCAGCCCGTTTCCCCTGGTTCTTCCATCTGAGATTAATTATACTTTAATTACTAACTATTAGTGTTAATTGAAATTCGGGGTGTTACAGAACCCATCCTAAATCCAGGGTATTCTTCCAAATACCCAATGAGCGTCCTTACATACCCATGCTTTACGAGAACACTAGAAACACCCTGGGCATCAACGATCCCTTACGACCTGTCTTCGAACCCTTCCTCGATCGATTCATTTTCATCGTAGATTCAGTCCACGTCCTACCCATTCCCATTTCCATTTCCACGATATAGCACATCCTATTCTAACCTCACAAGCTTGCATCCTTGAACATTAAGTTGTCATTATTGAAATGAAACCCCATCATCATATAGGTTCCACCATCAAAGTTCGAAGCTATCATATCAAATCATCACAAAATTGCTTTGTTTATCTATCATCACCCTCCATCTCGTCAATGAGTAAACGAACATTGTGAGCGGGCTTCTCAAGGCTCCTACACTACCCCTTCATCATAGAGGTGAAGGATAAGATAAGCAGTAATCAAAAGATAACCAAGCAAAATAAACGAAAAGCAAATGAAAAGCCAAAAACAAAAAGTCAGCTAATTCCCTCCTAGGAGTGCTCGCCACAGACAAAACGTCAAAAGTAACAACCATCCTCCTAGAGCGGGTACCAATGACACCCCGGAAAGGCCTACCGCGGAAAGTAAGGAATACATCTTTCCTAACTTTCTGAATAATGGTAGAAGGGTCCATCGACACTCCGTCAAATATTGCCTTATTCCTGGCACACCAAATGTGCCAGCAGATAAGGCAATGAATCAGATGATGAAGAATAGCACGTAAAGATTTGCATGAGATTCTGGACCACCAGAATCTAAGCAAATCTTCAATTGAGGTGGCATTACCTCAGCAACCCATCAAGTTCTCGAAGTAGTTCCAGACAGCCCGAGCACAAGATCCTGAAACTAACATATGAAAAGAGGATTCAGAGCATCCAGAATTGCAGCACCTGCACCTGGACGCAAGAGGGATGCCTATACGCTGAAGATTCTCATCTATTCGCAAACCTTCATGCAAGGCTTTCCACATAAAAAGAGAAACCTTTGGCGGAATACGACTATTCCAAACCGAACAGAAGGCAAGGAGACATGGATTAGGAGTCCTAATCGAATTCCACGTCGCCTTAATCGAGAAGGGGCTCCCATCCCAAATGGTACCACCTCCATGAGCATCCGTTAAGCCTTTAACGGATTGCATCCATTTCCACGTCTCACTAGCGTAGGACGGGATACCAGTGAAGTTCACATTAGCAAGCGTACGGTACTTCGCATGAAGGAACGACGCCCAAAGGGAGTTGTTCGCTCCAAACCGTGCCCATAGCTTACAAGCAAAGGCCGCACAAATGTCCTTAGGGTTACGGAGACCTAAGCCTCCCTCACTTTTGGGACGAAAAATGGTGTTCCAAGAAATCCAGTAGTGATGCGAAGAATTGTCCTTGCTTTCCCAGAAGAAAGCAGAAACTAAGGTCCTGTAGGAGCGGAAGAAAGAGGCAGTGGGAGTCATAGCCGCGAAGATATGGGATCCCAACGAGTCCAGGACTGACTGAATGAGGACCAGTTTACCGGCCTGGGAAATGAGAAAAGCATTCCACCTAATAATCTTCCCCTGACCTTATCAGTTAGGGGATCGAATATGGCGTTTAGCTTTCTACCTCGATATAATACTATGCCGAGGTAAGGAAGAGCAAGGGTGGCAACAATAAAACCAGAGGTAGACTCAATCCAAGATGATCTAATCGCAGACAAATCTTTCGCGACCACGAAGCATCTTTTAGAAGAGTTCACGAGTTGCCCCGAGCAACTCTCATATTGCCGAATAAAAGCAAGAAGGGACCGGATAGAACAACGGGAGCCATTTGTGAAGATGATGATGTCGTCCGCGAAAGATAAGGAAGAGATAAGGGGGCAACCCCTAGGAATGCCGAATCTATGAATCTGCCCAGCTATCGTAAGAGAGTGCATACCTCAAACGAATGCCTCGGCAGCAATGACGAATAGGGAGGGGGACAAGGGGTCACCCTGATGGTTTATAACCTTTTAGTTACCTTTTAAATATATTAACCCTAAGCATAAGCAAAAATTGTTCCTTAAAAAATGAGTTTGAAAGTCCTATTAATTATTTGGCTAAATTCATTTTGTTCTCCAAATTCATAATAAAAAATAGATTGTGTCATTCATCAAAAAAATGTTTCAGACTTAAGTATAATAGTAGTAGCTAATCACCATTTTAAAAATTAAATGCCTAACAGAAATCTATTGGCACCAAAGATATCAACCTCAATACAGACAATGTAATTTTGGGATTAGGAAATAGTAACAATTCAAACAGTTTTCACTACAAAAATATGTGTGTAACTCCTCAAATACACACGCCTTTTCCATGATTGCCTCTGACGTGATCTGTGCTATGGCATTGCTACATTATTTCCCCTTTCTTTGCTGCTTTTTTTCCCTGTTTGTGGCTACAGTAAAATATATTGTCCTTTTTGCTTTTGATGCCCCGTGCCCATGCATGGTTTGCACTGGACCAACATCAGCCATGTTAGTTAATGATAAAGAAATTAAAATTGATAAAAATAAGATGATGTAGGTTAGAAATAAAAATTCAAACTAACTTAACATGATTAACTCAAAGATATAACTAAATATACTTATAAATCGTTTTGTTTTTTACATACATAGTTTATAGAAGAAGAAAATAATTATGTATGCTGGTTTTGGAAGATGAACTTAAAAAAAAAAAGTATTGTTAATAGGGATGACAATGGGCGGGTCTAAGGTCCAAACTCGTTTGACCCTCCCCTGTTTTGACCCATTTACATCCACCCCGTAAAGTCTTCAGGGTGGATAGGCCCGCTACCCGCTTTTAAAGCTCGGGTCTGGGGCACGGCTAACCAGCCCTAGTCCGACCCGCATGATTGAAACATCATTAAAACATTTTATTACTATAATGTTTACTTGTTAATATTCTTAGGTATACATGGTTATAACTTGGATATTATGTTCTTTCAATCAACAAACTATACATTTTTCATAGTATTAAGTTGCATCAATGATAATCTTACAATAACAAATGCATGCATTTTGAACTATTACCTTACAACTCATTTTATTATGTTCTCTTATCATTGTGAACACATTATAATGTATATAATTTATTGTTTAGTGATAAAAATATAAGTATATATATATATATATATATATGTATATGTATGTATGTATATTAGAACACAATATCACCGGGTCGTGGAGCGGGTCGGGTCTACCCTGACTTGTACGGGTTTCGGGTAGGGGGCGAAATTCCAGACCCGCACCAGGTCTACGGGGCGGGTCTAGGGCGGGGTTTAAAAACTTCGGGTCGAGTCTTAGGCACCAGAAACCCGCCCCAACCCGGAAGTCATATTTTATTTTCACTCCATTAAAAATTAAATTGTTAAGAGGGCCAAACACAATGGAAAAATAAATAAAATAACCCGATTTTACCCTCCATTTAAATAGACAAAATACGGTAAAAATCGACAATAACACACTGAAATTCAGTACATAGTTTGAAAATAACATGCCAAAAATAGATGATTAAAAACAGGCCTCCGTTTTTTCAGTAAATTGTTACCTTTTCGGTGATTTCTTTAACAAATTCAATATGTCGTTCGCTTTTTTGAGTAAAAATCATGTTGTCTTCTTGTATACAGTTAGAAATTTCGTTAGAAATTGATTCCTCCATGAAAAAAATGATTAATTGTTTCCTTTGAGAAAAAGATGATTAAAGTTTAATGAATTGTAAAATGTTATTAGGGTGAAATTGTTAGAATTTTTGGGGAGGAAGAGGAATAGATTAATGAGAAAAAGGAATATTTGGAAAAGCGGAAAACTTTTAAATTGCTTTTAAAAGTTTTAAAAGTTTTCCTCTTTTCCAAATATTCCTTTTTCTCATTAATCTATTCCTCTTCCTCCCCAAAAATTCTATCAAAGTGGTATCGGAGCCTAGTTGAAAGTATGACGCATCCGCATCTATTTTTTCTATCGTTTCTTCTCACTGTTCTCACAAAAGAAAATTTTGAGGAATGGAGTAATAAGAAGAAAGAAGAGCTGATTTCCAAAGGGTTATGGAAAATCGTTGAAAGTGGTTGCGAATGGCCAAAAGATAGAAATATGACGGAAAAAGAGAGAAAATCATTTGTAAGTTGGAGAAGGAAAGATCTTCAAGCTCGTGCTGTGATGAGCAAGAACATCGATGAAGAAGCATATTGTCGTATTTATGGACAAAGAACTGCAAAAGATTCATGGAAATTATTAAAAGAATTGTATGCAAAAGATGACACAAAATTGATAAAAGAAGACAATTTGATTGTTGACAAAGAGAACACGAAGAATATTTTGAAGGAGAAAAATGGTGATGAAGATGATGATGTACACCTCAAAGAGGATTTGGAAAATGAAAACGATGCTAACAAAGAGGAAGAGAACAACATTGCACAAGATTTGAAAAATGAGAATGTCACAAACAAAGGTAAGGAAGCAGGTGAATAAAGCAATCCAGAAGAGGATGATGTGGAGATGACGAACATACAAGACAACAATAGTGATACAAAAAATGGAAAAGAAAGAGAAGGTTGCAGTGAAATAAAAGAGGACGCAGAAATAGAAGACAAAAGCAATAATAAAAATGAGGATATCGAGATGAGTGACCCTGACGATGCTAGGGTCGATGATGATTCAATAAAAAAGGATGCTTGTAAAAGTGAGAATAAGGCAGATGAATATAAAGAAGATCTTGACGGTGTTCTTAATGTGATATCTGGTTTTGGCTCCACAGCTGGTGCAGCTTTTGCTAGTCACATGGATGTCAACAAGCTTGCTTTCACCGGATCGTCTGAAACCAGTAAAATGGTACTCGGAATGGCTGCAAAATGCAACCTTAAGCCTATTACATTGGGACAACGTTGTTGTGCTGGTTCTCGTACCTTTGTGCATGAAAAAATATACAATGAGTTCGTGGAGAAGACAAAAGCTTGTGGTTTGAGTCGTGTAATCGGTGATCCTTTTAAGAAAGGTGTGGAGCAAGGTCTTCAGATTGATGATGAGAAATTCAATAAGATCCTGCATTACATAAAATTAGGAGTTGAAGGTGGTGCTTCCCTTGTTAATGGGGGTAAGAGAATTAGAAGTAAAGGGTACTATATCCAACCCACTGTTTTCTCAGATTTCAAGGATGATATGGTCATTGTGAAAGAAGAGATATTTGGACCACTCCAGTCCATTATCAAGTTCAATGATTTGAACGAAGTGATTAGATATGCAAACGCATCACCCTTTGAACTAGCAACTGGCATTTTCACAAGCAACATTGATAAAGCAAACCATAAAAAGGAAAAAGGAAAAAAGAGCTTGATTGGAAAGAAGATACAACCTATGATACTCGAGCCAATCAATCGAAAAAGAGTAAGAAAAAAAATTTCAAATTAGGAGGGAGTGTTGGAATATAATTTGAAATGGTCTTTTGCCAAGCCATTAAAGATTGAAGATTTCTAGAAAGGTTTTAATATTGCTGTTAATTAGGAAAAAGATAATTATTCATTAATGAGAGGTTTTAATGCTGCAAATCTAAAAAGATGTATTGTATATTATAAATAAGAGTTTGTCTCGTTTGTATGTATGTATGAAGGAAGAACTAAGAAAAGAAAAGAGTAATAAGCAATTTAAAAGTTTTCTAGAAATCTTCAATCTTTAATGGCTTGGCAAAAAACCATTTCAAATTATATTCCAACAGAAATAATAAAAGGACATTCTGATTTATATTTTATAAATTGTTAAGTGGGCTCCTCTTAGTAAACTATATATATATATATGTATGTATATATATATATATATATATATATGTATGTATATATATATATATGTATGTATATATATATATATGTATGTATATATATATATATGTATGTATATATATATATATATATGTATATATATATATATGGGAAATTCTATAGAGACACAAAATTTTGACATAAATGGTGACACAATTGCTTTGCACCATTGGATCACCCCATGAATTACACTTCTCTATAGAGACACAAAATTTTGACATAAATGGTGACACAATTGCTTTGCACCATTGGATCACTCCATGAATTACACTTCTCCATATAAAGACAAAAAGATCCAACGGTTGAGGCTCTGTGTCTCTCTCTTTGTGTCTAATTTAGTGTTCAAATAGCCGCTATATATATATATTTCCCGATCATTTTTGGAATGACATTAACAATAGAACTGTCTTTTATTTTAATTTTATTTATTTGTTCTTTTTTTTATTAAGAAAAAGCTTCTCACTGGAATATAGCATTTCTTCTTCCTTCCGATCTTAAAACTTGTCGCCAAAATCTCAGATCCATCTGTTATTAAAGAGTATATTTCAAATTAGTGAAACTTCAGTACGTTAATGGCTGTTGATACCTATAACCATTGAATAAGATTAGGCCCGGCCGTGGGGCAAGACAAATAGGCCGTGGAACAGGGCAATCATCGTCTGGGGCAACCAGTTTCTCATTTCTGAGCGCAAAAAGAAAAGGCTGCAGCTACATCTCCAATAACAAGTCCAAAGCCCTGCCATCAACGTAACAGTATTGCTCCAGCAAATTACTTAGCTGCACAACCTCGAGCCAGTAGCCGCCACTAATTCAGCGCATACTCGCTCTACGCCTCTGCCTCTCGCTGCCCTGCTTGGATGCTCGAAGATTGCATCCCCTTGCCTACTCGCAGACCGAGGTAATTTGTTGAAGGTATGGTCATTAACCTTTTGTTATTGCTTGATTTGGATTATTATCCCCATGTTTGCGTCATTTATTCTATTGATTACTTAATGTGGATGCTGTTGCTTCTTTTGCCAAGAAGGATTTCAATTTGAAGATTTGAATAATTAAAGAAATAGGGACAAATATAAATAAATTCAACTGTTTGTCTATAATTATTTGAAAATTTATTAAAATTTCAGTTTGTTATTTTTTTTTGGTTACAGTCAGATATATCAAAATTAATATGTTTAAACTGATATAGTTAAAGTTAAAAAATTTCATTAAATTGAAAATGTATAAGAAATATGACGAAGAAAGAAAACGATGAAAATCTGAGTTAGATTTCAAAAACAGGAATCCAGATTTTACAGTAGAAAAGTTAATAAAAAATGAAGATGAACTAGCAAAATTGCTTTTGCCTCAATCTCTAACATGTTTCAAAGAAAATTTTGAAGATCCCAACCTTTATGTCCAACGATAATAAGTTTTTTGTAAGTTAAAGTTGATAAAAATTTATCTTCCGATAACTATGTTGCGATAAAAGAATAAATGGTTGGCGATGGTTTCAGCTGAAAAACAAATATTTGGAAGCTTTAAAATATGAAGATATAATTGAAGAGTTGACTTCTAAAAACCCAAGAAGAAGTTGTTTTCAGTAGATAGATTGAAGATCTTCTTCTTTTGTATGTGAAGCTAATGAAAAAATAATAATATCATAGTATTATATTATTATTTTTTGTGCATGAACAGGCAACAGATTTCGTATTGGCCTAGGGCAACCCAAGACTAGAACCGGCCCTGAATAAGATAGAGATTGTGAGAGATGAAGTGGTTTATAGTTGCATCTTTCCTCACTGTTCTCACCAGTTCCCAGGTACCTTTTTCATATTAACCCCAATTTTTTGGTTGTATTATTAGTACTAACGTTTTCTTTCATCTAGCCATGTTAGATCCACTCTCCTATCTCCACCTAGTACTCTCACATGATGATACCCTATTCTAAAGCGCACAAATTGATGTAGCCCTGTAATGCATAATAGCAAATTTTAACAATGAGTTACTACTCGGTTTTAAATATTATATGCATATTTCTGTACATCCATCTATTTTGTTATAATCTTGTAGTCTCCATTTGATGTTGGTTTCATAATGTAGTTGCAGTAGTACAAATCATGTTTAGGAAAACAAATTTTGCGTCTGAACGAATTAGCATTTGATAAGATAGGCTGCAGCCTAAAGTCATTGAATCTGTCAATTATTTATCTTGTTAATTCAGCTGCTAAACATGTTCTTAGATGTGGTTAGTTACTTGGTCATCCTGTTTACATTAGTTTGTTGTTGTATGTTCAAATTTGGAGCATAGACACATATTATGAGACTTCTTTTGATCCTGCCTTATTTTGTTTTCTTTTGTTATTTTAATGGACTTGAAATATAACTTGCATATAAATGTTGTTGTTTCCTCACATTCAGGGAATTTTGACAACACTCTCACAGACCAATGGCAGATATAGATATGATTATGCTACCATTCCGTTCCTTGCAGAAATTTTTAAGGTATATATTTCAATATTTTTGCCCATGTACTGAAAGTTGTTTTGGTGATTGGTCGTTATTTGTGTCACGGATGTATTTTTCCTCATGTTAGTTGAGTTACCACTGATCTGTCACACCTCAAGATTTTAAGTCAAGGCAAAACTAAAAAGAAGATTACCTTCTAGATCTTTCTACTCATGAGTTGCTAAGGAACACTGCACTTTTGAAGTTCTATCCTTTCTGTCATTTCTTATAATTCATCAAGAGGCCATTGATTTATTTTTAAACTCTTTATAAACTAAGACCACACTTCAGAGCTATCTAATTTGAAAGAACACTCGGTTTCAACAAAAAGTTATTGCATTTTTTCCAGCGTTATGTGATTATATGTGTAGCAATAGTATCTCCCTCGAATGGGCTATTGGTAAGGGCTGCCTCATGAGTTGGGTCGCTCGAGACGAAAACAATATGTGTTGCCTTTTATACAAAATCAATTAAAAGATTAATATAACACAGTTTTTCATTTGACATGAAAATGCAAAATATTTGTCAAGTACATAATACATCATACAAAAGTTTAAAAATGCCATGACTTTAAACCATCACCCATATTCAGCATTTTGATATAATCATCAAACCATTTTAACGAAAACAATTCCTTGCATTTCTTAGAACAAACTGTTCAATTATGTCGTCATATTTTAGCATATCCAGATATTCGTTTTCAATTTTAAAAAAAAAAGATATTCGTTTTCAATTGAGATAATTTCTAATCCATTTTTTGATCTGCATGATGCTTTGAAGAAACTTCAATTTAGTTAAGTTCAATTTGGAAAGCTTCTTTCCGTCGAAGCTACCATAATGGTAAATGAGAATAACCAATAAAATCTTATCTGCAACCCATAAGTTTAGAAATCCAGTCAATTCACGATTAGTCCTTTTATAAAAAAAAAAAAAAAAAACAAATCAAAATTGCTAATTGATTTTGTTACTTCCGATGGTAAAACCCTTTTCAGTTATTTAAGATCAAGAAATAATTCATTTCCACACATATCACTCTTGTTTGTGTTCGAAAAAGCTTTCAAGTTTCATTCATTAATCTTTTAATTGTTTATCACCAAAGATCTTAAATTTTGCATCAATAAAAAATTTAAATATCTTCGTAAAGCTTAAAATTTTCAAATTACTTTGTAAGTGAAATTGTAGCTTGATCTATTATAGAAAAAAGTGAGTGACTCGAAATGTATTTTCCAAATATTGAATTTCATTAACATTAGCTTTATTATTTCTTTTTTCAAAGTTTTAGGTTGAATGTCAACTTTTCTGCAAGTTTTTCTGCTTCATTCGTCATGTCATCTTATCAAACTTCTTTGGGATTCTCAAAAAATGAATAAATCCTCTACTTAATTAGTTGCATCCTCAATGTCAATTTCCTTTGCTAGAAGCATTTTGCTAGCCTGATTAGTATTATTTAATAAAGTGTATCAAATGCATAACCTAACCAAGAACTCAAAATCCTTCAAAACATTTTGGCATAAACCTAGCGTTTAAAACATTTTGGCATAAACCTTTTTTACTTTCCACCCTGCAGTATTGTCATTAGAATTATTAGCAATATCGATCAAAGCATCTCTTAATTTTGATAGTTAGAGTTCTTATTGCCTTAACACTTCCTATATATAGCTTTCCCACCAAGTTGCGGACAATGCTTTAAAAGTCAAGTCCTTTACATATTTTCTGAGTGTTTCACGTCGGTGTGTTGAGCAAAAAGATATAAATTATAATTTTTTGTGCACATAAAACAAAAATAAATTCTAGCTTTAATACATGATTTGGTCATATCACATTTAGCAAGTTTCAAATTATGACATACACATGAGATATTAAGTGCTCTAGATTTGCATCAAGAAATCTCTTTTGTACACCTTGATGTGTGCCTTACACTAATATTAAGTTTTATTTCATACAACCTAGTACTAAGTGCTTTTTTGCTTGTGATACCGCGTTTGACGGTTAATCGTCAAACAATTTTTTTATGTTATGGTCGACGATTAACCGTTGATCAAACAGTGTTTGGCTGGTCACCTACCGTTTGGTGACCAACCACTGCTCGTGGTGCTCCTAGTAATCAAAGTGGTGCCTTTATCACCGCGCTCGTGGTGCTCCTAGCAATCAAAGTGGTGCCTTTATCACCACATTTCATAAATGATATGAGATTATAATGTATCATATACATTTATTAACGTTGTTTGAAAAATAACATATCTTTTTTATTTGATCCATTATCATATATGTGATCAATATTTTGTTTAAGATCGACAAATTTCTTCAAACCTTTTGAAAAGGCCAAGTCCTGATGTATCATCATCCTCAATAAATCCAGAAAATACCCATCCATTTTAATGTTACTTGCATTTTCAGTATCTATACATCTGATGACAATTGACATTTTTCCTTTAGGTTTAAATCTAGTGTATAATCTAAAATGACTGAAAATAATTTTGTTTTCAATATTTTCATTTGCAGTAATCCTTCAATTGTTTTAGTCAATAGAAATATTACTGCAATTTTGTATTTTATGTGACTATGTCTAAGATAATGATTATTTATTTCATTGTTTACCACACGTCTAAGGCGATCTTCCATAATTTGATCAAATTCGGCGTTGAACCCTGAGTTGATGAAAAAAGTTCATTGTTCTTCTCATAGATTTTTCGTTAAAAATTGGCAAAATGTTAACTGTTTCGGAAGAGAGATTTAACAACATCAATAATGCAAGCTAATTTTTTTTCCCTACCTTTCTTTGTCTTGGATGATTAGAAATTTCATTTTTTTGTGGATTGTTTCTTTTACTGAAAGGCCTCAATACAACTCTATCTGTTTGATAAGACTTGCGGTGTGTTCTGCATTATATTCATATTCTCGAAGTTTAGTTGTAATATTATGTCAATCATTAAATTCTTCTTCTCCTAACGTGAATGTCTTTTGTATATTTTTAAATATTTTTCAACGAAATAAAACTCTATGTTCTTCATTTGAGTAGACAAGCCATTCTGTCCATGCTCATCTCCACATGGGTGTTAACCAGTATAATGTTTAGAAGAAAACGTATTTTGTCATTTTCATGATTAGGAAACTTATCATTCTCTTTTAAGATTTAGATATGCCATTTTTGAACTAACGTCGCTCTTTTACCATCCATAATTCTTTCCCATAATCTCTAATCATAGTTGACGTCGTCGTCTTTTTCAAGGTCAAACTTAATTATATCATGGAAAAATCACTCCTACTTTCATCAATAACATCTCCATTTAGTACCTATGTTATATTAAGCACTAAGCGAGGCGAGATGATGAAGGGCTCACTTCGCTTAAGCGGTGGTTAAGCGCTAGATCCATGCACGACCAAACTATAACCAATGGCGCTTAAGCGGTGCTTAACTAAGTCATCGCTTAATTCTGCTATACAAGTGCTTAAATTTAAGCGAGGCGCTGTTAAGCGCTAAAAAGGCATGCATAAGCGCTAATCGCTTAATGCCTTTCGCTTTTCAGAAAATTAAGCATGTAGTTGCAAAAAACGCTTAAGCGTCTCTTAAGTGCACTTTTCATAACATAGTTTAGTACGTCAATATTTTCACTTATCAATGCTTCATGAGTCAACATTCTCTTTGGTGACATGGCATTCATCAGTCATACATGACGTCGAATGTTGAGATTATTAATTTTTGCTTGTAGAAATTGAGCCAACAAGTGATTTTGTTAGCTCATCTTTTTTATGCTCAACTTTCCTATTGCAAGCGTCAGAATTTGGTTTTCGAAATTGAATTCGATTTTTATCATCTTTATTTTCTGTCATTTTTCCTGCACTTCAAAAAATGACAAACTGACTTTTGAAGTGAAACAAAGCAAGTAAATTCATTTTACAATTCATATCAACTACCTTTTCATATTGGTACTTAATTTCTAGATTAATTTCATTACTCAAAGTGAAATATTTCCTAATAAATGAAGATATACAACAAGGAGAAAGATATTTAAGGTTCAACTAAAAGAAACAATTCTATATATTGCAGTATTACCAAACTCAGTCAATCAGGGATTTCAAATTAGCAGCTAAAATTATATCCAAGTTTTTGGGGTTTTTGGCATAGCTTTCAGGATAACGACCGAAAGGGAGAGCTTGGAAATTACATAAAACAAATTACCCAATGGAATTTCCTAGCTTTAGAGAGCAGAACCTAATTGAGCATCGACACGATGTAGCAGGTGGATAAGAAGGGAATGCAGCCGCACGGAACAGGCGACAGCATGATGCTTTTACTTATTTTATTAAAAACCTGATTGGATTTTGGTTTTTTGCCCCGGGGGTGCTGCTGCCTTATTCCCTTGCCTGGCAGGTCTTGGCCCTTGACCAATGGCCAGCATGGCTATTGGTATAGGTACTAGGTGTGGTTCATGTATCTCTGGGTGAAGTTATTTTGTTTTATATTAGTATGACGTTATCTCAAACTCCATGTTAATCATATCATTTTTCTTATGTATGCATGCATGTATATTGTGTGGTGGTTTTTGAAAGGGGGGTGGTTGTTTTTTTATAATAAAATGGGTGGGGCCGGTTGGGTATTGGGGGTGTGGGAGTGATTTTTTTTTTAAAAAAAAAATCAATGTACTACCCACTTTGCTGCATGTGTTCTCCCGCTCAAAACTTCAGTTTATTTATATTTCAAATACCATTAGTGCTATGGCTGTGATCATCTACATTCAACATGACGTACAACATGCATGTACTATGTTACATACTTACATGGTTTTTTGTCTACATTTTCCATTTATCAACTTCTGTTAGTTTGGAGAATAACTTTAGCATTGTACTTCGGAATGTTGACGAACAAGCATTTTTTTAAATCATGTACTAAATCAGCCTTATGAGCCATTTCCTTGTGCTCGAAATTATATGGATGTTTTGATATGAATCAGCATTGTGATTGTGCATTTAATTTTTTAGAATGATTTTACTAACTTTTACCTAGTTCAGACCCACAATTTATGAATGCAGTTTAGTTGTTACTTGTTTTCTATGATATGCACATATGCTTTAACATCTTTTACTTCTGCTTATGTTAGTTTGGAGAATAACTTTAGCATTGTACTTCGGAATGTTGACGAACAAGCATTTTTTTAAATCATGTACTAAATCAGCCTTATGAGCCATTTCCTTGTGCTCGAAATTATATAGATGTTTTGATATCAATCAGCATTGTGATTGTGCATTTAATTTTTTAGAATGATTTTACTAACTTTTACCTAGTTCAGACCCACAATTTATGAATGCAGTTTAGTTACTTGTTTTCTATGATATGCACATATGCATTAACATCTTTTACTTCTGCTTATGTTAGCTTCTAGTTTCCAGTTTTCTCCTTTGGAAAGAGTGTAAATCATCATCTCCTCCTAGAATGACTACAGAATGGAAGACTGTACGGCTCTTTCCAATTCCTTCTATCATATACCTTGTTCACAACAATGTTCAGTTTGCTACTTTGACTTATGTTGACCCATCTACATATCAAATTATGGGAAATCTGAAAATCGTCACAACTGCCATTCTGTTTAGGTACCTAAAATCCTTTTTTGTTATGGAAAGTTGTTTAACAGAAACTTTATAAACCGATAGCTGGAATGCATTTTGAAACTGTAATTCTGATAGTTTATGAATGCGATACTTTCAGGTTGTTTTTAAGAAGGAAATTATCAAATCTTCAGTGGATGGCCATTGTTTTATTGGCTGTTGGTACAACAACAAGCCAGGTTTGTTTTTATGTGAAATAGCATCTGTTATCTGCGTCATAATCTTGAGTTTATATGGGCAATCATACCATGCAATACTAGGATATCAACATATTCAGTGGCACATCTTGCAATAGTTAGATTAGATTGAAATAGCCACATTTGCTTTTTACAACAGCAAAAACAAGCATTATATTGACTTCTGTGAGGATTAGGTAACGTTTGTTTTTTTGAAAAAACACCTTTTCAGATGCTGAATGAAAACTGCTTAATGTATAAAGTGCTTTTTCAGTGTTTGGTAACCTTCCTCATTCAGCAAGAATTGTTCAAAACTGCTGAACGGTAAAAAAAGCAGATTTGTTTTGCTTTTTCAACTGCTGATTGAAACCAACGGCTAATTTATGTAGCGGTCCCTTTCCTTTGTAAATAGCAGCATATAACATTCATTTTCTAGTTGCAAGAACAGGAGCAACAGAGATTTGTTCATACGAAGTGAAAAAAATTCATGAGTTTATTTAGAAATAGTTCGAGCATTATCTTTATGTGCGTAGCACTATCACACATGCAAAAATCTTCCTTATGAATCCATTCATGTTGTGCATGTTTTTGCAAGATTAATTCAGGGAAGGATGATCGTTACTTATATTTCTGTGTCTGTTTAGAATTACTAATGATGCTTGATTGCATCATTTCAGATTGCATCTTGAAATTCTAGTGATGTAAAGTTCACTCTTAGATTATTATGTGGATAATGTTTGTGAGAATATGCTAATCTAAGTAATTGGATCTCAATTTTATATTCTACGAAATCTCAAGTTTCATCTAAATACATTAAGTGGTGCACAATGGACATGCATGCAGGGATGAAACCAGAAATTCGGTCAAAGAGGGGCAGACTTGGAGAGAGAGAGGGGGGGGGGGGGGGGGGATTTTTTTTAAAAGCTTTGAAAATGCCTTAAAAGCAGTAACTTCTATATTACGGGGATCAAACCGACCAAAAATCTATATTTTAAAATCAAAGAGGGGGAGGGGGGCGTGGCCCCTACTTGCCCACCCTTTGGTACTGTCCCTGCGTACATGTGTGTGTGTGTGTATACATAATATAGTTAGCTTCGCTGGTTTGATCTTGTAATTGAATTGAAGGTAGTGCTATTGGATGAGAGGCAGTGCTCAAGTTTAGCTGTTTAGGAACTATAGGTTTGTATGGTGCACATACATTCTTGTTTGAATTTTTTTTTAAGCTTTGAAAATGCCTTAAAAGCAGTAACTTCTATATTACGGGGCTTCAACTGACCAAAAATATATTTTTTAAAATCGAAGAGGGGGAGCGGGGTGTGGCCCCTACTTGCCCCCCCTTTGGTACCGTCCCTGCATACACGTGTGTGTATGTACATAATATTGTTAGCTTCACTGGCTTGATCTTGTAATTGCATTGAAGGTAGTGCTATTGGATGAGAGGCAGTGCTCAAGTTTAACTGTTTAGGAACTATAGGTTTGTATGGTGCACATACATTCTTGTTTGTAGACTACTGTTTGCATCTTGAGTGGTATGTTCAATTGTACCGCAACGCACTGATTGATGAATGAGTTATTGGTAGGACTCTTTTTGGTGGCATGAGCATGAAAATTATAACAAGAAAGAATTTATTATCTTACTATTTTTTGGGGATGATTCATGTTTGCACTGTTTTTTTTTTCTATCTCCCCCTTTTTCCGTGTGCGTGTAACATGAAGTACTCCAATTATCTGTCCAATTTTATTCTTGGTTTGTTAATAACACCGGGTTTCATGTGATTCAACAGTGTATGCTATATTACAGGTTAAAGGGTGTGGAGAGGCATCTTGTGACTCCATCTTTTCAGCACCCATACAAGGATACATGCTTGGTCTATTGTCCGCGTGTCTCTCCGCGCTTGCTGGTGTTTATACAGAATATCTGATGAAGAAGAACAATGACAGTCTCTATTGGCAGAATGTACAATTATACACGTATGTATATGCTGTTTCTCCTATGTTTTTCTTTTATACCACTACCGATCACGAGTTAAATTAACTAGTGTTGCATTTATATATTGATCAGATTTGGAGCAATCTTTAACATGCTGAGACTTATATGGGATGATTTTAGAGTAGGTTTTGACAATGGACCATGGTGGCAGCGAATTTTTTATGGATACAATATCACGACATGGTTGGTTGTTTTAAATTTAGGATCAACTGGTTTACTGGTGTCGTGGCTGATGAAGTATGCGGACAATATTGTTAAGGTGCTCATTTTTTGTACCATCTATATATGCTCTTATGCGGTTGCTTTAACAGACTAGCTATCAAAGTTATTATGCTAAGTGTCAAATTATTCTCAATTTTGCTTCCCAAGTTGGTGGTGAGATATATGCATAATTAGATGTGATCCATTTAGTTGCTCGCTTTTGTGGCTACGGAGTACGGATATATAATTTGTTACTTTTAATCCTGTTTTCCTTATTTAAGTAGATAGGGTAAAGGACAAAACAACTAATCAAACTCATTTGTGTGTGCAGGCCTGTCAATGGGTCACGTTCAGTCCGGGTACCATAAAACCCATGTCCGAGTCCAATTACAATAATTAAAACCCGAACCCGTAGGGTATTTCAAGCCAATACCCGAGCCCGGCCCATCGGGCTTTTAAGTCCATTGGGTATCATCCGTATACCTAACTCAAATACTATATTTTGATATTGCAACTTCGGTAAAATTTGTATATAAACAATGTTAAAAATATAAATTGGGCGGTGATGTTGTCAAGTTCACAATAAAAATATGCAAGAACATGTACATGTAATTATGTGGTGGATACCCAGTGCCAAAGGCTCCTGTACTCAAGCGCGAGAGGACTTCCCAGGCAGTCCCATCCTAGTACTATTCTCATGGCTTTCCGGGCTCTGGGGGTGGTCGATTAGTGCACACAGTCTTTCCCTCACATATGTGAAGAGGCCGGGACTGTTAGTAACCTGGTCGGGTTTGGGTAGTAAAATGCAAAACAATACCTGCATTAATAGGGTCGGCTCTGGCCGAAACCCATACCATTGATAAACCTCTGTGTGTGCGTGTTTATGTTTGCTTTGTTGTTGCTGTTTGGACCATTGTTGTTAAAAATCTTAAAATTCTACGATTTGAGTCCTGTTTCAAACCGAATCTCTCCCTTTAGGATTCAATTTATATTTCGATTCAAGCCGGCAAATACCGCAATTTGAAAAAAAATGTTCATTCCAGAATTATACTTCCACTATAATTACTTGGATCTACAATTTCAATCCTAATAATTTCCATACAAAATAAAATTATAACAAGAGAGAAAATAAAGTTTTTGGCTTAGATGAAGAAGTTTAATAATCAAAATTAATTTCAAAGTCTGTTTAAACTTTAAAATAAGGATTTATTGAATCAACGATTTATTATTTATATCCCATTTCGATTTAAAGTTTGAATTCTACGATTTACGGTTTGAATCTCATTTTGAAAACCGTGGTTTGGACTAGGCAAATCACCCCGCCATGATTTTGTTTCAACATTTCCAATATAATTATCCTTAATTTGTTGCACTTCTTCTCCAGGTTTATTCAACATCAATGGCAATGCTGCTGACAATGATTTTGTCGGTGTATCTTTTTTCTTTCAAGCCAACTATTCAGGTTGAGAAATCCTTGCTGGCTTTATTTACTATAAACTGTGGTTGTCATGTATTGTTTAATATACACTGTTTTCTTTTTCAGCTGTTTTTGGGTATTGTAATCTGCATGATTTCACTGCACATGTATTTTGCTCCAGTTCAAGTTCTTGTTGATTTGCCTGTAACTTCGAAGACAACTTCTGTTAATTTGAACCAAGTGTCAATAGAGCAGCAAGCGGAATCCTGAGTAAGCCTCTTTTTATAATGTTGTTGCATCTTTACACAACTAAAAGTGTTCTTGTATGGCAAAGAAGTTATGTTTCTTTTTAAATGATTGAGAAGAATGTAAAGACAATGATTTACTATAGTTGTCACGAACATCACCCTTCGACATGAAAGGTCAATTAAATGGCTGTATCATAATTCATTTTCGACTCACTTTTTAACTATTAGAAGTCTCTCAACTTTGGTTTTCTTCAACTATTTGGTCTGTTGCTCTAGATGCTTTTGAGTTTTAACTATTGTTCTTACATGTTCGCCCTAACCTAATCACCTCCATCGTATACAGCATAGTGGACTGCTTGGGGTACTATAACTGGGGGAAAATGTCTGCAGAAAACATCATCCGAGTTAAAAAGGAAATATGTTAGCTTAATACGATGGAATTTTCACGTTTGCCTGCACAAATTGCCTTTATTTGATTCAGTTTTTTGAACTCCTTGGATTTGGTCACCGCACGCAAGGATCCGTCTGTGTCATGCTTTGGTGGCTGAGTAACATCTGATATAAGAATCAGATTAAATCAATGCACCGTAATGATTCTATATCTGTTCCTGATGTCTAATCTCTCTATTTACTGTCAAGTGTTTTTAATCCACGAGTAATTGATGCCAAGCTCAGCTTTGCTTGCTTTCTTACCATGACTTTTTTTTTTTTTTTTTTTTTTTATAAAAAAAAAACCTTGCTTTGATGCTTATCTTTAGTTAACAAACAATTGATACTTTTGTAATGCCAATCTCTTGTGTAACATCAATTTATTATATAAAACAATTTATTCATTGTCACTGTATTCAACCTAGCTTCCTTCATACTGTAGCTCCTGGTTACCTTAACCTGGTTTTTTTATATTTCAAATTGTCTACGTAAGAAGGGCTTGATATCCATTCCTATGCGTGCCGTCGTTGTAACTACATCCTTTAGTGCAGCTGTAAACATGGAATTCTGACCGCATGTTCACATGTTTTTATATTCCTTTTTTTTTTTTTTTTTTTTTTTTTTTTTTGTGGGGGTGGGTTGGGGGGATCTCCATTTCAGAGGTGCTTTCTTCTACTGTTCTGGTAGGTTTATTCCGGCCGAATGCTACAGTTGAATCAATTAATCCCTATGTCTACAAATGTAGATACTAGGCGGTAATACAACTTAGGTATTTATCCAGAGAGGAAGTTATATGTTAGGATGCGTTTCTTGCCAACTATAACGGGATATTTGAACATGATATTTGAGCGTTACACGTTAATGAACAAAAAATGCGTTTTTTGTTGTAAACGGAGTATTTGAGCGTGTATTGAACGGGGTGTGTGTGTGTGTGTGTGTGTGTGTGTGTGTATATATATATATATTGTTAGATCCAAAATTGTTTCCAGCACCCAAATTGTTCAATTATGCAGAGATTTATATCAGAAAAAATGCAAGAAAAACAGGGAAGACACGAGATTTATAGTGGTTCGGCGTTAACGAGCCTACGTCCACTTTATATCTATGATTATACTTAAAATTCAAGTACAATCGATGATTTATCCCTCAACCTCACTTTTACAATGTTGATTCACTCAATAAATTCGAGACAACTCTGAACAGTAATAATAGAGATATGATAATGGTGGAGCCAGAACTCAGAATTGCCAAAAGGATCCTGAAAAATGCCAAGTCTGGAGCTATTTATAGCTGATATCTGCAGACGGATCGCGGTCATACGTGACACAAATCCCGAGGATCTCGGACTGGTTCGTAGCTTGATGGAGAAATAGTCAATATGGCCGTTGTGGATAGATGTCGTCAGATCCTGCGTTCACGGATCGTGGTGGACTTTGTCACCTTCACCACGTCTTCTGGGCTCGGATCGGATCGCGTATGAAAGGACGGGTCGGATCGAGGTGGTGTGAACGGATCGAATCGTGGTCATGGGGAGGCGATTGCGAACCGTAGAAGGTAGGGCGATCCGATCGGGTCTTCGAGGGCTAAAGGTGTGAAGTTTCATATTTTATTCGCATGCGAACCTTGGTGGGGTGGTCAAAAAGCTAGCCAACATTTTGCCCCCTCGAAGTATGTTTTATCAAGGATGAAACATGCTTCGAAACTGCGGAGATATCTTTTCACAGAACGATGCAAATCAGTGGTCGTAACTATTTGAAATGCCGTACTGCTTCAGAAGGTTACGTCCTTTGACTGGTATAAATACCCGGTCAAATCCTCAATCGTTTCCCTGTTCATTGGCTAATTCTCATCTCTGGAGTTTTTGGAAACTTCATCGTCCAATTACCACGTAAACTTTCAAATCTTCTTAAGCATTTCTGAATTTTTATTTCCGACAGTTTTTTTTTATTGAGCCGGATCGCCAGAACGCACCACGGTCCGTGGGATGGGATACTTGTTTTGGTCCAGTGATCATTTAAACTTTTCCGTGGATCGTTGTGGGCTTCCCTCCCCTTCAATTCACGAGCCACATGAGGAAGCGGCCCTCCTATTTCGTCGTTGGGCCTGGATCCATCGCCCAACACTCTCCACGATCCGAAAAGGACAAAAAATAGAAGGCCAAGGGTCACCGCCTGACCTATATAACTCGGATCCTCCCTCATTTTCCTTTCTCTTCCTCGTCCTTACTTCCGCCACCTACTCATCTAAAACCCTAAACTGATTTTCATTACAAAAATCCAGAGATTAAATAATAAAAAGAAAGGGTAAGACCATGAAGTTTTTGTTTTTCTTGTTCTCCCTTTATTTCCGTTAATTCTGCAGCGATGTGACCATGGTAATGGCGAGAGTACTGGATTTGACATCGGAAATGGGTTTAGTTTCATGAGTTTAAAGATGGAGAGGAGAAAAGAGGAGGAAGAAGAAGGAGCAAGTCGGGATGGTTCATGGTGATGGCGTGGGAATGGTTCGTGAGGGTGGTAGATGGAAGGATTAGGGTTTGGATAGCGAGCCGGGTCGTGGTAATGAGTGGGTCACTGGTTCACGAGAGTATAGGGAAAGGTGGATCGCGAGGGGTTATCACGATCCGTACCGGTTTCCACGATCCAATGCTCTTCCATGAGCTGGTGCTTTGCCGCGAGCCCACACCTGCATCACGATCCGACGATGCATCACGATCCAGACCCTGTCCCACGAGCCAGTTCGATGAACAATCTGATAGCATGTTTACCAAATAATGCAATGCAACTCTGATAAATCAATGGACAGTTAGGCTAGAGCCCTCGAGACGATCTTTCTGAACTGAACAACAACATAACTTGACAGCATATAACGACCATTATCCCGCTCATTTAACTAACTTCATGCTTCTTTTACATGTATGCACGGGCATATACACTTGCACTTACACACACGGGGAACGGGTAACTTGTGTTCTAATTTTTTCTCGTCAACACAGCTATGTCGGATAAACAAGTGACTGAGACATCAAGTGAAAGTACCGAATCAGAGACATTAATACATCATAACCCTGATGTGTTTTCCTCTGATTCAAATGAGGAAAGATCCGATCCTGATTACGAGACAGACACCAATATAGAGTCAGCAACTTCTGAGAGCACGTCCCTTGAAGATGAGGATGATCGAGCTCCTGATGAAATTCCGGGTGTTAAGAAAATAGAAAAATTCACAGATTCCTTACCCTCTAAGCTAGACGATATAAAACTTAAGAAGATATGTTTAAGACACGGAATTTCCTAGGACGACGTGAAAGTTCCAGAAAACGAAGATAAACCTCATTCTGCCCCAGAGGGGTACATAACCATTAGTCGACTCATGTGTTGGGTAGGGGCTATTCCTCCTTTTCCTCCACTTGTTGTTGATATCTTGAGACAGTTACACATTGCCCCCATGCAACTCCACCCGAATGCCTATGCGGCTTTGTATACTCTGTACGTTGCTTATATGGAGATTCTGCAGACCGGACTTACTCTTAAAGATTTGAAGTTCTATTACCATTTCAAACATCGTTCCGCAGGGCTCCCAATTTCTCTTTCTTCGAATCGGTTGCCAATAGAAAAGTTGTGACAGATGGTTATAGTAATATAGGGGATGTCAAATCTGACTGGTTCTATATAAAACATCAAGCCGGATGCGCGAGGAGGTGGCTACAAACAAGTATGTTTCCAACTTTTCCGCGTTTAATTCAAATGCATAACTTTAGTGCTAACGAACTATTTTGTTCCGCACAGATCACAACTTTGAGAGAACGGAAGGATTGATATACGAAGATCGAATGTCCCGTCTCCTCAAGAGTAACTTAGATTTCTTAAGGATTAAGAAATGTATCATCGACGAGAACCTTCACAAACACCGTCTTTTAGACATAAGGTTCGGAATTGGAGTGGGCGGTAAACCTTACAAGTATATACCCCCGACTGAGGGAGAAGGAACTTCTCAAGCTGTAAAGAAAACTACCCTTCGCAAGAGTCCTTCGCCGATGATTAATCAGGATGATGAGGATTTAAACGTATACAAAGGAGATGAGGGACGAGCCGATGAATCAAAGGAGGTTCCGACCTCTGAGGGGCAGTCTCCCTTAAGAACTTCATCGCCAGTTGAGTCTGTCGCCCAAGATGAATTAACGGAGGAACAAATACTCGGGGAATTAAATAAAATTCCTTTGCCAGACGATATTTATACTCAAGAAGATCTCGGAGGGGAACCAATTTTTCCCATCTCCGAAGAGACGAGTGCCCCAGTCGGAGAAAAAGAAGTCATCCAAACGAGGCTAACTCCGGGCCCTGGTCCGTTTAAAAAGAGGATTTCACGGGATGCACAAATCACATGCACCATTTATCATAACACTCATTTGCTACTGTAGCTTATAGTTCTAACATGCACTTATTTCCTTTGCAGGGAAAAGGTCTCGCAAGCGGTCTTATTCTTACCGTTCCCTTCGCGAGGGCACACCAAGTCTCCTTCCAGATCCCGAGCATACTCGTAGCGATAGTTGGGGAAGGGATAGTCGTCGGTCCTGGGATTCTCATCAATCTTATTCTGCACGATCTCGATCTCCACCAAAGCAAGGTTATGGAAAGTCACATAGTCGTCCATTGCCACCGGCTGGGGGAAAACAACTTCCTAGAGATTTAACTCCTCCGAAAAGTACTCCTTCTAATGCCCAATCTTCCAGAAAACACCCCGAGTCAGAGGGCAAGAACAAAGATGAGGGCATGATTATAGAAAAGGGGAAGACAACTCCTGTTTCCTCTAGTGAGCGTGGCTTGGATACTATTGCCGCAGAGGATGTTGCCCCCAGTTCTGAGATTATGGACAGGCTAGAGCGCTTGCGAAAGCAGTTCCCTGACATTTACTTTGAGAGGATGGTGTTCGTTCCAGATCTTGAACCGGTCCCCGAGGATTGGGACACAAAGGTGATAGGGTACGTCTGTCATGTGGCTAAATAATACGGGGTAATGAAGAAACATGCCGCTACACTTTCCACTACCATCCGCCAAATGGAGACGGACGCAGCCAGAGCCAGAGTAAAGATTGATAATGATGCTAGGGCTAGGAGCAAAATGGAGAAAGAACTAGAGGATGCACAGGCCTAACTGGCTTTAGCTCGGCGAGACGCAGAGAATTACAGGTCCGAGTTGGAGAGTGCTAGAGAGCGTTTTCGCAATGAGCTTGACTTAAATAGCCAGGAACGGGTGGCCCTAAGAAAGGAAGTGGATGATCCCAGGGCAGTTAATGTCGAGCTAAAGACAACACAAGAACGCTTTGCTGTTGAGAAGGATGCCTGGGAGAAAGAGAAGGCGAGCTTAAAAGATGGCCTCGCTCTCGCCAAAAAGGAAAACGAGATTTTAAATGATCAACTTGCTCAAGCTGAGGAGCGTGCAACTCTCGCCGAAAGTAATGCTAATAACGCTCTTGAGTCAGCAACTGCTGCAGCCGATAAGCTCGCCGAAAGAGAGAAATACATAGCTAGTTTTGAGGAACTGTTGTTCGACTTCTTTGGTCAGGTCATCAAGGCTTGAGACCTCTCTTGGATTCCAGACTATCATGTTACATTGGCCAATGTATGGGACGCAATTGTCGAGGGCGAGAAGCGGCGATTAGGGGTCGACGAGATTGACGAAAGCCAGCTGATGCAGACCTTTCTCAGAGGTGAAGAACCTGAGGCTTTGGAGGAAGGTAGACGCCTAATCCATGAGAAGATGGAGAGGGAGAAGAGTAGGCTCAAGGGCAAGGATAAGGTTGACGAAAGCTCGAGCTCGGTGGTGGAGCCCAAAACCTCTGAAGTTGAGGGATATAACCCCGATGATCCGTTGATCCCCTTGGCTCCTACTCCTCCGATTGTCGGGACCACCAGTACGAGTCTGGGAGATGAGTCGGCTGAAGGTATCTCCATATTCTCTCCACGGTTCATTAAAGCAATCGTAACTTGTCGTCGTCTCACGGGACAGACAACTGACATGGTCACATCTCCTTCCGATTTACTAACCTTTGCTTCTCATGGTGTAGGTACCAAAGTGGTCGAAAAGGGTGCAGAGGAGAAGGCAATGGCAGAGAAGGTTGATGTCTCTCCGGGTTCTGGTGTTAAAGTTTCCGAGATTCCAAAGCAAACCGAGGGCTCAGCAAGTGACAGAGTTACGGTAGTACCCATGGAATCTGGCACTGGCGCTCCTGCAGATGCCGAGATTATTGTTGCTTTGCATGACACAGATGACGGTCATGGGGATGAGGAAGAGGAGGTAGAAATCATAGACGAGGCCAAGGATGATGATAGTGAAACCTTGGCTGACATACAAGCCAGGAAGGAAAAGCAGTTGGTTCTTAGGAAGGGGGAACAGGATCCTGTATTTGTGCCCCCTATTTCTGAATCGACCCCAATACTGGGTTGGCTATAAGATTCTCTTCCAAATCAATAACTTCACAACTTGCCTTCGAACCCTCTAGTCCTCCCCCGGAGCCTCTTGTCGATAAGAGGAAAAGGAAGAAAAGTGACCGCTCTGGTACTGATAAAGAGGAGTTGGAGAAACAGAAGAGGGACAAGAAATCAAAGCCATCTCCCAAGCGTAAATAGAATGCAGTTATTAGCTCATGTTTTAGTTTTAGGATTTCCTTTGGCCAAAAGATGTAGTCGTGAGATTGGCCCTCACTTTTGTTTAGCTTCTCGTTCTTTGTAAATCCACTTTCAGTAAATAAAAATCTATTTCTTTTGCACCACTGTGTTCCTGCGAATTCATCATGTTAGCAGAGCCTAAATGGTCATAACTAAAATATTCGTAGTTAACTATTAAAGTCATAAGTAACAATTATTAATCATGACCGAAACAATTATCGAAAAATACGCGTGCTAAGTAAATGTGTAGTGGTGCACGTATATACCCATAATAAATCGTCATTATAGTGTCTGGCCAGGGCTTATTGGCGATCAATTAGGATTATATCCGTACTATCCCGATCTTTCAACGGGGTAATGATTCTTGCGGCGCTAAGTCTCTAGCGCTTTTATACTCTCTCGATCCTTCAGCGGGTTAGAGTTCATGTGGCGCTAAGTCTCTAGCGCTTTTATACTCTCCTGATCCTTCAGCGGGTTAGAGTTCATGTGACGCTAAGTCTCTAGCGCCTTTATACTCTCCCGATCCTTCAGCGGGTTAGAGTTCGAGCTCGATTCTTGGTATGCTCACCGATCCTTCAGCGGAGCAGAAGATCTAGGGGCGCTAAGTCTTTGGCGCCTTTATACTCTCCCGATCCTTCAGCGGGTTAGAGTGTTATCAAGGCGGTTTTATCATGGTGTACCTTCACGCCTTGGGGACGTTATCTCCACGTCCTTCATACTCTCTCCCTGATCTCGGGAGTTAGAGTGCAAGCAGTAGTGCGATTTACCTCGCTGCACCTTTTGGAGCTTTAATTACCGGGAGCCTTCCGATCTGACAAACGGCATTTTGAATCAGCTGTTTTGAGATTACTGCATAAATTTAAACAAATCTTGAAATGGTAACAGTTTATATTGATCAAAATAAAAGAGTAGATAAGAAATGGTGCAGTAAAGGTAAATGACACGCTATATTTTTATAGTGGTTCGGTCGAATCATGACCTACATCCACTTTATAATCTTCTGTTCAAATAACTAGACTGTTTTAGGCAAGTCGAGCCTTTTTACATGGTTCTAAAAACAAAAGAGTAGAACTGACATTTTTATGTCAAATAAGGCCGCAAATGCTGGGCATTCCACACTCTGGGGATTTCATCTCCATCTACGGTTGCTAGCTTGAAGGTTCCATTATCAAGCCTTCGTAAAATGGAGTACAGTCCTTCCCATTTCGGGCCCATATGTATTGGGGGTGGAAAGACGCGCTTCAGAACCAAGTCTCCAGGTTCAAATGTCCGAGCTCGTACTCTTCTGTTGTAATACCGAGCTATTTGTTGCTTGTGCCTCAGGGCACGTAAGTCGGCTTCGTCCCTCTTTTCCTCAACCATGTCCAGGGATTCAAGGAGCAACTCATTGTTGGTCATCGGATCGTAATAAATGGTTCGATGAGATGGTACTTCCAACTCGATCGGAATAACTGCTTCGGCTCCAAAAGCAAGGGAAAATGGGGTGTGATCCGTTGCCGACTTGTAGGTTGTTCTATAGGCCATAGTGCCAGGTGTAATTTATCAACCCACATGGCTTTGGCCCTCTTTAATCTTTTCTTTAGAATGGATTTGATCACCTTGTTTGCCGCTTCAACTTGTCCGTTCGATTGCGGATGTGCCACTGAGGTGTATCTTTTGTCGATGTGATACTTCCGACAGAAATCTTGAAACTTTGTGCTGTCGAATTGGGTCCCATTACCGGTTACGATGATTTTTGGAATCCCAAATCGACATATAATGTTCTTAACGACAAAGGTGATCACTCGCTTGGTTGTGATCGTGGTCAAAGGCTCTGTTTCTACCCATTTAGTAAAATAATCCACGGCCACAATAGCGAACTTTGCTCCGCCCTTTGCTATGGGAAGACTCTGAATAATGTCAATTCCCCACATAGCAAAAGGCCACGGGCTTGTCATTGTCTTCAACTGGTTATGTGGCGCCCTAGGAATTTTGGAGAACTTCTGGCAAGCATCACAACGTCGTGCATACTTGGCTGCATCCTTGTTTATAGTGGACCAGAAATAGCCATATCGCAATATCTTCTTCGCCAATGTTTGCCCTCCAGTGTGGTCGCCACACTCACCTTCATGGACTTCCTTCAGTACACGCTTGATGTCGTCATGGGCGATGCACTGGAGGAGAGGCATCGAGAAACCTTGTTTGTACATGACTTCGCCTTGCAACACATCGAGAAGCCTTCCGTATAACTGCACGCCTCTCACTTTTCTTTGTTGGGAGCGTTTCATTTGTCAAAAAATTCTTTAGGGGGGTCATCCATGACTCCCTTTCAGGTTCAATCTCTAGTACCGAATCAACTTCCATCTGATCCACGCTAGGGAACTGTAGTACTTCAATCGGGATTAGCTCCGTATGTTCTGGATTATCGGAACTAACCATCTTTGCTAACTTGTCTGTTCTTTGATTCTCTGCTCGAGGAATGTGAGATATATTGTGGTGGTCAAAACCATCTAGTAACTTCCTTACTTTTTCCAAATATGATATCAACATTGGACTCTTTGCCTGAAACTTTTCATTAACTTGGTTCACGACTAAATTGGAGTCACAAAAGATGTCTAGCTTTGTTATCCCTAGTTCCTTTGCAAGCTTAACCCGGCAATTAGAGCTTCATACTCAGAATCATTATTAGTTGCGTGGAACTCCAATCTAAGAGCGTAATATATTAGTCGTTTCTCTGGAGTTTCAAGAACCACTCCGGCACCAGATCGTCTGTCATTTTTAGCCCCATCAGGGTATAGTTTTCAGGCATTAGGGTGAAGGAGTAGCTTTGGCGGATCGTCTTCCTCGGTTACCGCATCATCTTCTGGGATGGTAAATTCTGCTATAAAGTCTGCAAGTGTCTGCCCTCTTATCGACCTCCGGGGTTGGAAGCTCAGGTCGAATTGACTCAGCTCAATGTTCCATTTGAGCAACCTTCCCGAGGCTTCTGGCCTTTGTAGAACTTGCTTAAGCGGGTGATAAGTATAAACAGTGATGGGATGAGCCTGGAAGTAGTGACGAAGCTTCCTAGATGCAATCAGCAAACTGTACGCAAGCTTTTCTATTTTTGGGTAATTTCGTTCTGCAGCTGCCAATTTCTTACTCACATAGTACACTGGTCTTTGCACCTTATCCTCTTCTCTCACCAAAGCCGAACTGATTGCGTGGGATGGCACTGCCAAATACAAAATAAATCCTCGTGATCCACAGGCTTAGACAGTATCGGGGGTCTTTCAGATGATTCAACAGATTCTGGAATGCTTCTATACAATCAGGAGTCCATGTAAAGTTGCGCTTGCCTCGCTTTATTAGCTCGAAAAACGAGATATATTTATCTGTAGCTTTTGAGATGAATCTGCTGAGCGCTGCCACTTTTCCAGCAAGGCTTTGCACATTTTTAATCTGTTTTGGTTCTTGGATATTTCGGATTGCTGTAATTTGGTCTGGATTGATCTCAATTCCGCGCGAGCTTACAATGAACCCTAGGAATTTTCCAGACGATACCCCAAATGAGCACTTCAAAGGATTCAATTTCATCCCATATTTTCGGAGAATTCGAAACATCTCTGCTAAATCGCTAGTATGATCAGATGACTGTCTGGACTTTACCAACATATCGTCGACGTATACTTCCATTGTTTTCCCGATTTGGTTGTAGAACATCCTATTCACCAACCGCTTATATGTAGCGCCGGCATTTTTCAGACCGAAAGGCATCACCACATAGCAGTATAATCCCAAATCTGTAATGAAGCTGGTATGTTCTTGGTCTGGGACATGCATGTGGATCTGATTATACCCCGAATAGGCATCCATAAAAGAAAGGAGCTCATGACCCGCGGTTGAATCTACTAATTGATCGATTTTAGGCAATGGGAAGCTATCCTTCGGACAGGCCTTGTTTAAATCAGAGAAATCGATGCACGTATGCCACTTTCCATTGGCCTTTTTTGCCAAAACCGGGTTTGAAATCCAGTCAGGGTATGTTGAATCTTTAATAAACCCGTTACTTCTCAGCTTTTCGACTTCTTCTTTCAAGGCGGCAGACCTTTCTGGACCAAGCATCCGCCTTTTCTGCTTGACGGGGGATGTTTCGGGTTAATGCTTAACGAATGACTCATGATCGAGGGAGATATCCCACACGTCTGCATGGGTCCAGGCGAATACATCCAAGTTAGTTTTCAGGAAATTTGTTAATTCCTTGGCTCGAACAGGATCCAACTGGGACCCAATCTTCAGGACCTTCTCTGGGTCACTATCATCGATTGGTACATCCACAGTTGCTTCATTGGGAGTCGTCATTCTGCCCCCAGGCTCTTCATCCTCTCTGGGATCTATGTCCTCGGGCAACTCTCTGGGATCTATGTCCTCGGGCAACTCTCTGGGCGACCCTCCCGAAGGTATTTCCTTTAGTTGCTATGACGATTCCTCCCTTGGAGGGGAGGAACCATCTTTTGCTTCTACATCTTTCCTTTTGCGAAGCAACTTTAACTCTGCAATGTTACATGCTCATGCAACAACTTGATCTCCTCTAACTATACCCACACCGGAATTCGTTGGGAACTTCAACAATAAGCACCAGGGTGCAATACAGGCCCTGAATTTGACTAGGGTCGGTCGACCTAAGAAGGCATTGTACATCGATTCAATATCCAGGACCACGAAGGGGAGGATCCTCACTTTCTGGCGTTCTCCTTCCCCAAGGGTTACTGATAATTCAACGTATCCCATTGGATCGGTCGAGGCCCCATTAAATCAACGTATCCAACCTTCACATGGCTTCAAATCCTTCGGCTCGAGTTTCATTTGGTTGAATGTTTTTTTGAACAGAATGTTGACTGAACTCCCATTATCTACCAAAACTTAATGAACTATAGCTGGGCCGATGGTGACAGTGATCACCAATGGGTCCTCAGTTGGGGAGTGTACTCCAATACTCTCTCGCTCGCGAAATATGACGTCATCGGACATCGTCTTTTGTTGCTTAACCGGAGCGTTGTCCTCAGAGTTGCTACATTCCCCCACTTCGAAATGCTATTTAGCTGCGTTTATGTATTGGTCCATAGCTCTGAAACTATGCCCTGCCAGGTGAAGTCCACCAACTATGGTATTGATAACGATATTTTTTTCTTTTTGCTGAGCCCTCGATTTGGCAGCGGGTTGGCTTTGGTTCGGGTCTTGTGCGGCTTGTCCCCTGTCCCTAGGAGTCACCTTATACTCATCTAGCTTCCCTTTTCGGAGCAGTCTTTCAACCACGTCTCTCAAGTGACGACATTCGTTTGTGGAATGACCATGGATCTGATGAAAAAGACAAATTTTCCCAGTTTCACGCTCTTTCTCTGTAGAATCTCTCGGAGGAGGCCTTTTGTACTGGAGGACATTATATGTATCCAGGAAGATGTTTTCCAACGTATCATTTAACGGTGTGAAGCTCTCAAACGGTCTGGGTCAGGGTCTCCTCTGAGAGACATTTCCTCGATTTCTTTTCCGATTATTGTCATTATTGTTCCCTGATTGGCGACCGCTACCTTGATTATTGTTCCCGACGTTAACTTTAACTTTTGCTGAGCTATCTCCTGTTTGCTTGATGACCACGTTGCTTTGGATATCTTCCTTATCTATAGCCTTTCTTTTTCGATTAGCGTATATCTCCTCCCGACGCAAGCTAACGTTAGCTTTTTCATAAAATATTTCTCTGGTCAGGGGTGGCTTACCAGCCAGATATCTTCAAAACTCGGTATCTTTATCGACGCCATCGATCAGGGCCATCAACACAGTTTGCTCATGCGGATTTTTGACTTCTGTGACAACCAAGTTAAAACGATCCAAATACGACCTCAGACTTTCGTCCGATCGTTGTTTAATAATGGATAGCTCAATTACGTTCTTAGACCTCTGGGCATGAAGACGAAATTGGTTCACGAATTTCTCACTCAACTCCCTGAAGCTGGATATTGACAGTGTCGGCAAGCGGGTAAACCACAATAACGCCACATCTTCCAGGAATATAGGGAATGCTTTGCATTTTACCGCGTATGTAGCTGCAGCGACATTCATTGACCAGGAGTATCGCATTAGGTGCTGGATGAGGTCAGTTCTGCCCGTATAGCGATTCATGGTTGGCATATTGAAGCGCCTCGGGAATGTAACATCCAGTATGTCATCGGTAAAAGGTGACTGCGATCTATGCCACAATCTTCATTCCTCTGTCTACGGCTATCTACCCTGACTTGCCTAATCATTGCTTCAACCTCTGCATGGGTCATGGTAGATTCGGGATCAACACTTCTTGCTCGACGGCCTCCTCCAGCATTTCTTTGACGTGCTGCTACAAAGTCTGGGCCCTGAGCAGAACTCCCCTGCCCCCTGTTGCTGCGGTCGATCACGCGACGAGTGGGAGGCACGCCATTCCTTGGTGGTAGAACGGACTCATTTAAGTTGCGGTTACTAGTTCCCTGATTAAGTGTCTCTTCTTCACGAGATGGAAGTGATCCAAATCGAAGCTGTTCTATGTTCTCGGCCCTTTCTAACGGTGGCCATCGTCGTTTCCTTCGAGGCTCTTCAGATGACGACGTATGTTCCGGAGAGAAAGGGTGAGCTGGAGGTGGTGAAACCTGTCTTTGAATATCGTCAATTCTTCTGCCTAGGGCAGTAATATTTTAACGCAGCAACGAGCTCTTCGGCCTTTGAGCGGCCAGTTCATCGGTTTTGTCTGTCCAATGCTTCAAGTATTCGAGTCAGATGTCCTTTGGTAACTGGGGCTGAAGGGTCGAACTGGTCATCTTCATCTTCTCTTATACACAAGGAACTTGAACCAGGTTGAGCAGAAGTATCAGCACGGGCGGAACGAGCCATAATTTCCTTCCCATGTCGGGTAGTAGTCTGATTATCCGTTCGAATCGTGGTCCTCCTATGCTGGTGGCTCGCGGTACCCTCCTGGCGTCGGTTCGTGGTAGTTCCCTGGGATCGGATCGCGGAAGGGTTAGTAGGGGGGATGACGTTATCTTGGGATCGTGTCGTGACACCTTCAGCTGCTCTGGTCGCCATGCCTTCATTGGATCGGATCGCCCCCTCTTCTCCACGATCCGGGGACAACACTTCGATCCGCTCCTGAAGCTCTCTTCAATTGCTTTGTTCGTAGCTTCAGTCGCTTGGGAAGCTCGTACTTCCTTAGACTTCTTTCCAGCCATGATATCTGAGCTTTACTGAAATCTTCGAAAATCGAAACAGTGGAGTTTTGGACCGTTTTCTTCGAACTTGATTATCCGAATAATAGAACTACAATCCAATATGCTGAGACTTTATTCTCAGTGAAAGCACCAAAATGTTAGATCCAAAATTGGTTCCAACACCCAAGTTGTTCAATTATGCAGGGATTTATATCAAAAAAATGCAAGAAAAACAGGAAAGACACGAGATTTATAGTGGTTCGGCGTTAACGAGCCTACGTCCACTTTATATCTATGATTATACTTAAAATTCAAGTACAATCGATGATTTATCCCTCAACCTCACTTTTATAATGTTGATTTACTCAATAAATTCGAGACAACTCTGAATAGTAATAATAGAGATATGATAATGGTGGAGCCAGAGCTCAGAATTGCCAAAAGGATCCTGAAAAATGCCAAGTCCGGAGCTATTTATAGCTGATATCTGCAGACGGATCGCGGTCATACGTGGCGCAAATTCCGAGAATCTCGGATTGGTTCGTAGCTTGATGGAGAAATAGTCAATATGACCGTTGTGAACAGGTGTCGTCAGATCCTGCATTCACGGATCGTGGTGGACTTGGTCATAGCCTTCACCACGTCTTCTGGGCTCGGATCGAATCGCGTATGAAAGGACGGGTCGGATCGAGGTGGTGTGAACGGATCAGATCGTGGTCATGGGGAGGCGATTGCGAACGGTGGAAGGTAGGGCGATCCGATCGGGTCTTCGAGGGCTAAAGGTGTGAAGTTTCATATTTTATTCGTATGCGAACCTTGGTGGCGTGGTCAAAAAGCTGCCCCCCCCCCCCCCCCCCCCCACACACACACACACACACACACACACACATATATATATATATATATATATATATATATATATATATATATATATAGACACACACACACTGCAATTTTAATTTATTTGTTTTGAATTAATTAAATACTGATTTTTAATTGGACTGTTAAACTTAACTAGCGAATGTCCTTAAACCTTTTTAAATAACAATATAATTGATGCAAATACATCAAACTTTTAACCCAAAGTTGAAAATTCAAAATTCAATCCGTAGATTGTGCTTGATACATAACTATATATTATAACAGCAAAAACATGAAAAATGGGATGAAGGTAAAATTTGATCCTTGGTTAGTCTACAGCAAAGCTTGCAAATGCACCAACCAAGCTACATGTGTTTTCATTATGTAGTATGTTCAGATAATTTAATGATTTTGCGTCGGGCACGTCCGGCGTAAGCGGACCAATTCCTAACATTTGGTTTGGCTGTTGGTGGACCTGGTAAACCGCATTCACGTGTTGGATGCGAAGACAATGGTAACAAGGTTTTTTTCCGGCTGCGAACAATACCTTAGTATGTCATATTGCAATTACCTGGTTAATGTTTTGCTGTTCGGTATTTTATGCTAGCAATTAATTAATATATATATGTTGTTCAATGATTGCTGAATCTCAATTCCAAAATGCCTACTGACATCCGTAAAATGGAGTCTGAGTTTCCAATACCATTTTTTCTTTTTTAGTTGTGTCATCAAACATTTGGGTCTTATTGGTAGAATCCAGAGGCTCACATGAGGTCCTCTTATTTTCATCAATAGGGCAGTACTGTCACGTGGACACCACAATGTTAACAAACTCCTACTGTGTAAAAATGCACCACATTTTGACCCTGTTTTGTAGTTCACTAGATACTCATCACACCCGCTGCATGGTGGGAGACCTCGTGAGCTGAGTCATGGCCTATGTACAGTATCATAGAAATTTATCTTTGCAAATGATATGCTTAGCGTCAAAAAATCTCAGCTGAACAACAAAGCAAAAAGTACAGTAAAATCCGATTTAGCAAAACATTTTCATTATTTTCTGATATAGACCAGTACTTGCTGCATATATTAAAATGACAGTGAAAAACATAGAAATATTATTCTGCATAACAGTATTAACACCCAAGTAGTGGTATAAATAATAACATCAAGAAAGCCAAAGGAAACAACCCATAGCAAAATTCCTCTTCTGCTCAAGATTACCAACAACGGGCAGTCCATATTCCGTAAGAAGGCGATCGAGCTTCCATTCAGGCATTGATTCATAGTCTGATTTAGTGTACCTTGGATAATGCAGTGGCATTTGGAAGTAGTTGTAGTCTCTACCACAGCTTTCATTTTTGTCATACTGAGTCTTCATTGCAGGTTGTGTTGCTCCCATTGTTGTAGACATTTCTATTTCTTTTTGGAAAATAGGATAAGTGTCTTTTGTTGAGATGAAATCGCAAGAAGGAAACTGCAATTTATAGAAGAAGGTAAGTGTCAATTAGGTTGGTTGGTTGCAATTATGAGAGGGAGAAAGAATTGATAGTGTGTGCATTGCCTAACTTATTGGGGGTCCGGTGAGCAATGCATTCAATGTTTTTTGTTTTATTACTATTTTCGAAATGAGCTTCGTTTTATTGTGTGCGTTTTTTTTCTTTTTTTTTCTTTACTGAAAAGGGTTGAACAGAGAATAATTTCACATAAAATATATATGTAAATGATTGAGAAATATGTACAAAGACATGGTTACATGTGATAGTGTACGTTCTCGATATATCTGTCGGGTTAGAAGACAATAAACAAGTGAGTCACGTTATAGCAATTTTGTTTTTTATATGAACTTTGCTATGTTATGTAAAGCTAAGGTTAGAAATAAATTTCATGGTTTACTTCTTAATCTCTATTTCGATAGCCGGTACGTTCATTTTCTTCTTGATGGGTTGAGTACGCATTAATGCTTGATTGATACATCGATGCCTTGTATTTGGAATTTTGCCATCGGATATTTGCAGTCAAAATCTATGGTGACGGGTTCAGAGATATGGGTAAATATAACCAACCGTTCCTAGTTTTGAAACTTATAATCACATCCAAAATCTATGGAATAGTCAACAATAGAGATTTAACTGTCGCACACAATCTTTAAAATAGAACAGCAAAAGAGTGAACCGAAAAAGCAAGAACAGGTTCAGTCCAAATCAAACTACTGTCAATACTCAATATGGATTTATAAATTTTTTTATCTTCCTAGGATTACATCACTCTGTCAGCGTAATGACCCTGAGATCTATGTGAATGATCAGATTTTTATTTCAATATGGTTAAAAATTATGAAAGTAAAGAAGCATAACATAAGAGAAAACTTGAATGACAAATAAAATTAACAAAAACTTAACATATAACGTATAATCCACAACACCCAGATATAGTTTTTAATTGGGCACACCAAACCGAATGGGTATTCGTGTTTTGTCCTATAAGATTTTCAGACGTATATGAATTTAACAAAGAATTGGCTCGGAAATTGTTCGTAAGCACCGAACAACGGACGAATAAGGTTCGAATAATAAAAAAAACTTTGAACATTTTCGAATGGATATATTTTGGTATATTTTTTATTGTTTTAAATCATGTTCTAAATGAGAATTATACGGACATGAACCGAACAGCTTATCCTTCGAATTGAGTCGTACAATGGATTGTCCTGTCCTATTAACACCCCTTAGCATGATAATAGCAAAATGAAACAGTATACAACACTTGAAGCATTAAACACAGAACAGTATAAATTGATTATTGCTTCTAAGTCTATGTTTAGCTCTTGCAACAACGTTGAAATTCTTTTAAACGATCAACAAAATGAATCGCATGAAAATATCTATGTTTAACACTTTTTGTTTCGGTTTTTTACTTTTACGTTTTTGTCCATAGAACATTTACATGACATGTATTTTTGGAAAATAATTAATTTATAAAATGACGTAAAACATATAAATTACAACTTTTAATATTATGATTATTTGTTTTAAGGACACATTTTAGAAAAAAATTAGATCTAAAAACAAATGGCTTTTGCTATGTAAATTAAGGACAACTTTTATGTTGTAAATGGAAGAAGTTCAAATATTTTGAACTAAGGACACAAATTGACATTTCACAACAAAGTGAAAACAATAAAAATTAATACAAAGTTGTTTTCTTGTGATTATAAGACTAAAAGTCAATAAAAATTAATTATGAAACGTATTTTATTTCGTTAATATAAAGAAAAAAAAAGGATATTAAAAAATTCAGGACGGAAAACTAAATGTTTATAACTTCGTTATTTACAGTATAACTTTTTTATGGTGTAAATGAGATTAGCTTTAAAATAACTTAATTTTGTATTTGGATGATATAATATAAAGGTATATTTTTAAGTTATAAAGCTACATTCACTTAGCTTTCCGAGCTGATTATTTTCATATGTTTATAATACATCAATTGACTAAAATAATTTTAAAATCACATTTTTTCTTTTAATTTCGAGAGTTATTTTTTATTTTATAAATTAGCTCAGTAATAACAAGAATAAAGAATTAAAGTGAACTTCAAGTTAACATATAGAATTTGGTCTTTGTTCTTAATCTAATTATTAAACTTAGTTGTTCTTAAATCTAATTTTTTTTCTTGAAATATGTCCTTAAAACTAAATACCCTGTTAATATTTGTGTTTTAGAAAGTACAAATGGATAGGAAATAATTAATCATGTATATGTTGTCCCTCTTAGAAATTACAAGTTACAACAGTGCAACATTTTATTTTTCTAAGGTTATCTTGTCATTTTATTATGAAGGTGGAAAACATAAAACACAAAAAGGTGGGCTTGCGGTAAATGGTTCATGATAAACAAGAATGGAGCATTTAAGGGGCATTTATACATGGGTAAACGAGATAATTAAGGGTAAACTAATATTCAAGTGGCGAAAATGTTCGATGCCAGCAAGACGCGGCGCAAAAAAAAAAAAAAAAAAAGCCATGTAAGGTCCATGAACCATACCAAAATGACCTGGTTTGATTTTAATTTTTGGGTTTCGTATTTTTAATTTACACTTAGAAATACTAAAAAAACAAGAAAATAAAATTTATAACTTTTAGTTATTCTAACCATCAACGGATAACGTTGGAGTTTGAATGGTTTTCGCATTCTTCTTTATTTTTTAGAATATAAAAAATAAAATAAAATTGTTTTTTCTTTGTTACATGTTAATTTCATTTTTTAATATTGTTTATTTTTTTACAATATAATATACACATTTTTATTTAGATAAAAACACATAACACTGAGTGAATATTATATTGGATTTGGCTGACATTGTTTTGAATGGGTAGGAATAGGTTGGATAAGGATGATAGTAAATGTTGAAAATGTTAGTGAACTATTAAATTTGTGATAGGGGAATTGAAAAAGATAGGAGGGATATATCATCAGTAAAAACGAATAATGATTAATACAAAAATATAACATTAATAGCTACAAGCTCAACAACGTAGAATCTGAAGATATCGCGCATTATAACATTTTTCGATAACGACAGAACAATTGGGCAATAATGACATTTGATTTGAATAAATATATAAAAAATATAAATCATTTGTTTAGTCATTTTATAGCAACTGTTTGATAGGTTACCTTTGCATCGGGCAACTAAAACAAAATAAAATTCACGAGAATAGAGCGAGATGGAAGCCTCTGGAATTTTTTTTTTTTTCCTCTGACATGCAATCAAGGCATTAAAAAAAGGAGGAATAAATTTGTCCATACTGGATTGAATGAGCACCGCTGGCCTCGTAAATTTGTGTGAACCCCAGCCACGAACAGAAACTTCAAATTTGGCAAACACGTAGTAAGCAAAATCTCCAAGGGATGACAATAATAGTGTATAGCTAAGGGCATTGGACTGAAGGCAGAAGCTACTAGAATAACAATGAGGTGGTCCTATGATTCATCCCTATTTTGATCCGTTTAGACCGATATTATTAGATCTTCGGAATAGATAGACCCGTGATCTGCTTTTGTGAGGTTCGGATCTATGATAGGATACATGGCTGATCCATCTCATCGTCATGTCTAGTGTTTGTTTGATGATTAATCATCGATTAAACAAGCGATTGATTGACGGTTGTGCATCCATCTTTCTCGTTCAGCAGTCAACCATCGATCAAAAACATCAAGATGTCACTAAATGCAAATCAAGGTGTCCTCAGTGACACGGTAATAATGTTAGCCTCTGCCTAGCGGGTGCGGATCACCTAGACTCAATTTATGATCCAATTTTCCTTGATTCGATGGTCCGCACCAATTAAATCACCCCATTTGGAGTGATTTACATTTTACTTTCTGAAATTCGAACGTAATTCAGGAGAGCAAAATGTAAATTCCTCCAAAATGAGGTGATTTAATAGGTTACCAAATCAGGTGAAATTGGGTCGAGATGATCCCAACCCCTACCTAGCAAGTCTTATTGTCAACCATAGATTGCGTACTATCTCGTTTCACTGTTAGGACTTAGGAGGTGGTAACATTTACAACATCATTTAATGCTGTCCCTTTCCTATTGTAGCGTTGCTTTCCATACCTCCGTGTCTGCCCCAACAAGATAACAACTGCAGCCAAAAATATGTGGGCAAAATTTACAAGCATGCAAATATGCAATTCAGTCGTTGCACACACTGTGAAATGCACGGACGTTAATCGATTTGCAAAATATTTTCCTCATATAAAAGATATAAAAGTCGTGAATTACGGAGTGCCAATCGCATTTACGTGTTATGTGTAATGGACTTTAAGGCTAATACACTAGACGAAACGTAAATAGTGTACGTCAATTATTTAAAGATTAACTTGTATTTTAATTTTATCTACTTAGATTGATAACATGAGCCTTTTCGCTAACATCAGATTACACACTTGATATTATCCAGCTTTTAGCGCCGCGCACCCCCCCCCCCCCCCCCCCTCCTGTTCCAGATGGTAAGTACGGCAAAATTTCAAACCTGATTTCGCTTCTAAATCCAGCATAGTAGAGACCTTCAAAAATTCAAAGAAAATTGAATATTATCATGTAAAAATAAGGTCGGATCTAATGCACAAGGCTCCCGCTTGGTAATGACTCCGCGGAGATCAATTTTACCCAGCAAAAGACCGTTTTCACTGTACTTTGAAAACCGTTGGGGTGTATCTGATGGTGTGTGAAATCAAATATTATAATTTCAATATTATACTGAAAAGAAATCTGTGTCAACCCAGATTGTAGGAGACTGAATATACGGTAACTTCAAATCAGTATAGAAATCCTAGTGTGTTGTTTGCTTTACTGCTTTTACTTATTACTCTACGTATGTGTTTGATTCTGTGATTGGTATATATTTGGGGTTTGCATCTATTTTTGTTTAATTCAAAACGATTGCATAAAAATTATAAAATCCTACTAAACACTATTATTCCCCCTCTAGTGTTATATTTGTCTTAAGATCCTTAATTTGCATTTTCCAACAATTGGTATCGGGGAACAATTGTTTAACTCAAATTATTTTGAATTGTGAAGTGTTAGAAAATATTTTGGGTTGCAAGAACACGAGATTAAATCTTTTAGATTTCAAAATTAATGAACATGACCAAGAGACCATTCACCATATTTTTTAGAACAATGAACATTTGGAATTTAAAAGCCGAAATTTTCGACCAAAAGTAAGGATTGTTAATTTACTTCTTCAACATACCATCACACCTCGTTTGAGAAATTTCAATAAACCTACAATGAAAGTATGCAAAGCTCTTTTTGCAATTTTTGAAAATTATGAGATCAGGGCTCAAATTATTTTTGATGGATTTCTAGCCAAATTTTTCAATGGGTGAAAATACGTTGTATCATGGAATTTACCTCACACATATTTTCAACTTTTTTGCAATTGATTTCGAACGAGAAGAGGCTTTTTTTTTTTTTAAGATATTTAATTCCGAAAACATATCTCTTATGAAGATTCTACTAGTGTTTCAACTAGAGCAATCAACGGATGATTTCGGATATGAATAGTGCCATATCCGTATCCAAAACTATTTTCGGATATCTGCATCCGTTTATTTTTCGAATATCGGATATGCATATACGCTTAATTTTCGGATATGGTCGGATATCAGGTATTTATCCGCTTCGCCAGTAATTAATAAGTTTAAAAGTATAAATAAAAAAGTATAGGTCAACATAAAATAAATTTTATACTAATGTTTATAAAAAAACCAGGAAATAAAGAAATGTGATGATGAAACATTGTTTTATACTGCTATCCATAAGCATATCAAAAAATATTCCAAAATTAAACACTAAAACTAGCATTTTCACTAAAAATGGACAAATATTTATATCATAGTAACATCTAACAGTTACAAAATGATTATCAACTCTTTTTTTCTATTTTGAGTTATATATATTACGTCAGTTAGTCGGACATATATTTTTCAGATACGGATACCATTATAACCATATGATATGTATCCGAAAAGCTTTTCGGAAGTTGGATATCCGTATCTACTTTTCGGATAATGTCGGATAACGGATATTTATCATATTTTCGGATACAGATTCAGATGGATATCGAATTTTTCAGGTATTCATTGACAGCCCTAGTTTCAACCATATGAAACGCTTGTGGAAAAAGAGGAAAGGTTGGCTCGAGAAGAAGAAGAAGAAATAGAAATTAACGAAGAGGAAGAAGATGAAAAAACTTTCCTGGAAAGCATAGAATGTCCCGCTAGTACGTCTAATCCATCCAATAAAATCCTCCTTTAGAACCAAAAGATAATAGCAAAAAATCAAAAGATTTTAAAGAGATCTTTTAGTAAAAGATGGAAAATATCTCTTCAAAGATGAACAAGTTTTTCGGGAAAGTTATTCGCTAGCTTGGATTGTCTTTATCTTAATTATCCTCCGCTGAATTCTAGTTTTATTTCCTTGTTGTAGTAGTTTCTGTTTCATTATCGTATTTCCATTTCTTGTTATGTATCATCTCTATGTATCGTTATTAAAATTATCAATCAAGTTCTTATATTTTTGTTTATTACCTCTAAAACATCTCTAAAATAGTCATTAGAGTGTTATAAACCAGTATACATAAACCAAAACAAAAAAAATCACAAAATATCCAAATTCAAAAACTATAGAGGATATGTCGACATGAGCTACCCCATATGTCGACATATAACTGCTAATTTTTCAAAAATGTTTAAATTTAAAAACGGTTTCAACCAACTTGTGTCTATTCATTTTAAACAAATTCCAGAGTCTATAAATACCTATTTCTTCCAGAAAAACTTATCATTTCATTCCTCCTTAATATCCATTCATTATATTTTCAATTTTATCATTCCATGGCTTCTCTAATTCATAGTTTAATTGAGAAATTAGAAGAAACTCTTCATTCCTTTATGAATATTCTCTCTATCATCCTTCATAATCAGCGTTGCTTAGAGTTGAGTCAAATGCAGATTATTAAGAATCAAGAGAGCCATGTAACGGCAAGGAAAATTCGACGCTCGAATTTTCAACAATAATACATAATCCCATATTACTTACCAAAAATCCAAGTATCGAAAACGCAGATTGTTAATAGAAAGAAGCTAGATGATGAGAAAAGAAAGAAATATTAGAATAGAAGAATAAGAAGATCATCAGGATCTCACAACGGAACGAATATAATATCAATTGCTTTATACAAAAACCGTATATTACAACATCAGAGTATATATACATTTCAATACACAACGGAATAACCAGTACTAGAAAATATGGCTATACGTCTCGACTTTAACTCATTTTCTAGAACATCAAGTGAAACCTAACCTGGAAATAAACTCAGTCTGACCCTAGGACATTCGAAGCAAAGCAAAATTCACCTGGATCAGTCTGGAATACTTTCAGTGGTAAATTCATATGACAAATAACTTGCTTAACTTTAGAAATCCATTATGAAAGAAAAGGATAATAGTAAGACCATCCAACACATAAACATGGACGCTTTTACCTTAATATAAACCAAAACATTTTCGATATATCAAAATCCAGTTATATTATAATAGTGTCTATCAAACCACATATAAATAACCATCTAGCATAACGCTTGCATCTCATGCTCTACATATTCATTATAAAATCAAAAATTGCAAGGCGCTTATTGGAGATTGGATTCCAACTATGATAAGGTATGGGATCACCTTCCGATCAGTGTACTCTAGAGGGGATACATTGGGGTTCAATAAGAACATCTTGCAACCTAGCCACACATGACCGACCACTCATTCAACTTGAGTGTATCAAATATATTGTCACCCTTACTGCTTTTTGTCGCAACCACCGTAATTCTCGGCACATACTGAAGCGAAAGAAGAACAAATAAGGATTTTCTCTAGATTGGTGACAATATACCTTGCTTGGGAATGACCCACCTAGCCATGCTACGTGCCCGATTTTTGTCATTTCCCGGTTGATGAGGCTTGAGGTCGCGATTTACTTTTCAGAGAACATCTCATCATCGTTTACTTTGAATGCTACATCGTCAGATCCGTTAAATCACTAGTTGACATCCACAAATATACTCTGGGTGTTAAGCAAGAGAATTTCTCCACCACCAAACTTGGTATATTTATAAAAATCAACGTACGTGACTCTTAAGGAAATACTCTGTCATACATTTGTCCACACAAGTCATCCAGGAATAAAATGAACCAAAGGCACCCTCCTACCGCATCCTAGGAATCACCCAAAGGATCAGTAGCGAGTAATCCTTGCAAATCCATAGATTTCAATCACGACAGAACCACAGTTTATCTCCAAGAGCGACCTAGAGATTGTAAGTAGTTTTTTCATTTCATGAAGATCTACGGTCTTCAATTGCTCCATCTTCATTTGCTGCAAGCCAGTTTCGTACACAACATTGATTCGAAGTGGTTTTGGGTCTAGTTCCCATCCCGTTCTTCGAAACTGTTAGCCTGCTTTGTGACCAGACTATACAAAGCTAAGGGATCAATTGATTGATACATTCGAGAACAAGGGATGTAGTAGACAAGCCACCGGGTCGGTTCGGATCTCTCTAACTGAACTCTTCCTCTGCACGCAACCAGAGACCAATTCCAGATAACTTGTCCCGGGTCGGTTCGGCCTATTGGCATCTGACCCGAATCGATAGCCTACCATCCTATCCGAACCGAACTTCCTGCTATAAAACAGTCACAAAGCACGTCACTACAAACCCGGAGCAATCACCACCCACTTTTCCAAGTCACTGATGCGCTGTCCTCACCACAGAGCACCCAAACCCGAGATTTGCGGGATGGGACCTATGTGGCATCCGATCCGACCATGCTTCAGGCCTATTAATACACCACAACACTCCATTTTGAAGGATATTTTGGCTCTCTATCCACTCAAGCTTCATCACCAACTATATCCCTCTGCTTATTTCAGATTGTACTCAAACTCCTTGAGTATAATCCTACGAATTTAGAGAGATTATTGATTGTACTAGTGAGAATTGAGTGGCTATTTTCATTGTATTTGTGATTAGTTCATCAATCAAAGAAGTATAAAGTGGACGTAGGCTTGTTAACGCCGAACCACTATAAATCTTGTGTTCTTTTTCCTTTTTATTTCATTTTCTCTATATTTTATAATCAATTGGGTGTTAGAACCACTTTTGGTCTAACATTTCGGTGATTTCACTGAGAACTTTGAATTCTCAGCATTTCAGATTATCGCTCTACTTTTTGGATTCTCAAGTCTGAAAAAGTTAGTCCGCTTTCTCGCTATCTTTGAAGTGTTTATCGATCTCAAAAGATTCAGTTTTTATGGCTCTAAGAAAAGTAAAAGAACCTCAAACTTCTCGGGAAAATGAAGCGAGTGAAGATCAATAGCCGATGGTTGTCACCAGGTCTCGGGGCCCGGTTCAGAACCGATCCGATCCGAAGAGAACAACCCAATCCGATTCAAACACGATGCACCGAACCGATTCGAGAGCCTGGTCGAAACCAATGTTGTTCCTCCTACCCGAACCAATGGCATAACTACAACTTCCACCGATCCGAACCCAGTTGAAGCTGGTGTCTCTACTCGCGCCAATGCAAATGCTCCAGTGCCAGCCGAGACAATTGGAAATCAACCTTCTGCCTCCACTCCTATATCGCACATGGATTTTTCGCACTTGCTCGATATGTTGGATAGAACTAATGATACCTTAGAGTCCAAAGACGTGAAAGTGACTCTATGTGAGAGAACATGAAGGCCATAAGTAGGTAGATAGACAAGCTTCGCAGGAAAAGAACACCTTCCCCAACTCATCATCTTAATGCAGATTACTCATATTCTTCAGAAGAAAGGCGACCACGTCAGAGGAGACCATATTAAAGACTTAAGAACCTTGAGCAAATGACATTTGGATCATTAGGGTCTCGCGAAGACGCAACCCATGTTTTAGGATCTAATGACCCTAGATTGAGAGAGCCAATGTTGCTACCGATGCAAGGATCTCGTGTTCTCCCCAGGGACCCCAACATTACTAATCCTACTCAACGACAACTCCTTCAGCCTACCAGTCCTGTGAATGACCGGGAACATGGGAGGCAGGGAAGTTCCACACCTGCAAGAAGTCAGAGAATTCAATCTGATGTGGGAATTGGATATATCAAGAGAACCAGAAGTGCAGATCCTGAACCAACGTTAACCAATGTCGAAGTAGAGGCAATGGTACGCTAGATTCTGGCTGATAGTCGACGTTACACCAATGAGGATAGGGGTATTGATCGTAGCCACACCCTTTTCACTGATGACATTCTTGATTTCCAGCTACCCAGACGTTTCAACCTGCCTACAATGGATCAGTATGGAGGGAAAACTGATCCAAGGCAGCATTTGATGAGGTATTCATGGTACATGAACGTAACAGCAGCCTCCGATGTCGTGAAATGAAAACCTTTTCCCATATATCTTGAAGATGTCGCATTGATGTGGTTTACCCAAGTTCCCCTCGGTCAATTTCTAGTTTTAAAAAGTTAAATGAAAGTTTCATGACTCAATTTTGACTCCATGCCCGAAAATCTAAAAGTGTCATTGAATTGCCTGCAATCAAACAAGCTCCTGGGGAGACTCTAAAATCATACTTGGATTGCTTCAATCTGGCAGTCACAGAGGTGAGTGACCCACATGAGCAGACCATCCTGATGGCGCTAATAGATGGAGTTGATAAGGACACTGAGTTTGGGGTATACTTGGCTGGAAAGCCGCCAATAACTTGGGAGTTGTTCTATGAAAAGGAAAATATTCGTCTGTGACGAGAAGAAATATATGCCAACCGAAAGAGAAAATCCGACGGAGCTCCCAGAGAGAACATGCAGAGCAATGTTGCTATCAAGAAGTCCGGAGGCAGCGCAGGAAGTATTCATGGTACATGAACGTAGCAGCAGCCTCCGATGTCGTGAAATGAAAAGCTTTTCCCATATATCTTGAAGATGTCGCATTGATGTGGTTTACCCAAGTTCCCCTCGGTCAATTTCTAGTTTTAAAAAGTTAAATGAAAGTTTCATGACTCAATTTTGACTCCATGCCCGAAAATCTAAAAGTGTCATTGAATTGCCTGCAATCAAACAAGCTCCTGGGGAGACTCTAAAATCATACTTGGATTGCTTCAATCTAGCAGTCACAGAGGTGAATGACCCACATGAGCAGACCATCCTGATGGCGCTAATAGATGGAGTTGATAAGGACACTGAGTTTGGGGCATATTTGGCTGGAAAGCCGCCAATAACTTGGAAGCTATTCTATGAAAAGGAAAATATTCGTCTGTGACGAGAAGAAATATATGCCAACCGAAAGAGAAAATCTGACGGAGCTCCCAGAGAGAACATGCATAGCAATGTTGCTATCAAGAAGTCCGGAGGCAGCGCAGGAAAATTTGAAGTAAATGTCAGTAACAAGAATGGAGGAAATGATCATCAAGGCGGAAACGGTAGCAAAAGAAAATGGAATCGGAGGAATGAATCCAGAAAGAGACCTCGATTCCAAACTTTTGAAAATTACACGCCGCTAAGCGTCACTTTGGAGAATATCTATATGGATACCTATAATGTTGTCCAGTATAAGAAACCTCCACCCAGAGATTTGACCGGGAAGGAACGTGAAACTGGAAAGTTCCGTTTGTTCCACGAAACTTGTGGGCACTCTACGAACGAGTGTCGCCACTAAGGGATGTTGTGTAAAAGCTACTTCGTGCTGGAAAGTTGGACGAATACAAAGTCGCCCCAAAGGACATGGGGGCAAGGAGACAGGCTCCGAATAAGAATTAGGCCGCTTCCAAACCCACTGCTCAGAAAAAGGGAAAAGGTATAGTCATTAATACTATAATTGGGGGACCACATCCAGCTAGGTCTAGCAAAAAAACAATGGAGCAATATGTTAACATAGCCAAACACCCAGAAATTGGAGAGTGTAGCAATCTTGAAGAGGCTGCACCAATAGAACAGCAAAAGACAACAACAGATGATGTTATCTTATGAGATAGAGAGGGTGTGGGAGTCAAAGCGCCCAACACCGATCCATTGGTGATAACTACCAATATCAGACCTGCACTAGTTAATAAATTCTTTGTGGATAGTGGGAGTTCTATCAACATCTTGTTTAAAAAAGCGTTTGATCAAATAAAGCTAGAAATAAAGGATTTAAATCCATGTGGAGTATGGATATGTGGCTTTAACGGATCAACGACTCCAATTGGTACGGTGGTGTTATCCGTAGAAATAGGAGAGGGAGATTTTCGAAGAGTAAGGATCTTCCGATTCGTGATCATGGACATTGAATCGCCTTACAATGCATTCTTAGGTCGACCGACCCTTGCAAAATTTAGTACCTATATTGTACCCTAGTGCCTATTGATGAAATTTCCAACTAAACCCGAGGTGGGAATGGTTCGCGGCGACCAGGACACCAGGAGAGCTTGTTATATGGCAGAATTAAAGGTGTTGCGCAATGGAAAATATATGGATTCCAAGATCGCTTCCCCTCCTGTTGAGGAGGGCACAACATAACAAGTAAAGAAAATGTCGCCGAAGGAGTCACTTGACGACCTTCCCGAGGACATCGATCCTAGAGAGTACGATGAACCAGGGAGCAAGAAGACGACACCTAATGAAACAATCATAGACATTCCGATCAATGACGACGACCAGACATAGTTCTTGAAGATTGAATCTCACTTGGATTCCTTTCGGGCGAGGGAATTAACAGACTTTTTAAAAGCAAACCTGGATGTGTTTTCCTGGAATCATGCTGATATGTGTGGGATATCTCCTTCAGTTATGAGCCATTCGCTAAGCATAAACCTAAAGCATCCTCTTGTGAAACAAAAAAGGCAAATGCTGGGCCCAGAGAGGTCGGTTGCCTTGAAAGAAGAAGTAGAGAAGTCAAGAGAGAATGGATTCATCAGAGATTTGACGTATCCCAATTGAATTTCAAACCCCGTCCTGGTCAAGAAATCTAATGGGAAGTGGCGAACTTGTATTGACTTTTCTGATTTAAAAAAGGCCTGCCCTAAGGACAGCTTCCCACTCCCCAAGATTGACCAGTTGGTAGACTCAACGGCAGGACATGAACTTCTCTCTTTTGTGGATGCTTATTCAGGGTACAACCGGACCCTTATGCACATACCAGATCAGGAACATACCAGTTTTATCATAGACTTGGGTTTGCATTACTATATGGTGATGCTTTTCGGATTAGTGAATGCCGGTGCCACCTATCAACGCTTAGTGAATCAGATGTTTTACAACCAAATTGGGAAAATGGTGGAAGTTTACGTCGACGATATTCTCGTAAAGTCAAAGCGATCATCCGACCACACAACAGACTTAGCAGAAATGTTCAACATCCTCCGACGATATGGAATGAAGCTGAATCCTCTGAAATGCTCATTCGTGGTTGCGTCAGGAAAATTTCTAGGCTTTATAGTCAGTTCCCACGGAATCAAGATTTGTTGGATCTAGAATAACCCTAGAGGGGGGGGGGGGTGAATAGGGTTTTTCACTGTTTTTAACTGAATTGAAAAACTGACAAGATATTAAAAATAATAAACAGATCACAGAATGCAGCAGAAATAAAAGTGCAGAAAATAGATTACACACAGATATACCCAGCTTCGGCAAAACCCTGCCTACTGCTGCATTTCTAAGGTTTCTACTAGGTGATAGAATGGATCCCGCATACAAGACCATGTACACTCACAAACCCTGCTCCTATTCTAACCCTATGCTCAAAACTGTAGACTGATCTAAACCCCTTGATCAGATTGTCCCTGATTACAACCCCGTAACCAGTAAATCCTAGATTTTACAAATTCTAGCAACTGTCAGTCAACACCCTGACTGAACCTCCTAGTATTTTACAGACACTATAAACTGGTTGATCGTTTACAGAAGAAATTGAAAAACAAAACAATACAGAAATAAAAATAAAAACTTAAAACCCTTAGGAGTTAAAACAAAGGGTCATCCCTTTAGAAAATTATGGCTTAGTCCATGAAAAAACTTGGCCGGCCCATTTTAATTCATTTGCCCGATCTCCTTTTATTTTCTAAAAAAAAAATGGCGGCCTAGGGTTTTAAAGTTTGCCCCCAAATCCAATCGCGATAGCTTCAGATTGATGAATTCTGGTTCTCTGATGTGTTCCTCTTCGATTTATGAATTTTGCTGAGATGTTTCTCTGATGATAGAATTGCTCCTCTTTGTCGATTGATTTGGTTGTCCCTCTCGCTCTCTGGCGATCGAATCTCTGAAAACTTGTGAGTAATCTGAATACGATTTTCTCTATAATTTTTTTTTGTTGTTGTATGATTTCGATGCTAGCCTTGATTGATTTTTGAATGGTTTTGAATATTGCGTGAAAACCTCGATGAACCTGGACTTGATTTTGTCCTTCAAAATATCTGGAAAATGATTTGTCCTTTTGAAAACGTTTGTTGCTTGATTTAACATCTTGAATGCTTTTCTGAAAGCATATTTATCAACACAGGAAAGAAATGATTTTGTCCTTTTAAAAAAAATCGTATCAGGAAACAAAAAATTGGATTGAATCTTCTTGGTCCCTTGTGAGATTTGAATTGTTTAACTCTGGAAACAAATGATACTGTGATTTTGTTTTGCTAAATGCTTAGCAGATATGGATTTCTTGCCAAAAATGAATTGTCTGAAATTTGAAACTGATTTAATACTTGCCAAAAATGTGATTACTGAAGAGATTTTCTGAAACAATATTCTTTGGCAAAAACATTGACTGCCTTGCTAAATATAGATGATTATTCCCATGATTTATTTCTTTTCCAAAACCTGTTGGTCGACAGTGAAAACACTTGAATGCTGAAATCTTATATGGTATCATGCCATATCATTTCTGGAAACAATTGGTTAGGTTTCTCTGATTAAATAAAATTGAAAACAAATAAATGTTTTCCATGTGTGATTGATAGAGATGATTCTGTCCCACTGTAAAAACTGCTCTCCCTCGACACATTTGTGTATTCATATGTATGCTGCATCACCCCTATGTGTATGTGCATATGTGTTCACCTGAATTGCTACTTTGTCCTTGCTGATTTGTTGCACCACTTAAATACTATAGCCAAAACTGTTTGGCCATGAATCTTGAATTCATTTAGACCAGTCTTCCATTCAGTATACACATGCTCCATGTATACTTGATTTATATATGTGCACAGGTTTACTTGAAACAGTCATTTTCACCATGTTAAAATCTGAGCTGTTCTGGCTTTGCTTATTCTTGTTTATAGTTATACCGCTGAGCCACTTGTGTTTTGAACCATTGTATACATGTGTATACTGCTTTCATGTGCACAATGTTGTGGACTGTCTTGACTTGTGTTTACTGGCATTATGTACTTTGTTGAACCATGCACCAGAACATGAAATTACTGCATTGTTTCTCTTCCTTTCCTGAACCATGAATGCGCACACTGACTTGAACATGCTGCTGTGATTATGTTGACTTGGGCTGAACCACCATGTATTTGTTATGCACCATCACTTGCACACTTGCTTCATTTCAGTTGCACCTTGAACATCATGTATTGACTGAAACATTCCATGTGTTTGTCCATGATCAATATGCTTGAAACTGTCTAGCCCCTCGACTGACTTGATCATTGTTGACATATGCTAGCTTGATCAGTTTGTGTTGTCTCGGTCATATGTGTTGAGCTGCTTTATATATGCTGATTCGACTTGTTGCATTGAATCTTGTTTGGCTTGAATCATGCTTTGTTGACTTTAACATTTGCACTGTGTCGAGCTTGGTCCATGTGAATGCTCCACAGCTGTATACGCTGAGTGGCGAGGCAGTGCACACGTGTATATTTATAAACGTGTGTATATGCAGCCATCAGAAAATTTTCTGTCCCTGTACATATACAAGCTGTCTGCCTAGACACAGATGAATCAGATCAAGTCATGAAAAATGATGAGAAACACACCAGAAAACTGAGGTAAATAAAATTTTAAAAATAAAATTTATATTCACATGTATTCGGTATTATTTCTATTGCAGTGTATTTTGTGTGTGTTCATTTGTATGATAGGTATGAAGGCTGGACTGACTGTGAAGACTGGACTGACGTAAGCTATGAAGACAGAAGACAAGAAGACAGAAGGCAGTAAACAAGAACAATGTGTGTAACAGTGAAAGTGTCTGTATTTTGAGTTTGTGAATGTATAAGTGTAAATGTATAATCGAATGAGTGTTGTGGGAGCTGTGAATGAAAAAGAATATTGTACTGATATTTGTAATAAACAAATTTGTTTGAAATAAAATATTATTTTATTGTGTTTTAAACTTGTGTTCAAACAAAATTGCTTATTATATTCAGTTTATATACAAGTACAATTTTAAGCGAAGTGTTTAAATAGTGGAGTTATAAATCTGTACTGTTTAAATATTGAAATAAAATATTATATTTAAATAGAATACTGTGTGAATATTTGAATTTCTGTACAGTCATATTCTACTTAAATATAAATATTATATTCCTGTCTGTGATAAATATATGAAACAGTACAGCAACAAACACATTTAAAATAATATATATTTGGTTGTTATCATCAAACAAAAATCATATAATTGTGTATACAACACCGTTATATACAACAACATTAACTCCGATCAAATTGCAAAACTCAGGAATATTGAAGAGCCAAGAAAGATCAAAGATGTTCAACGTTTGGTAGGAAAGGTCGCAACACTAAGCAGGTTTATTTCTAAGGCCACAGACAAGTGCGTTCATTTCTTTGTTTTGATAAAATGCGGGAAGCACAATTTTGAGTGGATCCCAGATTGCGTAGAAGCTTTTCAGAATTTGCTGGATCTCTTGGAAAACCCCATGATACTGTCTAAACTAGTGGACCATGAAGATTTATTTGTATATTTGGCAGTGTTATCTCGTGCCATTAGTTCAGCTCTAGCTTGCGAGGAAGACAGAGTTCAAAGACCAGTATATTATGTGAGCAAGAAGTTGGCGGAAGTAGATCGCAACTATTCGAAGATAGAAAGACTTGCTTATAGCCTAATGATTGCTTTTAGAAAACTACGCCATTATTTTCAGGCTCATCCAATTGTTGTATATACTTATCAACCACTCCGACAGGTTCTACAGCGACCTGAAGCGTCTGGACGATTGCTTAAATGGAATATTGCACTAAGCCAGTTCGACCTAAACTTCCAACCCAGAAAATCAATAAGGAGGCAGACATTAGTGGACTTCATCGCTGATTCATGATCCCCGAGGAAGATGTGTTAGATGAAAAAGCTGGCCTCTCAGAACAGAAGTTAGTACTTAGCCCCTGGAAACTATACATAGATGGAGCTAAGAATGATCGACAATCTAGTGCCGGAGTTGTTTTGATAACTCCTGAAGGACGATCAATTTACTATGCTCTGTGGTTAGAATTTTCCGTAACTAACAATGATTTCAAATACGAGGCCCTGATTGCCAGGTTGAAACTCGCTAAGGAATTGGGGGTAACAGCATTAAGCATTTTCTGTGATTCGAAAATCGTCGTTTGCCAGGTTCGGAAAGAATTTCAGGCTAAGGGACCTCGACTTGTCACTTATTTAGAAAGGGTAGAGGAGTTATTAGACAACTTAGAGTATTACAGCATAAACCACATTCCGTGGAGGAAAATCAAAAAGTGGATAGGTTAGCTAAGTTGGCAAGTTCTGACAATCCAGAGGAAACAAAGATGGTCCCAATCGAGGTACTAGGTTCCCCAAACATCGACCAGATGGAAGTCGATCTGGTGCTAGAAACCGAACCGGAAAGAGAGTCATGGATGACATGAATAAAGAACTTCCTGCAAAACGGAACACTCTCGACAAAAAAGAATGAGAGACGAGCCATAGTTCGTAAAGCTGCAAGATATGTCATACAAGATGAAGTTCTTTATCGATAGGGATTTTCGATGCCCCCGCTTTGGTGTGTAGCACATGAAGACATCAAACATGTACTGAGAGAAGTGCGCAAGGGTGAATGTGGAGATTACACCGGAGGTCAAACATTGGCAAAGAAAATATTGGGATATGCCTACATCTGTCCTACCGTAAATTGGGATGCAGCTGATTATTCGCGACGCTACGATCAATGCCAGAAATTCGCAAAGATTCCTACAATACCCCCTAGTCAACTTAAGTCAATGGCGAGTCCATGGTCATTCACTGTGTGGGGAATAGACATCACTAGAAGTCTTCCAATCGCTAAGTGTGGAGCAAAATATGCAATCGTGACTGTAGATTACTTTACAAAATGGACGGAAGCCAAGCCATTAACTACGATCACAACAAAGCGAGTGATTAATTTTGTGGTCTTGAATATAGTTTGTCGATTTGGGATTCCCAAAACCATTATAACTTATAATGGAACCCAGTTCGATAGCACTAAGTTTAAAGATTTCTGCCAAAAATACAAGATTGAGAAGAGATACACCATGGTGGCTCATCCACAATCAAATGGGCAGGTCAAAGCAGTGAACAAGATTATCAAGTCCATTCTTAAGAAGCGATTGAAGCAGACAAAAGCCATGTGGGTTGATGAACTACCCCTAGCATTGTGGGCCTACAAAACAACCTACCAGTCAGCAACTAGTCATACTCCCTTCTCGCTTTCATTCGGATCAGAAGCGGTCATTCCAGTTGAATTGGAAGTTCCCATGCACATGACAACGTACATTGATTTGATGACGAACAAAGCGCTTCTCCTCGAGTCCTTTGACGAGATTGAGGAAAAGAGAGATGAAGTAGACTTACGCGCCTCGAGGCACCGACACCAAGTTGCTCGGTATTACAACATGATGGTTCGACTCCGGACCTTTGAACCTGGAGACTTAGTTTTAAAACATGTCTTCCCGACCCCGCCCACTTGGGTCCGATATGGGAAGGACCGTACACCATTCAACGAAAACTTGACAAAGGAGCTTTCAAGCTGACGACCGTAGATGGTGATGAAATCCCTAGAGCATGGAATGCCCAACACTTGCGGCACTAATTGACTTAAGATTGTATTGTTTCTTTTCTAAACTATGTACAAGCGCACGACTGGCCTAGAACAATTTAGTTGATATAAACAAAAGATTATAAAGTGGATATAGGCAATGATTTAGCCGAACCACTATAAAATATTGCATGTCATCTTTATTGCATTTATTTCTTTATGTCCTGTGATTTTTTTGTTCTGGGCTTAGAATATACAAATTGAATTAGAACCGAGAGCGACATTGGCATGCAAATCGGTGAGATTTCTCCCTAAATAATAGGGTGAAAAACCGGAGCAAACGGGATAATCGTATGCATAAGAAAGTATAAAGGACGGGAAGACATCCTAGAGTCTAATTCTCATGATTCGAGAGAGAGTAAAGGACGGGAAGACGGCGTCCCAGACTCTAACTCTCATGATTCGAGAGAGTGTATAAAGTACGGGAAGAAGACATCCCGAAGGCATGATGGTGCACCAAGATTAAAGACCGCCTTGACCACACCCTAACCCGGTCATACGAGAGGAGAGTATAAGGGAGCTGAGAACAAGTGCTAATGAAAAAGGATCCTTACCCCACTGAAGGATTAGGGGAAATCTAATGTCAATACTAATCAATCTCGAATAAGCCCTGGCTAGACATTTTATTCAAGATTGATTAGGGGCATACATCTCACATCCTCTATTGTTTGTTACTAAGCTTAGTAATGAATTTATTATCTTTCACAGGTCATTGTTTGCATATTTGTAATGTGATTTATCATTTGTTATTTATATTAATAATGTTTTGACTACTGATGCACTAGATTGAAATAAATAACAAACTTGCAGATATTTGATATTGTAGGGAAACAAGCTACTTTATTTACATAAGTGCAAGTTTATACAAGGAGACTAATCAAAAGATACGAGGGTTGCACTCGCTACAACAACAGGCCAGTAGAAAACAAAATGAAAAGTGTTGAACTACATTTCACTTAGGCTTTGGGGAGACTTTGGACTTTCTGGAAGCTTTGAGCCTAGCTTCATCCTCTCGCTCAGCTTCAGTTAGGACACGTTTCTTTCTCTTTTTATCTACAGGAGGTGCATATGGATCAGTAGGGGACTTCTAAGCTAAACTTCTAGTTATTGATCGGGTAGAAAGCTTGACAACCAATCCTGGATGAGGAGCCATTGCTTGAAGGGGGTTGGCATTAAGGGGCTCTTCTTCTTCGGAGCTTTCAAAAGCCAACATTCTTCGCCTTCATCTTAGCCAAAGTCATGTCATCAGCTTATCCCGAGCCTCCAATTATGACAACATCATCATCTCCCTCGTTTCCATCATTCCCACCATCGTCCTTTAGTGCATCTATCATGTCTCCTTCCTTGGGAGTCTCGGTACTAGACGACACGATAGCTTTATTAGTGACCTCTTCTTGTTTCTCCTCGCTCTTCCCGACAAACTTTGCATTGGTGACCACTTCCTGTTTCTCCTCGTCCTTCTCAATAGGTTTTTAACCTACAGGATGAAAAGCAATACCTATTAGCTCAGGAGAGAACTTGGGTCCATTATTCATTTGCCGAACAATGTGACGGAAAGTTGAGATGGCTTTGACAAATTGAGGCGAAAAGGTGGAGATACTTTCGCGTGACATTTCAACGTGAGCGGCTGGAGTTTCTGAAATTGTTTCAGCGATTGGAGACAGGAAAAGTGCCTTAGGAAGTCCTGGATTTTCGGGATCACACCCCTCTGCTTTGGTGATCCTGGGGGCAGCAGATAAAGAACCAGCTTCGACAGTGTCTTTTCCTTTGATCCGGCTTGTCTCCTCCTCCATAGCAGCAGCAATAAGTCTACGCCCTTTAACCAAGCATTCCAGCTCTTCACCTTTCAAGTATTTCTCCATGAGTTTTCCCTCATCAATGGTGTCCACCTTAAGCTGTTTTTTCTCCTATTCAATAACCCGATCCCACACGTAAACCAAAGTCATTGGATCCAGGAAATGTCCCGGTAACAGATCACTTGGGAAAAGAATTCAACCATGAGCTCATTGTAGTCATCCAACTCCTTTTGGGCATTCGCAAGTTCTACATTAGCAACCTCAACAGACTTAATGGCAACAGTCGTGTTCCCCTCAGCTAGAACTTCTCTTGATTCAATCTTCGTTGGCCTCCAGATCATCATTCTTCTTCGCTAACTCCGCCTTCTCCTGCTCAAGGCGAGCACAAACTGACTTTGCCACAGTGCTTTCTGATTTAGCATTCTCTGTCTGTTTCTTTAAATCTAAACTTTCTTGGCTATGGGCTTCAAGTTCAATGTGATAACACTTTTGTAGCTCTTCATATTGTTTCTTATAGTTGCCAACGTCACATTGTGCGAGGGTAAGTTGAGCCTGTGCATCCTTCACTTCTTTTTGTGTCCTTCAAGATACTCTCATCATACTCAGCCATTTCCTTCATGTTATTTACATTAGTTATTAAGCCTCGAATAATTCTGGAAAGGTATCGAGAGTACTTATACACTTCCTTATACTGTTTATCTACCAAGTCTATTTTTGCCTTGACTTCATCTGCCCACTTCGAAGGCACTGGCTCGAGAACAAAAACAAAAAGCATATTCTCGAAGTGATGATAAAGAAATTGCTTCTTTAGAATTTTCAAATTCGCTTTCTTCTCGGAGTCAAGTGTCGCAGGCTTGGTTATGAATAGCTCGACTTTACGTCGCTCGGTAGGTACAAGGGTTGTTTTACCTTCCTCTTGCCTTTCTTCAAAATCTTTGGTTTTATTCTGTGGGTCAGAATGTTTTTGAGGAGGCCTTTCTTGGTGGTGTTTATCCTTCGGAGGAGTTGGAACCTTGGGAAGTGATTTATCTCTTTCATGACAGTCCTGATGGCTCCAATGCTTATCAGTATCTAACCGACGAGGAGAACGGGAACGTGAAGAATAAGGACGATTAGAATCATAATGTCTCCTGCAACTCTCGATACACCATATATGCTAATTAGATTGTGTTAGTGGTTGTATCTACTGCGATTTGGCACGCCTGTAAGCCGTATCAAAAAAGGCGTGTGTAATTATTAGATATGGCTATAAGCCGTGTCCAACTAAAAATTTGATACACCCACGTAGCCGTATATAAAGTTCAAAAAGAAACGGCTCATTTCTGTATCTAAATGGAAACTAGATACGAATATAAACTGTATCTAATTTACAACGTACGTTGCTTTCTCATATGTTCAAAATAGTTTTTGACCGTATATATGGTGTCAGTTACACACGGTCTTAAACCGTATCTTATTGTGTATATATATATATGTATTATATATATATATATTATATACATATTATATAATATATATATATATATAAACAGAACTACAACACATATTTTCCATAACACAAACCATATCACAATTTATACAAAGCATAACACAAATTATACACAAAGCATAACAAGATTTTTCATAACACAATTTATAGTGTCGTACAACTATTAAACGGAAACTGTCACAAATTTTTCATCTAATTACAAAGTCTGATAAAACTGAGCTGGTTATTGAAATTCGCAATTTTAATTAAAGAAAAAACATATGTGATAAAACTACAGGATCAGACTGGGAAGATTGAGCGTGCTGATCATGCTGTGTAGTCCACGTACATTGCTGTAAATTAAAGCAGTGATGAGCAGATGCTGATTGAATGTTAAAAATTTATATATTTCAAAGCATGCACTGATGAGCATAAGCTAGACGCTAAATGTTGATGTGTGCACGAATCATGTGCACAGTTTAAGTGTAACAAATACATGGCGTGTGGGCAAATAGGCGTTGCATCATAGAGGTCAGTAATGGCGACAAAGATACATGTGCAAATAGGCATATACATGTGCAAGTTTAAGGGCATCATTTTTATTATGGCAGTAATCGAGTCAACAAAGGTCCAATTAGTCGACTTATCGATAAGTCGTAGACTATAGTTGACAAATATATTGCTACTTTCAGGGTATGCACCGACTTTCGATCGACTACATGGAAGATCACAACAAAGTTCAGGCTCAGGAAGTAGAAATAGGCATATGGAAGGTCACAACTGACAACACCAAACAAGCGACAACACGAAAAATTCCATAGATAACAAATACATGGGCAAATAGGTCAACATGATCAAATACATGTATAACTTGTTATACATGTATTTGATCATGTTGACCTATTTGCCCATGTATTTGTTGTCTATGGAATTGTTTCGTGTTGTCGCTTGTTTGGTGTTGTAACCTTCCATATTCCCAACAAAGGACAGTTTGTTATCGCTTGTTTGGTGTTGTAACAAATACATGGGAAAATAGTCAAGGGCAACATGATCAAGCCAAACAATACGAAACAATTCCTCATGAACTGTAGATGTACACATGAATTATCAACGGAAATACAAGCCCTCATGCACGATATGTCTATTCACTTAAGTTCAGTTCACATGAACCAAACCCTCATGTCGATCGCACACTAAATAAACACTAAAAATGGGAAGCAAATTTTGGAAAAATTTGCATCTGGCACGATATGTCAGTTCAGGTCTTTCCTACAAATACAGTACGAAATGAAGTCTGAAATTTTCGGACAAACATTTCAAACATAAGTCAAGTGTAAAATTATATATACCTGCTCAAATGTCTAAAGATATCGAATTAGGGACTTCACATGACACACAAACCCACCCACTCCAACTTCATCAAAGGTCTCTGCAAATTGACGATTTGGTCTGTTGGTTTTCTCATCTGGTAGCATTATACTATCCAAAACTATTTTTTCATGTGTAGGTGGTACCTCAATCCCATGGTATCTGGATGACGTAGAATCTCGACATACAATTCCTGTTGCGATAAAGTCGAGAATTTCAAAGGACAGTATTAGTAAATATGCTTAATTTTATTAAAACAAGAAGATTGGATTATGTATCCATAACTTTAAGCACCCGCTTTAGAATTATTAGCAATAAGGTCAAAGAAAATGAAACTAAACCATCGTGCATATCCAAAGAAGTCCTGGAAACAAGTTCTATGCAACCAGATGCAATCAAACTCTTTTTAATTTATATATGAACTAGAGCCGGCACTGCAACATCCATCCGTAAATGCTTAAGCTAACTATATATTACGCAATAGATTGAAATTTGAAGGGAAGTTTTATTTCTTATTGTTAATAAATACATATTGCTACAATGTTTAGATCAAAGTTGAGAATTTCACATCGTTGATTGTTCGCCACATTGGTCGTATCCTAGATCGGAGAAGCAACAGCCTTTGATGACTAATTTGCGTACTGCTGCATCCTCCAACCGATGTAGTTAATGGTGTGTGAATTCCTTGATCAGTCAAAGTTCGTACCATGTTGATAAGAACCTCCATTTTCCCAGAAAAATTTCCCACTGTATCATTCATATCATTCATCATACCCTCCAAGCTTCCTACCCTCAGTTTCAACTCATCATTGTCTTTACAAACATGTTTGAATTGTTTTTGTGCAATGGCACAAGCCTTAACATGCATCTTTAGTATGATGATCCCAACAGCTTGGCTCCAACCCCTTGTATCCTTACCCAACACTTGTGTTAAGATATCTTCATCCAATGCAATTTTTCTTCATCACTATTGGTGATCTTTTCCTTCAGTTTGGCAATTTGATCCTACGATTAAAGTTAAATGCGTTTACACCAACATTTACTTGTAACTATAGTATGTTACTCCTAACTGAATAAATTTAATCCAAACAATAGCACCATAAAAATAAAAACACCTAATAAAGAAAATGTAATGAGAAACTAATCACAATTATGGAAAGCCTGAAAGGAAAGGAGCTTCTCATTTGGGAAATGAAAGTCCCATAGCATAGACTGCTCGACATTAACCATAATAACCATAATGCAAGTAAAAACTTACGAAGTACCCAGACTGGCATCTGATATGATACCATCTTTTTTCCTGTGTGTCTTCTCCCATACTTGACGATGGTTGATATTTGCAGATGGGCTTGCAACGATCTGCAATTTATTCCATTTCACGTATATTCTCTCCCTTAATTGTGTTTTTTTACTATTGCTGAAAGAAAATGATCAAATAATTTACCAATTCGTGTTCTACTCTAGCATGACTTTTACATCCTACATGGTAGGCATAACTTAGACTGGGTCTATTTTTTTGCCTGCCTCCCTTCTTCCGCTCGCTTCAGGCGTTGCTTCATTCTTTATGAAGTCATTCCAATCATCTTGAACAATTATAGGTGGACAATTTTTCAACCATTCTTCGTCATTGTCGAAAGTGTCATAAAAATTTGCTCTCAAGTTTTTCTTGTGTCTCCTAAAAGCCTCGGCCATTCTTTTTTAAAACATTTCCTTTGAAAGCGGCTCAAGCATATACATTTTCTGTAAAACTTAAGAGTCAGAGACTGTAAAAATAAACTGTAACATTTAAATGCTATTTTTCACAAATTTACCACCAACTGGTTCTAAACGTCGTCCTTATATGTATTGGGTACTTTATCCCAACCTGTGTAAAAGATCATCACATGAGATCATACTAGTTTACCAAGCGTAGTAGCGATTTTTGGAGAGTTTTCTGAGACTAAAATACCAAGTAGGTTTTGGTTAACTTTTTGCTCTTTCGAACAAGATGCATGTGATGATGTGGGATCTTGTGACGTATTTTCCTGCGAAATAGAAGCTACATTAAGAATTTGGACAAACACCATGAATCAGAATATTATTCACATTTGTTACTGATCATGTTCTCTATTACATGTTCACTCAACAATTCATAAGTCTTACTCATTTTGAAATAGTTAAAAGAAATAATAAAAGCAGAATGTATTGCGATTAGAAAGTGAAAGCCAGGGCATTCCAAATACATGTGATTCCCTGGTAAAAAAAGCATTCAACAATTCATAGGTTAACACATGAGTTTGGTTAGATCTTCTAGTTTTTCATTGTCTTCAAAAGCTGATTGATAGACGGTAGGAGACTCAATGTCATCCACATTTGTAGTCAGCAGTTTTGGTGTATGCAAAACCACAGACCAGCCGTCATTTTTTAAGTCTTTTGAGTAGAACACTTGACTCGCTTCTGATGTTAGAATAAATGGATCATCATTCTTGTTGTTTTGTTCTTTAATTTTTCTAATTTAACCATGATCAAGTTTGAAGCGGGATCTATTTGGCAACCATTGATCTTATCCTCGATTTTTACCCAAATCACGAGTATAATCCAACTCAAGTATCTGCTGAATGACTCCGTAGTAAGTTGTTTCTGCTTCCTTATAATTTTTATTTTTACCACTCACTCTAAATTTTATAATTGTTCTCATGCATACACTGCTATCCTGTGTTACAATACGGTCTTCATACATTTTTGTGGAAAATAAAAATCCATTTACTTGGTACTTAGTATAACTAAGCGCCATGAACTTCAGCCTATGTATTAGCCGCCAAAGAGTTGGGTCTACATCGCTGCAATTCAACAACTACAACACAAGAAGAAACTCAAGCATGTTCACGAAGGTGTATTGCAAACTTATAAACACGTGAAATACTTTAAATGATGTAATATCTCATTACGTAACCATATAGTAAAAGGTTTAACGACTTCAACAGTTGTACCTCTGCCTCTTGGTTGAAATTTAGTGTTTTTCACATAGGAGTTGTACCTTCTACACGTAGATAACACATATCGAAATGAATATATAAATTGAATTAAAAATTCGAAACGTACTTTATGAACTTACTTCTTCCATGGATCCAATCCATCATACTTATTTAGAACCCATATGCGCACTTGTTCGAATTGCACTTGGGTTAACGTTATATCTTTACCATTATCCAAAGGTATCTCACCAGCAAACTCATCATCATCGTCTAAAAATGCTTCGCGAGTATGTTTATGGTTGTCGTATCCTCCGTTTGGGATATATTCCATGCAATAAAGGCTAGCTTCTTACATGATATATCCTTCTGCAATATACCCTTCAATGTATCTTTTGTTGCGCACATACCCTTTATATATTTTCATCAACCTATGAATGTGATTAATTATATATTACACACGATAGCCATTTATACCCAATAATAATGTACATAACTGAAATTAGTTATTTACCATTCAAAAGGATACATCCATCTATATCTGATAGGGCCACCAACCAATGCTTGATCGGCTAAATGAACCATAACATGGATACTGATATCAAAAAATGCAGGTGGAAAATATTTTTCAAAAACACACATTGCTTCCACCAACATAGCCTTTGCTTTTATAATGTTTTTCCTATTGATCACCTATGAGCACAAAATGTTAAAGATTAGACTAATATGATGAATAACATTTCCTAGATCCTTATGTTGTGTATAAGTATGTTGAAGAAATACCGGAAGCAGATGTTGCATTATGACGTGGTAATCATGTGACTTCATATTTCTTAGTTCAGGAGGATTGATGCTCGTGTTGTTGCGGAAGTTAGAGGAGAATTTGTTCGATACTTTCAAAATTTTCTGTACGGTGAAAAATCTTATCTTTTCTTCTTTGCTTAAGGTGAAAGTTGTCTTTTGGTATGATTATTTTTTGTGTTTCGGGATCTACCATCACCCATAACTTTTGTTTTATAACCATGGTTTTCATATCCTTGCATGCATTGATGCCATCTTTTGACTTCTCTTTATGGTCCACAATGGTGCTGATGATATGCTCTGGGACATTCTTCTCCGTATGCATTACATCTATATTATGTCGAATCATATTTGCTTTCACTACTACAAAACATGCCATTTGCATCAGTTGTTAAACCCCAGTTGCGTCGGTTGTTCAACTGATGTAAATGAAGATGATGCAAGAGACAAATTTATGTTGCGTCAGTTAAAGGACCGATGCAAATGATGATAATTTGCATCAGTTGTTCGATACGACTGATGTAATAGAGAAGATGTGAATGATTACATTTGCTTTTCAAGGCTGGGTGTATTGCATTGACCTTTTTAAACAACCGACGCTACTGAACAAATGCAAAAAACAACGTCTGTAATGGTCCTAATGTATTGCGTCGGTTGATTATGCTGTGACAACCGATGCAAATTTAATCTAAAGCAAAACAAGAAAAAAAATATTTCCACTACTTCAGATTTTTAAATCTAAAACAATATCAAATGTAATTTAAAATTCTGCAAATGCATCATTACCACGAATCTAATCAAACAAACAACATGATTGTATTATCAATCAACATAATTCATATGTACAAACCCAAAAGAAACATAAATACACACCCCATCACAAAAAAAGTCAATGTACATTACAAAAGACTAACATATATATTACAAAAGATCAACTACATCCAATTATACATGATATAGTTGACTAATTTACCTCGAACATCATCTATATCTTGTTTGTTATACGAACCACGTTGTTTAATATCCTGCAATTTATTAAAGAATACTGTTTCAAAACATACGTAATTAACATACTATAGCCAGGAATGAAACAAACTAAAGTAGTACCATTGTAAATTGATGCTTTGATTTCTATATTTAGCTATGTCATGCATATACCTCATCGTAAATATACGCAATTCGTTGCTTCAGATAGCTATGGACACTGGTAATGTTACAACATAATGTGATAGTAAGTTAAAAATGAATTGAGCCAAAAAAGGCATAGTTTGATCTTTGAAAAAAATGAAGAGATTAAATTATGTGTAATTAACTATGTATGTACAACATTAAATAACATCAAATTATATGCCTAATTAACAAATGAATTAACTATAAAAATCCAAGAAGCTAGTTTATACCAACTAGCTATAGAATCATTTTCACAAGAGCAAACTGCATGTTATGCTGCATCAAATACATAAAGATACTTAACAAGTGAACTTATTTCGATGTTAATGGAGAAACATGTTTGAAAACTTAAATCAGGAAGTAGATATGAATTACCATTTCTGCGCTACTGCATAATTATCTTTGATTCCTATGCTAAAACATACTTCCAGTAAATTCAAAACATCAGAACAACTTTACATCTAGCATAACAAAATTTTGTTCTCAAAAATGAAGATTGATATGATGCAAAATAAAAGGAGTAATACTTCTTAATTAAACCAACTTTATATAGTTTAGAACATCTTTACTCAGAAGGATATAATCGCTCCCCAAACATACCTTATTAAACAAACACACCACTTTACTCTGGTTTCATTAACAACAGGAAAACTGGGTTAACCCAACATACATCAATTTGCTACCAAACAACAAAAGGTACAACTTCACCTTTATTCATGAAACCATAAGAAAACAAGTGTAGTGCAACAGAAAGTGCAACTCGATTAATCAAAAAACCAGCACTAGCTAGAATCACAAAAACCAATAACACCAGAATCACTAACCAAAACAGGTAAGGAGACAAAAAATTCCATTTTCAAGGATAAGTCTAAATGATCAGAATCATCAACGTTAAGAAAATTTAACAATACATGAAAAATGTAACAACCCGTATTTTCAATAACCTGTTATAACATAAATCGAGGTAGAATTTAATTCTAAAATCTGAATCAAGGGAAACGGGCTATGCCATTGCGTTCGTCTCGGAAAAATACGCGAAATAGATTCCGAGTTTTCGAAAATCGGAGTCCGTATGACCCAATTAAGGCCCGACGAAGTTTTCAGAAAATTTCAAAGTAAAAACAGATTTCAAATTCAAGTTTGAATTTGGAAATTTGGGCCAGTTTGGGCCAGGCGGGAAAATTCCCGCCAGAGCACCCAAGTCGACAGCCCTGTCGACTTGGGAGTCGACTTGGTTGGACCCAAGTCGACAGCCCTGTCGACTTGGCTGTCGACTTGGTCCAGCCGGGCAGTTTTGCCTGGTGCACCATTTTGGGATTGTGTTGAGTTTGGCGGCCAGATTCGGTTTTGAGGGCTGAGATTAGAACTAGGGTTTAATCCTAAGGTTGAAACTAATCCTAATCTCTATAAATAAGCCTCTAACCTAACCCTAAATCATCATTATTCATTCAAGTAACTAAACTATGACAAAATCAATCCTCTCATGGCCTCCACTCTCTTCATAAAATTCCTAAATAAATTTCTATGAGATTTTCCATGCATACAAGTGTTTTCAAGCTTGTATGAGCATCATTAGCTTGCATTCAAGTCAAGTTTCTATATTTGCATCATAAAGAAAGAGTTTTGATCATTTTGGCTCAAGGGTTTTTCTATTAGAGCTTGAATTTTGGGTCTATTTGATTGCATAAGGGCTTTGTCATGTTTTTG